>CAUYUJ010002002.1:335228-342728 GCA_963575745.1 Prorocentrum cordatum
AACAGAGCTCGAATGTGAGGTTTCCGCTTCGAGATTGCCCTCGCACGAGCTTCGTAAAAGGTGAGACTGCAATCAGGGCCGAACCCTCTCAGATTCCTGAGAGAATTACACGTGCTGAACACAAGACCGCGAGCTAGCATGGTAGAGTAGGGGGCAGGAGAGGTAGACGCATTATGACTGTGAAGGAGCAAGCGGTACTGGGCCGTCCAGGAGAGGTAGTCAGGAGGAAGATGGGGCAGAACCTGACAGAGCGGTTCGAGGGCACATGGGCAGTCAAAATACTGGAGGATGTGATCGCCTCCACACGCTCTGCACCCGAACTGACATGCTTGCCGCCCCTGACGATGCCTAGAACTGGTGGCCAGGAAGTACAAACCCCTTTCAAGACCGCGGCGCCCAAAAACGGGGCAAGTTTTGTAACAGCTAGCTTTATACGCATTACTACTAAATCAGCCTTGGGAAGCTGAGCAGTGCTGTCGAAATGTCTGATACGAGGGAGGAGGGCTATATTGGCTAAGATCGGAACCTGCCTACGGCTCAGAAGGCATTCACTTTTTCCTGCAGCATGGGAAAAGCAGTCAGCTAGTTGTAGTTGACAACCAAGGAATAACAGGTACTGGATTCATACCACTCTGTGTGGCGTAGAACTGCTAGTCGACCATTCTCCTCATTCTCCAGCCAGGCAAATCTTCCTCGAACCTCAGAGAAGTAAGTAAGCTTAAGGCGACCCGAGACATACTGGCCCTGGATTATCTCTGGAGGTCTCTGGGATCGCGAGGGAAGCAAAGCACCGACGGGGACCTCAGGATATCTGCTGGAATGGAATGCCTGGGAGCGGACGCTAGAAGCCGATGAGCTTCATTCTCTTTTTTTTCAAAACGGCCGGCGGCGCCTGATACAGCTGGCCCACAAATCTGAGCACGGAGAAGGCCAGCGAGTTGTAGGCTATGATATTCTGACACAGCCCTAAAGACAGACCTTCGATGTGTCAGACTCGCCTGATGTATTTGACCCCTGGAGCGCCCCAGGACACCGCGGGCCCTTTCGGGCCGACATAAACTCCCAAGTACTTGCCGGAGGTGTCGACCCGAACCAGCTAAGTTCTAATGCAAGATCCACGAAACATCTCCCAAAACTCTGTCCTGGAGTATGGCACAGAAAATACCAGCGAACACTTGCCTGGGTTCAAGATCAGGCCCGTCACCATCGCGGCCTGAGAGAGCAATCTCAGCACGATGGGGAGCGCGCGGACTAGGTCACTGGAGACAATGCCCATGTCGTCAGCGAACGCCAAGGGCCGTGCCAGCGGAGTCATAACCGAATACATACACCTGAACATAAGATCTGCAGCTAGAGCAAATAGTACACCAGATAATGGACAACCCTGTTTAATTCCACGTGTGATATAGTAGCCTCTGAACGTGCCTCCTCCCACTCTGATACTTGTGTAGATGTCACGATACAACTGTTGAACAGCGTCCACGACATACTCAGGAATAAGCATATGTTGTAACACGGTCAGGATCCACGCATGAGCTAGGCTCGGGAAGGCAGCGGCAAAGTCGAGCAAGAAGAGGCCAGCTCGCTCGGCTACGCGAAACACTGCATGCCCCAGAAAGTCAGACTCTATCAGTATTATGTTGTCAAGCATACTCATGCCTTTAATAAACCCAGTCTGGTTTTTGCGCACAGGAAACTGAGCCCGTTGACCAAAAGGAACACACAGCAACGAGGCGAAGGTTTAATTATCAGTCTTGCCCAGGAATAACGGTCGGGTTGCCGCTGCATTTGTTCTGCACCTCCCCCAGGGGATCGCCCTCGAGATTTCTGGCCAGGAAAACCGTGGCCCCACGGTTAAAGCCTCCAGGAAGAGAGTGTCCAGACATAAAACTCAAGTATGATTGGTACAAGATCTCCTTACACTCAATGCTACTCGCAGCCCAACCTGAGCACGGAATGCCATCAGGACCTGCTGCTGCGCCCTTCTTGCGATGGAGAAAGCCGATCCGATCAGAGAACGGAGCAATCCGATTGATACCTGGAGAGACCTTCTGGCAATGAGCTAGCAGCATCTCTGAGATATACGGGGGCGCGCTCGGCACATCAGCGGCGGTATGCACCCGGCCCCAGTGGTCAGCAAGTCGGGCGGCGCCGCCCTGAAAACTGGTGGGCTCGCGCCCTTGGTTGCCCAGGATGCCTACGAGCGACACGCGCCCATGCTTGGGAGACCATGCCTTCAAAAGCTTGTGTAGCTTAACTGCGCGCTCGTCGTCGCACTGGTACTCTGGGGACTGCTCGCGCCCACGAAGCTCACGGACCAGGATGCGCTCTTGTATGATGCGAATGTGCTCGTGGAACCTAGCCTGATCCATGATGTGATCGTGCTGCTCATCTGTGAACTGTGCGATCTGGTCGCACGCGCGTGCACACTTACGTATGAGATGGTTCTGTCCGTTCGTTTTGGCACGCATGCATTTCAAACAAACCATGAGACGATGAGTATCCATTTGTACACCATATCGATACACGCGTGACTTAATCTCAATAGTCGCTATGTGCATGCACTCTTTGATCTCTTCTAAGGCGAGGAGAGGGTCCGTGGAGAGGCCAATGTGGGCCCGAGCGTCATCAACTAGCTGCGCAAATTCAGGATGCGCGGTCACCCATGACGGCATACTGGCATGGGGCCAAAGCCCAAGAGAAAAGCGAACGAAGACAGGAACATGATCATTCGGCTCGTTAGCTTTCAAGACGTGCCCGACAATTCCAGCAGTAGGCTTGGCCTCCAAAAAAACAATAGCGGCGGCAGCAAAAGTATATATAACGCCCCAGAGACTGAATACCTTCCCCTAGATCCCCTGTCCTATGCGTGGGCTCGTCTTGCGCCAGCTCGAGCGCGGTCGGGAAGAGCTCTCGAAAGCGTCGAAAGAGAGCAAAACGCTCAGGACGCTGGTACTCACCATCTGTCCTGACTCGGGTCTCTCCTGACTCAAGAAAGTTAAAATCACCTGCCAAGAATGTCGAACACGAGTTACTGCGGGGAAGGGTCTCGGTAACTTTTTCGAGCACAGAAAACTTATCAGCATCATTGAGAGTGGGATCGAGGTGGATATTGTACACTTTGAGGTCACCCTGGGGTCCTTGGGGAGATAGAGAAGGGAGACGGTCGTGAACATGCTCGCAAGGCTCCGCATTCGCGAAGTTGGCAAGGAAAGAGTTGGCCACGCGGATCGTAGCTCCACCCGCATTCGGATTCTCGCAGAACGTGCCGAAGTTCGCGTGCGTGGGAGAATCTCTGCGCAGGGTCTCGAGGTCAGCATAAGTTCCATGTGTTCTTGCATGAGTATGATGGTATGTGCTTGAATTAGAGTGCGGAACTTGCGAATCCGATTTCTCTGCAGGGTGGGGCCACCATACACACTTCCAAAAAAAAACTCTTGAATGCCACGTGCTTAACGCCAAGTGCTGCTTTATCTGCCACGGGCATTCTAAAAGAAAGTATGCACTGCTGCCAGAGGGGGGTTGAGGATCAGAGCTGCTCTTAAAACGCTGCCCAAAACTGCGATCGAAGGAGGAGGCGAGAGGAGGAGAATCAGCAGTATGAGCAAAAACAGACGCGGCAGCGGCGGCGGCTTCAGCAGAGCATGGTGCGCCGAACCCCTACTCGTGGTAGGCGCTGTTGACCGCGGCAGGCAGATCCTGGACCTGCTGCTCGGTGAGGCCGAAATCGCGCAGCTCCTGGGCGCAAGTCTCGACCACAACCTCCGATTCGGTCCACGACGAGAGCATCACCAGGCCGATCGGCTGGCCACGCACGGTGGTGTAGGACAGGCCCTGGTACTTGCTGCAGGCGAGCACCGTCGTAGAAGTCCAGCGGCCGTTCGTGCGCATGTACGCGCAGATCTGCTTCCAGATGAGCCCGAGGATGTAGCCCTTCTTCTTGATGTCGTACGGTTCGTCGAAGCCGATGCGCAGGTCGTGCTGCGCGCCAGTGAAGGCTTGAGTGAACTTGATGGGATGGTCGCGGGCCCGCTCGTAGAAGGATTTCGCGTGCTCCTGCGACTCAAACTTGATAGCATAGGCAAAGCGTAAACTCTGACAGTGAGGTACACATGTATCACGATACTCCTCAGGCATGTTGGTTTTGAGGATCGCAAAATGACGTTCGAATCCACTCTTCAGCCGCTTCTTCGGAAATCCGCGTATCCAAATCTTCGTCTTGTCAGCAGGCACCGTAGGTCGCACCGACGATGGAGCCGTGGATGGTGGAGCAGTCGAACGACCCGAAGCCGATCCACGAAAGGCGGCCCATGGGTCAGAGGTCGGCTGGTCCATCTTGCGCTGCATCTCCGCGAAGCTGGCCTCGAGACTTTGCAATCTCGCGGACGCCGAGTATGCGCTTGCCATCCCATCGGCCTGCTCCATCTCCGTATCTGCTCCATGCTGTTGTCTCAGAAGTTCGAGCTCCAGCTCGTCCATGCGCTCGCTGTGGGCCTGAATGTCCTCCTTCATGGAGTTGATGGTGGCCGTGTTCTGCTGAACCCCTGCAGAGGGCCGCCCGTCCATCTCCTTGATGGCTGTCAAGTTGCCAGCAAGCGTAGCGTTCATCGAATCCATCTGAGCGTTGGGCGGCCTGAGGGTCTCATTCAACATAAGACGAAGAGCCGCTGCATCGAGAGCCATCGCGCCGATGGAGAACTGCACTCGAGGGCGAGTACGGTACACAGAGGCAAAATGCGTGTGGGTAGGATAAAAAATGCGGTGACCCCTGTCCTTGGGGCCTCTCCAGGGTCACACTCGCGCGCGGCGGGCGCAGGCCACTTGAGACGGGGGGATGAGTTCCAGATATGGCCTTGAGCCAAAATGGCTTGAGCCAAAATGGCTTGATGATGAGATGATGATGATGATGATGATGATGATGATGATGATGATGATGATGATGGTGATGATGATGATGAGGAGGAGGAGGAGGAGGAGGAGGATGATGATAATGGTGGTGGTGGTGGTTATGGTGATGATGATGATGATGATGATGATGATGATGCTGATGACCATGATGACCACGACGACGACGACGACGACGACGACTGGCAGAGTCGGCATCAAACTGGATCGGTCGGATCGAAGTGGGCCCTGCTGCGGACGGTGCGCCTCTCCCCGGGAGGCGGGCGACGGCGCCCCGCCACCGGGCGGCGAGGAGCGCTCCGAGGAGCGCTCCGAAGTCCGCCGCGGGGCTCGGCGGGAACGCACCCTGCACGCCAGCATCAGGTCGGGCATGTCCCCCTACAGGGGGATGTTGGACGAAAAATTAAAAATATTCAAAAAATGCTCAGAAGATGCCCGAAAATACTCAAAAAATAGTCCCCTGCCTATTTTTGACTACTTTTGAATATTCCCTCTGTAGAGGGACAGGCCCGACTTAACGCCAGCAAGGGATGTGCGCGGAGGGCTCCGAGCCTCCTCGCCATGCCTTGACTGGGCATCCGAATGTTTGCAAGTGTCGTTCGGAGCCTGCTCTTCTGAGGGGGGGCGAAAAAAGGGAGGGGGGGACTGGCTCAGGAGGGGAACGTTGACTAAGAATCGGCAGCGCGTCGCCGATGGACTGGCGTTAGGTCGGGCATGTCCCCCTGCAGGCGGATCTTGGGCGAAAAATACGAAAAACAAACATACACCAAAAATGTTCGGGCATAATTTCGGCGGTGGACAAACCTCCCTTTAGTAAGCCTCCCTGTAGTGAAGAGAACCCAGGACCGAAACCGACGGACCTGGACCCGCAAGGGTGACGGCCGCGACGCCCTCTCGCGAGCCGAGAACGGCCAATTCGCTGATCGGCGTGTCAGGGTAGGAGGTCTATCAACCTCCGATGGTTCGGGGAGACGTAAGACTCGGGCACGGGGGACTCGGGTTGACCTGACGGGGACATCACGAAAATGACGAAACCCAATCTGAAATTTGATGCGAACTCCCGCTGCGTCCCACGAAAACTGGACCGTCAAAATCCAGGACGGACTCGTCAAAAAGCAAAGACGAGCCCGAATTCCGGCATACTCGAGTCTTACATTTCCCCGACTGGTGCTCCGCCCGAACGAAGAAGGGCCGAGGAGGAGGGAGGGGGGGGCGCGGATGTTGGGAGGCGCGCGGGGGGGGGGGGCAGAGAGGAAGCGGAGCAGGAGCAGGGGGACGGCCCAGGCAGGCGACGGCCCAGGCAGGCGACGTCGCGATGGCTTTGACAACGATGCTCCCCAAAGATCTGGGCCCTTTACTGGGGACCAGCGACGGCCCAGAGGCCCAGTTAAGGGCCCCCGCCCGGAGGCCGAAAACGGCCCAACAACAGAAAAACGTCGCTTTTTGTTTCACGACGCGAGGAATTAGGAATGGCATTTGTCCATGATTAGTATGGGGTGATACGATGGACTACTTCTGCACTACACGTCGCAATTATGTGGCTTGGAACATTTCGCGTCACTAGTATAGACACGTGCACCGAATCGGGAAATCGGACAGAATCGGAACGTGCGTCGGATCGGAATGCATCGGCATGGAAACGGAACCGAGTGGGATCGGCTGCGCCCGATGCACAACTGCACCATGCAAGCAACGTCGGGCCGCATCGTGTCGTCGGAGTATCGGAATCAGGGAAAACCGACATGTACCGAGATCGCTACTCTCCAGACCTCTCCTGGTGTGCGTTCTGACCAGGATTTCGAGGCGAATCCAGCGGTGGCCACGAAGGCCTCCGAGGAGGCCCAGAAGGGCAACAACGAGCGAAGGGTGGCGGTAGGGGTACCCGTCCCTCCTCCGGGGCACATCGGAATCGAAGCGGCTCGGGCCGGCAGGGGTCAGGCGATGGAGGATCGATCGAGGGTCGAGGATCGATCGAAGACCGATCGAATCGAGGGTCGAGGACCGAGGGTCGAGGGTCGATCGAGCGATCGAGGATCGAACCGGTGCAAGACGAGATCGATCGCATCGGCACGGGCCGCGCGAAGTCCCCGCGGTGTTCGGAGGCACTCCGAGGCTCGAGGGAGGGGGAGGGGCCGAGAGCCGGGGGGGCGGTCCTGGTGCTGCGCGAGGACCCGTCCGTGCCAGTGGCTCTCTTCGGATCCTGCCGGAGCAGCCGCGCTCGCGCCCGAAGCTGATGACTGGAAGGATGCGCGATGGCGATGCAGGGGCCCTGGACGCCCACAGCGAAGCTTCCTCGGGCGGGGATGGCCATCGGAAGCGGTTGGGGATGGGCCGACGAGGACCGAAGGGGCAAGGATGCAAGGGCACCCACTGGGAAGCCGACCAGCCTTACTCTCGACGTTGACTGTACCTCCCAACGCCCTGGCCCTCCCCCCATCCACCATCCCAAAATCAGTCAGCGTTGAACCAGAACATCGCACCGAATCATAGATTGCGACGAATCGGGCTGCATCGGCACGGAGTCGAAATCGAATCGAATCGATGCTTAACAACGCAATCCCAACATCGGTCCACATCAGATCGTCGGAACATCGG
>CAUYUJ010002002.1:347728-350228 GCA_963575745.1 Prorocentrum cordatum
GGACCGCCGCTGGCCCCCCGCCCCGGCGCCCGCCCCGCCGCACCCTGGCCCTGCTCTGAGACGGCCCGGCTTCCTATCCCTCCTGCCCGCGCCAAGCCTCCTCTCCTCCCGCATACCCTGCACGTTTAATTCGCGTTTCCGCATCGCCAGCGCAGTCACTCTGCCTAGCCTTCGGTCGGGCATGTCCCCCTACAGGGGGATTTGACGAAAAAATGCAAAAATTGGCACACACACACACACACACACACACACATACATACACACACGCAACCAAAAAATCAAAGATCGTCACAAAAATAATCAAAAAAAACGTCCCCTGACTATTTCTAGACTATTTTTGAAAATTCCCCCTGTAGAGGGACAGGCCCGACTGAAGCCCAACCGCCGACGCATACAAGTGCTGTTCCCCTCCCGACTCGCCACAGTGTGCAACCGGCCGCTGCCTCGACCGCGGCGAGTCCACAAGGGCGCCCTGCCTCCACGCGTTGCGCACTGCGCGCGAAGCCCGCAGCGCGAGGCGCGCAGCGCGAATACCTTCGCGCCCTCGCGCCGCCCCCCAGGGGAGAAGAGGAGGACGAGGAGGCATCAGAGCCGAAAACCGCGAAGCGCGAACGACTTCGCGCCCTCGCGCCGCCCCCCAGGGGAGAAGAGGAGAACGAGGAGGCATCGGAGCCGAAGCGCGAAGCGCGAAGCGCGAACGACTTCGCGCCCTCGCGCCGCCCCCCAGGGGAGAAGAGGAGAACGAGAAGGCATCGGAGCCGCCGACCGTGAAGCGCGGAGCGCGCATCACTTCGCGCCCTCGAGGGCGCTCTCGAGTCTGCCGCTGCTGCCCGAGGCGCCGGGCGAAGCGCCGGGCGGCGCGCGCGGACCGCGGCACTGCGGGGCGGCGCGGGGGGGATCCTCCCACGGGCCCGCGAGGCACCTCTCGGCGGGGGACTCGTCCCTCAGCATCACGCTCCTGCGGGGCGCACGCCGACATGCGAGTGCTATTACACCAGAGAAAAGCCCCAATCAGTGGATGGTTTGATCGATAAAGAGCATTTCCCCCCACCCAGCTCCGGGCTCCTCATCCTCCTGGATCCCATGGGTCACCGAGCGCGTTCCGCTACTCGCAGAGTGCCTACTCGCAAACGTCAGAAAAAACATGTCTTCCTGTGTGTAATGGATCGTATTACACACGAGAAAAGACACAATCAAGGGATAATTTGATCGATAAAGAGATCGACCAGGAACCCGGGAACCCGGAACCCACCGAATTCGGCCCAGAATCAATAACCAGGAATCCAGGAACCCGGAACCGGGACCTAGCCGGCCACCAAAATCGGCGGGACACTGTCGCCAAATCTTTCAATTTCCACTTGGACCCCTTCAGTGCAAGCACTGATTGGGGAATATGTTCTCCTCGGAAGCGCGCTTCCAACCCGAGCATACGTTACACCGATCTTGCAGTGTATCGTTTCCCGAACGGTGTGGCCAAAAAGCGCCCGCCACGACCCACATACTACAAGATTTCTCGATGTGCGCGTCGCCCCGAAAGGGGGGGCGACGCACACATAGTGTTAGTATGTTGGGGTGACGCCGATCCTGCGCTCAAGGACATGCCCAGGCTCCCTCGCGGTGTGAACCAATCACGACGGGAGCTTTGACGCTGTGTTCGGCCTCCAGGGGCCCTCCTTGGCGGGCCCGAAGACCGTCCGAGAACGACTCGGAATGAAAAACCGGTCCCGGGGAAGGGGTCCGGACCTCTGGGGGTCGACGTTGCGAAGAAACATGACGTCTGGGGTCTGGGTCTGCCGCGGGTTCGTGTCGTGTCGACTCCAGCGATGGTTCCTGGCACCATGGGGATCGCTCAACCCTGAGCGGTCGGCCGTTTCCGACACGCCAGATCCTTCAGCATCCAGCGATTATGGGCCACTGGCGGCGTGCAACCTTGGGGTCCAGCGCCGATCCGAGAAAACCGCGCGGACCTCCGAGGTTTTATGTTCATGTCATTGTTCGTTCCCCTATGCTAGGGCCTCCTGTGCACCGTCGGAGATGCGGCACCAAAGGCAGCTACGCACGGAGGTGGAGCAGGAGCAGGAGGAGGAAGAGATTCGGATTGGACGACGCGCTGCGCGCGACTCTTGCACCTCGTTACCTCTGCAAAGTCACCTCTCGTCACCCCTAAACCTTGAGCACCAACGGCGGGGTCGCCGCCGAGTCGGCATGACGCGAACCTGCCGCGCGGGCATATTTTGCGGACACACGGGGGTGACTGGGAGAAAGAGGAGAGCAGCCGCGGAGGAGGAACGCGGGGTGAGACCTGCGGCGTAGACCTGCTGGGGGTGTGCAGGATACAACTCAGACTGCAGACCAAGAAGAGGGCGAACAAGAAGGAGGGGAGGCACCTGGACGGCCTGGACAATGGACGAAGGAACCTCCGACGAATGCTTCTCTGCCCCTCGACGGCCTGGGCGGGAGGGCGCACGCAAGCCTGAGCAGCGCCACAGGAGGAGGAGGA
>CAUYUJ010002002.1:355228-375228 GCA_963575745.1 Prorocentrum cordatum
TCGGATTAAGCCGGATTAAGCCGCATTAAGCGGGATTAAGCCAGATTGAGCGGGATTCAGCGGGATTGAGCGGGATTGAGCCGGAATTCGGACCAGGGCAAAATCAGAATTTGACCTCCCAGGAGTTGCATCCGAACTAATTATTCGCCCTTATCGTCGCCTCTGAAAGGCACAGGCGGCCGTGGGCCGCCACGCGGCGACGCCTCGCCGGACCCGCCCGGCGCACGGGGGCGACCACGAAGCGCCCCAGAGGGCGACCACGGGGCGGCCACGGCGCCGCCACGTGGCGGCAACGCGGCGAACCCTCGCCAGACATGCCCAGCGCACGAGGCGGCCACGAGGCGGCCACCCGCGGCACCGTGGAGACTCCACGGCGCGCCCAGCCAATTCCTTAGCAAGACGTAAGTTGCTGAAGTGTGGATAGGGGAACTGCGTGGCGCAAGCTGCGTGAGGCAAGCTGTGTGGTGCAGCGCTGTGCGATGTGCGCGGTGCAGGCCACGTGGTGCAGGGGATGTGGTGCGAGCTGTATGATGCACGCCGTGTGGTGCAAATTCCGTGGAGCAACCTACGTGGTGCACGCCGTTCGGTGTAAGCTGTGGTGAAAGATATGTGATACCAAGCTACGTTTCGGTCGGGCATGTCCCCCTACAGGCGGATTCTCGTTTTTGAAGTTTCCCCTTGTAGAGGGACACGCCCGACTGAAAGCTACGTTGGGCGACCACGGGCGGCCACGGGGCGGCCACGGGGCGGCTATGGGGCGGCCACGGGGCGGCCACCAAAAAAAAATCCTCGGATTTCTGGCCCAATTCCTCGGGAAAACGAATGAAACCCCACTGATTGGGTTGAAAACGCCTCCGAGATGCCAAAATGGCTGGAGATGGCCTCCAAGAGGGTCCCCAGACGCCTCCAAGACGTCAAGATGGCCCCAAGAGAGCCCGAGGTGGCCCTAAGATGCCTCCAAGACGGCACAACTTGGACCAAAGCGGGCACAAGATGGCTCTCAGACGGCCGAAGAGGCCCCCAAGACGACTCGAAGAGGGCCCCAAGACAGCCCCAGAGACCTACAAGACGGCGCGAAAACCCCAAGAGGACACCAAGAGGGCCCCACGAGGGGCCCAAGAGGGCCCCAAGACAGCCCGACAGCCTCCCTCAAGATGGCCCCAAGACGGCCCAGTGAGGCCTCCAAGACGGCCTCCGAAGACCAAACAACCCCTTATCGGCCCCCAAAGGCGTCCAAGAGACCGCAAAGACCCCAGGAGGCCCATATGACTCACTGAGAAGCTCCCAGAAGGGCCCAGAGAGGCCATCAAGATCCTCCTTTTCCTCTTCCTCCTCCTCCTCCTCCTCCTCCTTCTCCTCCTCCTGCTCCTCCTCCTCTACCTCTCATATATTGTTGTTAGTACGACTACATGTCGTATCATTAGTAGCATCATTGTTGGTATTGGTCGTATTCTGAGTAGTCGTAGTAATAGTAGTAATAGTACTAAACACCTTACCAGTAGTATAACCATACTTCGTATTACATATCGTACCAGTATTATGTGTAACAGAAACATAAGAAGTTGTACTATTATGTGGGTACGACTCGCAGTACTACGAATGCTAATATCATTCGCATGTGCATCATTCGTAATCATATTCGTCGCATTCGTAGAAGCATTGTTATTCGCAGTAGTCATAGTATTAGTGTGATATTTCTTTTTAGCAGCCTTAATAGTCTTAACAACCGTATGCGCGTGCTGCTTACAATTGATACGTGTCGTACTATCAGCTTCAATGGTAGCCACATTACTCGTATTAGTCTTAATAGTATCCGTCGTAAGACCATTAGCATCGTTCGTCTATTGATTCGTGTGACTAGTTTTCTTTGTCGTGTGATCATTGCTATCATTATGCGTACGAATGATATTATTTCTCCTCATCCTCCTCCTCCTCCGCCTCCTCCTCCTCCACCTCCTCCTCCTCTTCCTCCTCCCCCTCCACCTCCTCCGCCTCCGCATCCGCCTCCACCTCCTCCTCCTCCTCCTCTTCCTCTTCCTCCTCCTCCTCCCCCTCCTCCTCCTCCTCCTGCTCCTCCTCCTCCTCCTCCTCCCCCTCCTCCTCCTCCTCCATTCCTTTTCCTTGCAATAACTCATCCCTGTCGCACCCCGATGCTGGTCGGAAGGGCGGGCTGGGCGTTCCGCCTGAGACTTCCTTACCGTTCATGAGCCTGGTGTTTCAACATCGGCAACAGTTTCACACATGGAGGGCGGGCCGCTTCCAAAATGTGGCTCTCGCCTGAGCGCCGCGCAAATTCGCTAAAAAATGCAAGCAAATCACGGATTGATGGCGGGTTGCTTTCAAAATGTAGATGTCGTCTTAGCACACCGCGCACATTCGTTTTGAAAATGTGCAAGCGTTTCGCAAATTGAAGGCGGAAATGTTTCAAATGTGACTCTCACAAAAGCGCCGCGCACATACTCGTTTTTGAAAGGTGCAGGGGTTCTACGGCTTCCCATGGTTAGCGTTTTGGAACGATTCTGGACTATCAGGGCGAAATCCGCCGGCCCCCTTGTGGGGCCACCAGGCTGCGAGGCACGTGATTCGCAGTTTCATGTACCAGTCGTAGGTTGTAGTTTCCAGTGTTACAGTTCTGCTTCTTGCTGGTTACTGTAACTAGTTGACTTCTTGCTGGTTACTGTAACTAGTTGATTGACCGCGCGAGGGGGGGGGAGGCCCAAACAGGATTTTTAGCATCACCTGGGCGCGTTGTCTGAATTGCTGGGGGAGCTCGAAATCGACACCCCTCACGCAGATCCGCGGGGTCAGGGTCCAAAAACAAAGAGGATTTGGCACATTTCTGAAATTCGGTGCCACCCTTCACACAGATCCGCGGGGTCAGGGTCCAAAAACACATGGGATTTGCCACATTTCTGCAATTCGGTGCCACCCCTCACGCAGATCCGCGGGGTCAGGGTCCAAAAACACATGGGATTTGCCACATTTCTGCAATTCGGTGCCACCCCTCACGCAGATCCGCGGGGTCAGGGTCCAAAAACACATGGGATTTGCCACATTTCTGAAATTCGGTGCCACCCCTCACGCAGATCCGCGGGGTCAGGGTCCAAAAACACAAGGGATTTGCCACATTTCTGAAATTCGGTGCCACCCTTCACGCAGATCCGCGGGGTCAGAGTCCAAAAACACAGGGGATTTGCCACATTTCTGAAATTCGGTGCCACCCCTCACGCAGATCCGCGGGGTCAGGGTCCAAAAAACACAAGGGATTTGCCACATTTCTGAAATTCGGTGCCACCCCTCACGCAGATCCGCGGGGTCAGGGTCCAAAAACACATGGGATTTGCCACATTTCTGAAATTCGGTGCCACCCCTCACGCAGATCCGCGGAGTCAGGGTCCAAAAACACGTGGGATTTGCCACCTTTCTGAAATTCGGCGCCACCCCTTACGCAGATCCGCGGGGTCAGGGTCCAAAAACAAAAGGGATTTGGCACATTTCTGAAATTCGGTGCCACCCTTCACGCACATCCATCGCAAGGCGTGGTAACCCAAACTGCAAGAACTCCCTCGGCCCTTTAATCGCAAGGTGTGGTAACCAAGCCCGTACACCATACACGTCTTACCAATCGCCAGGTGTGGTAACCCCTCTTGTGATCAGTTGGTTTTGCTGATTGCGAATCGGCTTCGCATGAAGTTTCGATACTGCTTCACAACAGCGCCAAGGCCTCATGACTTAGCTCTTCCATGGCCCATTCTCCGAGAGAGGGGGCCGGCGGCAGGGGGCGAAGCCCTTACGGATAATTACATTGTCGACACCGCCCCGGGAATGGTGCTCTGGCACCATGAAGGATCGTCAAGACGCGACAAGCAGGTTGGCGTTGGAGTCCCGAGAACGCGGTTTTGGCACCCTTCAGGGTACGCAAACGGTTTTCCCCCAACGGGGCATTATCCTCAGTGGAAATCGATCCGTGTAGTGGCCTATGAAGAGGGAGTGTGGAAGAGAGGTCTCTTCCAGCATCTTTGATGAGCCGTGGGTTTACACTGGTCCTCCTCCTCCTCCGCCTCCTCCTCTCCTTCTTCTTCTTCTTGTCCTCCTCCTCATCATCATCAGCAACATCAGCATCAGCATCAGCATCAGCATCAGCATCATCATCATCATCATCATCCTCATCATCATCATCAGTCTCATCATCATCGTCACCATCATCAGCAGCATCATCGTCATCGTCATCATCATCATCATCAGCATCATCGTCATCATCATCATCATCATCATCATCATCATCATCATCATCCCCCGGTTCGTCCTCCTCCTCTTCCGACTGTCCTTTTCCTCATAAATAACTCGTCCTTGTCTCACCCCGAAGCGGGCTGGGCGTTTCACCTGGGACTTCCGTAAACCCTATGATCCCGACGCAAAAAGATGGGCAGCAGTTTCACGGATTGGGGGCGGGTCGTTTGCAACCGATGGTTCTCGCATTAGCGCCGCGCGCACTCGTCTCAAACATGTGCAAGAGCTTCACGGATTGAGGGCGGGTGACTTCCAAAATGTGGTTGCCGCCTGCGCGCCGCACACAGTCCTCTTAAAAGTTCGCGAGAGCTTCACTGATGGAGGGCGGGTGGTGTTCAAAACGTGGCTCTCGCCTTAGCGCTGCGCAGATCCATGTTAAAGACATGTACGAGTTTCACGGATGGCGGCAGGTCATTTTCAACATTTGGTCACTAGCGCCGCGCACATTCGTTTTTACTCATGCAAGATGTCACTGGTTGAGGGCCGCTCCTTTTCAAAATGTGGCTCTCGCACCAGCGCCGCGCATAATCGCTTATACCAATTGCAAGAGCTTCACGGACTCCCACGGCTGACGCCCCAGAAGTGGTATATTGAAACGTTTCAGAACTGTCAAGGCGTAACAGTTATGCTGATTCGCGGTTTTGAAGGTTAACGACTGGCATTATGCTACGACTCAGGATCATCAAGACGCAACAATCTCGAGGCGTCGAAGTTCCGAAAATGGTTCTTGGGCGCGCTTTAAGATGTTCAAAAGGTTGTCTCCCAACGGTGCACTTCCCTCGGTCCAAATGGATCCGTGTAAATGCCTATGACAAGGAAGCTTGGCGAGAGGGTTGATTCCAACATCGTTGATGAATTTCGGGTTTGGTCCTCCTCCTTTTCCTCTTCCACACATTCCTCCTCCTCACCCTCCTCATTATCATCATCATCATCATCATCATCATCATCATCATCATCATCATCATCATCATCATCATCATCGTCATCGTCATCGCCATCGTCATCGTCATCGTCATCGTCATCGTCCTCCTCCTCCTCCTATCACTCTTCCACCTCCTCCTCCTCCTCCTCTTTTTCTTCCTCCGCATCCCCATCCTTATCCTCATCCTCTCGTTTCTCCCCAAAGTTCCCCCCAAGGGCTTCCACGACAACTGAAGGAACGCAGTGTCCAATACGTTGGCAAGATTTCGCCCAACTGATTGTTCGACACATCTGCACATATCCATGCACTCATATATGCGCAGTTCCCGACTATCGCTCCGAATCCTGCTGAAGGCAACAAAGGAAGGACGGCGGAAGGACAAAGAGGAACGGGGAAAGACGAGGACAATCGCGCTACAATGGCACCACTCAAAGTTTCCAGCGCGGCCAGCTGCGCCGACCGAAGGAGCGCTGAGAAGACTTGGTACCAGCGCGCGCTCTCCACGCCCCGGTCGCGCCAACCCGCAGGACCGGGGAAGGGGGTAACCGAAAACTCCTTGAGCCGCAGGGCCCGCACAAGACAGAACGTGGCCTATCAGGGGTTTTCCTTTGGATCTCCACAGACGCTGGCGGCGGACTGAAAGTGACCGCTGGTTCGGCGGACCGAGAAATGACATCTGATTCGGCAGGTTCGGCAGGCCCAGAACATTATTCACTGCGTGGAGCTCCCCATATGTCCATATCATGTATTCTGTCATGCCATACTGAGCGTCTGTTCATGAGCGCTTGACTATAATAGCGCGTCCACGTGGGCGACAGGGCCGACGAAGACGAGCGAATCCCAATGCGAGTGAATAAATGTCAGCCAGAGTGAGCTTCGAGTATGATTGAATTTGAACCTCCCATTCATTTCCCCTCCTCAAGCTGGCCGCGAACGGGCCCGTGAAAACACCCCTGGCGGCTCCCCTTAGGGGTGTTGAAACCAGCGCCCCGCCTGAGACATCCTCACAATCTGCTCTGAAAGCCAAGGATGTCGGGCATGAAAACGAGCAAACCGCTCGAGACATCCCCACAAACTGGCCGCGAACGGGCCCGTGAAAACACCCCTGGCGGCTCCCTTGCAGAGGTGCTGAAACCAGCGCCCTGCCTGAGACATCCTCAAAATATTCTCCGAAAGACAAGAATGTTGGGCATGAAAACCAGCAAACCGCCCGAGACATCCCCACAAACTGGCCGCAAACGGGCCCGTGAAAACACCCTTGGCGGCCCCCCTTCAGAGGTGCTTAAACCAGCGCCCCGCCTGAGACATCCTCAAAATCTCATGTGAAAGCCAAGGATAATGAGCATGAAAACCAGCAAACCGCTGGAGACATCCCCACAAACTGGCCGCGAACGGGCCCGTGAAAACATCCCTGGCGGTTCCCATTAGGGGTGCTGAAACCAGCGCCCCGCCTGAGACATCCTCACAATCTGCTCTGAAAGCTAAGGATGTTGGGCATGAACAAACCGCCTGAGACATCCCCACAAACTGGCCGCGAACGAACCCGCGAAAACACCCCTGGCTGCTCCTTTTAGGGGGGCTGAAACCAGCGCCCCGCCTGACACATCCGCACAATCTGCTCTGAAAATCAAGGATGTTGGGCATGAAAATGGGCAAACCGCCTGAGACATCCCCACAAACTGGCCGCAAACGGGCCCGTGAAAACACTTAGGGTGCTGAAACCAGCGCCCCGCCTGAGACATCCTCACAAACTGCTCTAAACATAAACGAACGAGTCTGCCCACCAAAACAGCCAAACCGCCTGAGACATCCCCAAAAACTGGCCGCGAACGAGCTCGTGAAAACACCCCTGGCGGCTCCCCTTAGGGGTGCTGAAACCAGCGCCCCTCCTGAGACATCCTCGCAAACTACTCTAAACGCAAACGAGTATGCCCACCCAAGCAGCCAAACCGCCTAAGACACTCCCACAAACTGGCCGCGAACGGGCCCGTGACAAAAACCCTGGCGGCGCCCCTTAGGGGTGCTGAAACCAGCGTCCCGCCCGAGACATCCTCGCAAACTGCTCTAAACGCAGACGAGTCTGCCCACCAAAACAGCCAAACCGCCTGAGACATCCCCAAAAACTGGCCGCGAACGGGCCCATGAAAACACCCCTGGCGGCTCCCCTGAGGGGTGCTGAAACCAGCGCCACGCCTGAGACATACTCCGAATCTTCTGCGCGTCGAATAAGTCTGCGCATGAGTAAGTCTGACCATGAGAAGGTCTGCGTATGAGTAAGTCTGTGTATGAGTAAGTCTGTGTATGAGTACATGTGGGTATGAGTAGGTATGGGTATGAGTAAGTCTGTGTATGAGTAAGTCTGTGTATGTGCACGTCTGGGTATGAGTAAGTCTGAGTATGAGTAGGTCTGAGTATGGGTATGTCTGAGTATAAGTAAGTTTGTGTATGAGTAAGCCTGGGCATGAGTAAGTCTGAATATGAGTAAGTCCGAGAGGTGGGGAGGAGAAAAAGAGGGAGTAGGAGGCGCCCAAGCAATAACAAGAACCCCATCTTAGGATATGGGGAAAACCGCAACGCTCTGGCGAAGCCCCCTGCAACCTGGACGCGGGTCTTCCTAAGGACCACCCGCGATTCGAGGGTCAATGAGGAGGCGCAATAACGATTATTAGCCGAGCATACATCTGCCACGCAGCGACTGGAACACTGCCGACGGCAAAGAGGACGGACAGACAGGGGAACGACAAACAGGCGCAGGGAAAGACATGGGCGACCTCGACACAATCACAGCGCTGAAATTTTCAAGCGCGGTCAGCTGCGCCGAGAGAAGAAGTGCTGAGAAGACTCGCCCAGCGCGCACTCTCCGCATACCGTCTTTGCAAGCCCATAACAACAACAGGTTCCCATACTGGATGCACCAGCAGGTCCCCTGCGGGCGGGCCAAGGAGTGCGAAGCAGCGCCAGCCTGCATCTCAAGGGAAGAAAACCAGACCCCCAGGGAGCCCCGCGATCGAAATTTCGCAGGGCGGCCCGAAGCCCGGCTTAGAAAGTCGGCCCTGGTCGGAGGCCTTTGCCCAAGCAGGCCAGCGCGCACTCACCGCGGACTCGAAGCAAGGCGCTCGCCTTTTCACGCCGTCAGACGCTCTCGCGGGCATTCCAGCGCCCCTTGCGCAGAATGCCGCGGAGGTCCTCGAACTTCTCCAGGGCGCCCCCCCCCCGACGCCGCTGCGACGCAGACAGCGCGGCGCGAAATGCGCGGGGGGCCGCGCCCGACGACGGGCTTCCGCGACGAGAAGCTCGAGCTTTGCTAGCGAGAGGATCGGGAACAGTGGAACCGCGCCTGCCCGCGCGAGCAGCGCCCCCAGGAGGCCCCTCACGAAGGCCGAGCCCTCGACGGCGCCGCAAAACTTCACGGGCCATTCAGCGACGTCGGGCTGCCCCGCCGCATGCGCGTTCTTGCAGCCCTTCATCGATGGCGGATGGCCCCAGGGACGCCCAGGGCCACGGGCAGAGCAGCTACCTCGTTGAATCCTATCGTTGCAAAGACCTCTGCTAGAGGCAACTGCGCGCATTCGCCTGTTAACGTCGACCATCTCTCTCCTACCCGCTGAGGCCCCCCCGCTTTCCAGGAGCTCCCTGCATCCGTCGTAGAGCCACTGCTGCGTTTGCTGCGGGCCGCACCGATCCATTCCGTGGAACGCGCCCACATCGGTGCCCGCGCCTCGACGACGGTCAATCCGCGACCGACAGAGGGCTTCATGAATGATTTCAGCAGGGACGGATGCCATACCAAAGATGGTAGAACCCCGCCCTTCAAGGAAGTCAACCAGATTGTTACCCGCCAACCTGGCGCCATTCAGATGAGGGAAAACAAAAAAGCATCCATCTGCTCCAACGAGCTGGCACCAGCCCGCGATCGTGGAAAGAATATGTCGCCCTGCTACTAGGCAGCCGAGGGCTCTGGCTTCTTCCACACGGGCGTTAACCCTCGATTTGAGGTCGCACCCAGCATCGAAGTCCCCGCAGTCAGCGAGATTCTCGCATGTAGCACCATTACTCTCCACCTCGCGGATCAATCCAAACGCCGCTTCGGGCCTGCCAGACAGCGAGCTGACAGTCCCACGCACGCCCTGCTTCCTCCCTCGGGAGAAGGGGGCCGTTGGCAGACAGCGGACTTTGACCCGCCATGCCTCCTTATACTCCGTATCTTTGCCCATCAGAAGCTCCACAACCTCCTCGGCTGCAGACTGGCGGCCATGAAATGAAGCCCTCTGCGCGCCTGTTCGATCGATTTCGGACGGCGGGGGGGCCCTGGGAAACATCACACGGCTTTTTGGAATGGGCCCCACAGTTCGTGCATGGCCAGTTTTTTCCCGCGCTCCTGGGTGGTTCGGAATAGCTGGAGTCTCATCACGCCGCCGCAAACTGGGCCTCCACGCAGGCTGCGGCTGCGGCAGCGATAGCACAGAATCCGACGCACCGTTGAAAAAAACCTCACTTACCTCAGCGCCGGGCTGCCCCGTCACAGGCGGAGCTGCATCGGGTGCCCCCAACGCGCGATTGCCGGGCGCAGGAACGGCCTCGACTGTTGGCGGAGCAGCTGCACCGACCAGTCCGCAAGTTTTCTCGCCGCTAGCGGCGACGGGCTGTCGCGGCCCACCGCCGCTCGCCCAAAGGGTCACGTGCATACTCACTAGTGAGGACTGCCCGGCTACAACGGCCATTTGAATCGTCGTCTCTTCATGATGCTTGTCGATAACACGTGACTACTGGTCCTGTCTTAGACTTACCCGTCCCAACTCGGCTGCGGTTTCATTTCGGAATGTGTACACTGCTATGTAGAAATCGTTGTCTCTTCACCTGGCTGCTCAAGTTAGCGTTTTTCTGATCATACCCTCGGGCCCTATCAGAGAAAGTTTGAAAGCGCCACTGCGTGTCAAGGAGCAGGGACTCTTACATGCCTACCACGTCGCCGCTAACGGAAGATGGCCAACCCGTGCTATCCAGTCCTTCTTGGAGGAACGCGACCGTCGAAAGCATATCTTGTTTCTTGGTTGGGACTTTCAGGAAGCTCGCGATTGATCCGAGCACAGAAGCGGCACCGTGGTCCACTTTTTGAGTTAACTCTACGCTCCTCTGTTCCAGCTGCTGAACGCGTCTTCCAAGTGTCTGTATGTGCTGTTGGTTTTCATCAGCGACGGGTTGCCCGTCGCAGTTTGTAGATGTTGCTGCAGCTAGATCAACTACATTGAGAGGCTGAATCAAATGTGTCATGCCTTGGTCAAGTACTCGTTGGTCCGATTCCCGAGCTTGCGCACTCGCAGCAACTGTGTTCCCCACTCGAGCCATGGGTCCACACTCTGAACGTTCTGCGCTTGTGAGACATTTGCGAACTCCACAAAGCGAAATTTGTTCAGGGTGGCTGGCCTCTTGCTAATGTTCGAACATTGAACTTTGCTCCTGTACGGCCTGCTGTTGCTAGTTGGCAAATTCCTGACTGAATGTCTGGAGCACATCGGCAGTCGAGATCAATCTTGCCTTTTCGACGGCGGCTGCTTTGGACCATCCTGGCAGCCCCGCGTGCGGTCTCGCAAGGTGTTGCTCCACAACACGATGTGGGACTTGCCGCCCGTGCCCCAGCGGGTGCGGCGCGCGCCCGGCCGGCAGGGCCTGACCCTGCCTGCATGGAGAGGCGACCCGATCCGATCCTCTGCACCCCAAACATGATCGCGTCGTGAAAACGGCCCTCGGGACCGTCAAAAAACGACTCGGGACGAAAAATCGGTCCCGGGAAAAGGGTCGGGGCTTCCAGGGACGCCGTCCTGAAAAAATCAGGACGTCGCATGTCTGGGACCCTCCCTAGAGGGCAAAATCCACCACCAGAATAGCCGCCCCGACAAGCGAAGCCGTTTAGTAAGCGCACCCAGAGAGGGAGTCGAACATGGTAGGGCGGTGTAGTCAACGCCCAGGGCCGCTCAGTATACGCCAATGACCGGGTCTGGGTGGTTTTTCTTCCCTCGACTCCCCTCCTCCCCGTCCCTCCCTCCGCCCTCCACCCTTCCTCCGCCCTCCTCCGTGCTCCGTCCGGCTTCACGAGGGCGGGGTGCCTCTCGACCTCGGGGTCAGGCTCGAGCTGCTGTCCGAGTCGATCTCGACGGGCCCCCAGATCTGGTGCCTCGTCGTGGACCTCGGGCTGGCCTGCGCGGGGGGGGGGGCTGATGACGGGAGCGGCGGAGGAGACCCGAGGAGGAGCAGGAGGGCGCAGTGGTGAGCGAGACGAAGGAGGGCGGGGGAGGGATAAGGAAGAGGGAGGAGAGAGAGAGAGAGAGAGAGGAGGGAGGAGGAGGGAGAAGAGAGGGGAGGAGGAGGGGGGAGGGAGGAGAAAGGAGGGAGGAGAGAGAGGGAGAGAGGAGGGAGGAGAGAGGGGAGGAGGAGGGATGAGGGAGGAGATAGGACGGAGGAAGGATTTTGCTCAAGAGTTTCATGCCGAACTGCGTCCGTACCTCTCGACCGCTCGGGCCCACAAGGATCACAGGAGAGCGCCGACCGTTGCACATGCTGGTAGCGCCCAAGGCGACTGGGAACAGGCCGAGGAACAGGGGGAGGAGGAGGAGGAGGAGGAGGAGGAGGAGGAGGAGGAGGAGGAGGGAGGAACGAGGAGAAGGGGTTTGGAGAAGCAACAGCGCTCTATTCAAGCCACAGGAGAACTGGGGGGGAGCTTGCCCGTCGACGTACCCGATCGATCTACTGAAGTAACCAGAACCCCCCCCCCCCAAACAAAAAAATACGAATGATGACGGGACAAGAAACGCGATGTGCTGCGAAGCTAAGTTGGAAGCTCGCGCGTCGTTGCACGACTCACGTGCGAGATGTGAGCGAGGCCATGCCCTAAGACATGGCATGAAAAGGAGAAGAGGGATAGACAACGATCACCAGTGTATCTGAAGGGTCGCTGAACAACACCTGGCTCTGGCCAACAAGCGCAATGAACAGACGTGACGTGTCCGAAGGACAACAGCGTATGACACTCCGCTGCACCTCCCAATAAGTCACGAAGGCAACGACCGGTGCGCACTTGGCAGCGCCCAGGAAGGCGAGTTCCCACTTGGATACTCGCAAGACACCAATCCACCAGACCCCGCAGGGGCTCCCGGCAATTACGGTTAAGTCGGACCTGTCCCCCTACAGAGAGATTTTGGGCGAAAAAACTAGAATAGTAAGAAACAAAAAAAAAACACACACACAACATTGCGTGTATATAACCCCTAATCCGGCTGTGCGGCTATGCTATGTTGTGTGCCATGCCGAAAAGGGTTTTGGCCTAATCCGCCGGCCCCCTTGTGGGGCCACCAGGCTGCGAGGCGCGTGATTCGCAGTTTCCTGTACCAGTCGTAGGTTGTAGTTTCCAGTGTTACAGTTCTGCTTCTTGCTGGTTACTGTAACTAGTTGACTTCTTGCTGGTTACTGTAACTAGTTGATTGACCGCGCGAGGGGGGGGGAGGCCCAAACGGGATTTTTAGCATCTCCTGGGCGCGTTGTCTGAATTGCTGGGAGGGCTCGAAATCGACACCCCTCACGCAGATCCGCGGGGTCAGGGTCCAAAAACACAGGGGTTTTGCCACATTTCTGAAAATCGGTGCCACCCCTCACGCAGATCCGCGGGGTCAGGGTCCACAAACACAGGGGATTTGCCACATTTCTGAAATTCGGTGCCACCCCTCACGCAGATCCGCGGGGTCAGGGTCCAAAAACACAGGGGATTTGCCACATTTCTGAAATTCGGTGCCACCCCTCACGCAGATCCGCGGGGTCAGGGTCCAAAAACACAAGGGATTTGCCACATTTCTGAAATTCGGTGCCACCCCTCACGCAGATCCGCGGGGTCAGGGTCCAAAAACACATGGGATTTGCCACATTTCTGAAATTCGGTGCCACCCCTCACGCAGATCCGCGGGGTCAGGGTCCAAAAACACAGGGGATTTGCCACATTTCTGAAATTCGGTGCCACCCCTCACGCAGATCCGCGGGGTCAGGGTCCAAAAACACAAGGGATTTGCCACATTTCTGAAATTCGGTGCCACCCCTCACGCAGATCCGCGGGGTCAGGGTCCAAAAACACAGGGGATTTGCCACATTTCTGAAATTCGGTGCCACCCCTCACGCACATCCATCGCAAGGCGTGGTAACCCAAACTGCGAGTACTCCCTCGGCCCTTTAATCCCAAGGTGTGGTAACCAAGCTCGTAAACCATACACGTCTTACCAATCGCCCTGTGTGGTAACCCCTCTTGTGATCAGTTGGTTTTGCCGATTGCGAATCGGCCTCGCATGAAGTTCCGATACTGCTGCACGACAGCGCCAAAGCCTCATGACTTAGCTCTTCCATGGCCCATTCTCCGAGAGAGGGGGCCGGCGGCAGGGGGCGAAGCCCTTACGGATATGACTGAAGTTTGGTGTATGCCCAAGGGGCCTACAGCCTGGTAGCCCTACGGGGCTGGCGGATGTTATCTGTCACGTTTGTTGCGATTGGAGTTTGCTGTGCAGGACAGAAGGGGATGCATATGTGATAATTTGGCTCCAGACCGCTCTGAGAGAAATCACACGAGACCTCTGTTTCTCCCATGGTAGCGGAGCGCGTGGTGTGAGATCCAGACGGACCGCACGCGGGCTCCTGGCGCCGACCTTGGGCGCTGGCGGCGTTGGCGAGCGCGCCCTTGGCGCTGCCACGCTGGCTACGACACGGAGGAGAGAGGACCAGCGGACTACAGACGGAGGCTGAGATTTTGGCATAGATGGGAGATCCGCTGGTTCCTCTAGTCGACACAAAGTTGCTAGGGAAACCCAAGCCGTACTCAGGCCAGAAGACGGACTGGCAGCAGTGGTAGTATGCGTTCAAGGCCTACATAGGGACGCTGGACACGGAGTTGGCGATGAGTCTCGACATGGCCGAGGAGCAAGATGATTCCATCCCGTTCGGGCCCCTGAGCGTAAAGAAGAAGCAGCACTCGCGAAAGCTCTCGTTCATTCTGAGTCAAGTGCTGACGGGTGCTAGCCTCCAGTTGGTTATGAACGTTCCTGGCTACAACGACCTGGAGGCTTGGAGGCAGCTCGTCAAGCAGGAAGAATCATTGACAGGAGCTGCGCAGGTCACACAGTTGATGAGTATTTTGAACACGAAGTTCGACGGAGGTGTTTTGCAGTTTCCAGAGCAACTACAGAAGCTTGAGGGTCGGTTCCAGCTCTACGAGAAGCAACACACTGAAGTTCTGAGTGACACCCTCAAGCAGGCAATCCTCAAGACGAACACTCCGTCGGCTATCAAGGCGCAGATCAACCTACAGACGTTTGCGACATCCACGGAGCTCAAGGAAACGATGAACAACTACATAGTGCTCCAGGCGAGCAGTAGCAGTGGACCCGCTCCGATGGACATCGGGGCGATCGATAAAGGCAAGTACGGCAAGGGCAGGACAGGTAAGAACAAAGGTGACACCAAGGGCAAGGGCACGAGCAAAGGCGACTCCAAGGGCAAGGGCAAGAACAAGAGCGACGGCAAAGGCAAGGGAAAAGGACCACAGTGCCATCGATGCCATCGCCACGGACAGATTGCCAAGAACTGCCCCAACCCTCCAGCTACACATAACGAAGTGAGCTCAGGAGAAATTGCCCAGGGAGAACCTCCAGCGAAAGCTCAAGACGGGCATATCGGTGAGGTTTACGGGCAGCGAGGTGACCAGTGGATCTTTACGATTGCTGAGGACTCGACCTTGGCGATGGTTAGTCTGGACGGGATCCAGATTATCTCGGGTGATGAAGACCCGATGTTCGACAGCGGTGCATGCACGCATGTTGCACCCAAGAAGTACGCGAAGCACGTGCAGATTACTGAACTCTCGGAGGAGCCAGAGCTGTTCTCAGCGACTGGCAAGCGCATTCACGTTTACGGACAGCGACTCGCCCCGTTCACCGTTGAGACTGTGTGCGGAAGGTCGCTGGAGATTGTTGCACCGCTCCTTGGTGCAGATGTTCGGAGGCCGCTGATTTCAGTCGGGCAGCTGACGAGCAAGGGTTACGAGTTTCAGCTTGGTTCGGAGGGCTACATGAGCAGGGGCGGCCTTGCTATAAAGCTCTCGAGGAGACGGAACGGCTACTTCATGACGGGCTTGCAGAGCCCCACAGCGAGTATCACGAGAGGCAGACAAAATGAGAGAAGGATCGTGGCACCAGTGACCGCCGACCGAGAGGCGAATCCTTCGGGGGGCGTGATCGAGAGCGACCAGGCAGTCGAGGACACCCCAGAGGCGCAGGAGGCTATTGCGCTGAGGGCGCCTGCGCTGCCGAGCGTGGAGGAGCAGGATCGTCACATGCTCACCCACGTGCCCTATGCACCGTGGTGCGAGAGTAATGTGCTCGGACGTGGTCAAGAGGACGCTCGTCGACGATGACATCCAGAGGAGAGCGACCACCGAATCCAGTGTTGGGCATGGACTACTGTTTCATGGGTATCGACGAGAAGGATTCGGAGACGGCCACAGTCTTGGTGGTTCAAGATAGCGTATCAGGGTATATGGGAGCTGTTCAGGTTACATCGAAAGGACCATCACCCTACACGGTTTCATTTCTGAACAGTTTCTGCGACGATGTCGGCTACCCCCGAGTGACGCTGCAGAGTGACGGCGAGCCAGGTATCGTCTCGCTCGCCAGAGCGCTGCTGAAGGATAGGAGCAAGGACGCGAAGGACATCCAGACGCAGATCACTCTGAGGCATTCGGCGCCAGGATCACACGCCAGCAATGGCCTGGCGGAAGCGGCAGTGAAGGTAGTCGAGGGACTCGTGAGAACGCTGAAGCACGAGGTCGAGAAGAAGTACGGCGTTCAGATCAAAGGAGACTCTGCCATCATAAGCTGGATCATCAGGCACGTCACGTTCGTCCAGAACAGGGTCATGTACAAGCGCAATGGCAGGACGGCCTTCGAGGACCTCAAGATGATCAGATTCAACTCGCCACTGTTGAATTTCGCGGAGAATGTGCTTGCCAAGAGGTCAGGGGTTCCTGACAACAGGCTGGCCACAGCCTGGACGCTCGGCATCTGGCTCGGGCGGGCGACGGACACTAACGAGCACATCGTGGGCACGCCGACGGGCATCGCGAAGACCCGTACGGTCAAGCGGAGGCCCAAGGAGCAGCAGTAGGAGAAAGAACCGTTCAATGCCATGGCCTTCCCGATGTGGTCGCAGAACGACTTGAAGGAGGTTCGGGATACCCTTGCAGGCTGGACGCATACGCAGGGATGACAGGCATGCGAGGACGAGCAGGCGCCAGTCAGGCGAGTTGGCAGGCCGAAGGCGCATACGACGGCGCGTTTGCAGAGGCAGGCGGAGTTCAAGAGGAGGCAGCTGCAGGGCCCGCTGCTCGTGCTCCCAGGTCCATCGGGAGCAGCTCCAGCAGCAGCGGCAGCGGCCGCGCCGTCGGCGGCAACAGTACCAGCAGCACCCAGAGCGGCAGCGGCAGCTGCGTCGCAGAGCCCTAAGCGAGAAGCTGAGGGTCGTGGCGACAGTGCCGAGAAGAGGTTTCGAGCGGGAGACCCGATCTCCCCAAGATCCCGGGAGGCGATTGCAGCGCGAGCAGGCGCAGCGGCATCGTCTGGATCAGCGAGCAGTTCGGCGGCAGCGGCAGCTCCTACGACACGGATCACGGGGAAGCAAGCCCCAGGGATCCCGAAGAGACCAGCGGATGAGGTTGCACCAGAGGAGCGACAGCCCAGCAAGAGGCCACCACCATCGGCGGCCGACAGGTCCGACATCGAGATGACGATCAATGCGATCGAGGAGCTGCGCCCCAACGAGGAGGAAAACGACGAGCAGATAAACAAGCGGGTGTTACCACAGAGGGAGTTCACCTGGGAGGAGATCAAGTCGGCGAGGTATGCGGAGTTCGATCGCCTTGAGGATTTTCGGGTGAAGATCGATGTTCAGCGCACGGAAGTGGACGGCCCGTTGCTCACGACTAGATGGGTCGACGAGGCGCGGGCGGAGGGGGTGAAGTCCGGAGTTTGCGCGAGGCCTTTCACTATGCCGAAGAAGCCAAAGGACATGCTGTACACCCCCACGCCAGGCGCATCTACACTACGGATCTTGCTGACACTAGCAACGAACATGGGCTGGAAGTTGAAGTTCTTTGACATCTCGAGGGCATTTCTGCACACACCTATTCGAGACAGGGTGTTCCTCGAGCCTCCAGCGGAGTACCAGCAGTATTGCATCGACAACTTCGGCTACGACCCAGGCGACGTGGTCTGGCTGATGCAGTGCACGATCTACGGACTCAACGAGGCGATGGTGGATTTCGACGCGCACTACAGCGACATCAGTGTGAACCAGCTCGGCATGAGGAGGCTGATCTCAGAGCCGAGTATCTACGTCAGCGAGGATAGCAAGGCGGTTGTTTCGAGGCACGTAGACGACGGGCTAGCTATCGATGAAGGAAGCGCTCCAGATGATTGCCCTGCGGGACTTGGGCAACATTTCCTGCTCAAGATCACGCCAGAGATGACGACGGGGAGTTCACAGCTACACCTCGGCAGGGTCATCCAGATGCTCGACAACGGTCGGGGATATACTATTCAGATCGCGGCCAAGACGATTGAGAGTCTGTTGGGGTTGCAGGGAGTCGGAAGCGGAAAGGCGGTGACAACGCCTGGAGTGAATATAGACGCTAAGCAGGCCGACGAGCAGAAGCTGGACAACGACGAGGCTAAGCGATTCCGTACAGGTACTGGCAAGCTGCTATTCATCGCCAGCGAGCGCTACGATCTGCAGTTCGCGACGAAGGAGGTCAGCCGTGGGATGAGTTCGCCGACGGCGGGAGATGCGATGAGGCTTAAGAGGGTTTGCAGGTACCTGGGCGGCACCAAGGAGATGGTGAGTTTAATCACGCCGACGCGTTCTGATGATCTCGTACTCAAGGTGAAGGTTGACAGCGATTGGGCAGGAGACAAGATCGGACGGAAGTCAACATCGAGTGGACATCTGTATCTGAACGACACAGCGGTAGCATCCTACAGTCGTACGCAGGCGAGTCCAGCTACGTCATCGGCAGAGGCGGAGATCTACAGCATGGGCTCGGGAGCTTGCGAGGGACTATTCATCAAGACGATGATCGAGGAGATGATGCCAAGCACGAGAGTAGACTTACAGGTATTTCATCACAGAGCCGACTGGGGCTCGGCAAGCTAAAGCATATTCATCTGAAGCACATGTTTGTCCAAGGGTTGCTGCGTGAGGGAAGACTCGTCATTGGACAAAATCCCGACGGCCTTCAACAGCAGCGACCTGGGCACCAAGTATCTGGAGAAGACGGAGTTCGAGAGACACCGCTTGGCGGTGGGCATCAAGCTTCCAGAGCGTGATGGTGTTCATGAAGTCCGAGGAGGACATGGAGGAGGCGCTGGAGGTTTGGATGATATTCGAGTTGGTGTGGTGCGATGCCTTACGGGCGTTTTGATGTTGGTTAAGGGAGCTGAAGGAGAGAATCGGCTCGGGATTGCGACGGTCAATCCAACTATGGTGGAGAAAGCTGATTCGAGTTTCGCGGAGACAGTCTACTACCAGCTTATCGCGGTGTTTTATTTCGTGATGTTTGCCGTTGTATTCACTACGGGGTTTTACCTCGGGTATAATATGGGGCAGTACCAGTCCAGGCCTGACGAGACGAAGGAGATCAAGCGGAGTTCTACAATGGTGTGTGGGACGGAGTTGGCAGTCAGGCAGAGGACTACAGTGGCCCGACCTGCGCCCATGGAGAACTGTTCGGTATGCATGATGATTTACGCGGATGATTCCACAATCAATGCGATTCGAGAGAGGTGCTCGAGGCACCGTTTGGACACGAGCGGATCTAAGAGTGATTTGATTCGGCGTCTCAGGACAGTGGAGTCCTGGTGGCGGTGAGCTCGACGCGAGGGCGTCGAGCGGTTTGCTCTTGTAAAGGCTCCGCACGGCTGGAACTGTGTGCGGAGTCGAGCAAAACAAGATGTGCTCACCTCCGAGGGGGTGTGCGTGTATACAACCCCTAATCCAGCTGTGCGGCTATGCTATGTTGTGTGCCATGCCGAAAGGGGTTTTGGCCTAAGATGACTGAAGTTTGGTGTATGCCCAAAGGGCCTACAGCCTGGTAGCCCTACGGGACTGGCGGATAGTATCTGTCACGTTTGTTGTGATTGGAGTTTGCTGTGCAGGACAGAAGGGGATGCATATGTGATAATTTGGCTCAAGACCGCTCTGAGAGAAATCACACGAGACCTCGGCTTCTCCCAAAAAAGATCAAAAAATACTCCAAAAATCGTCCCCAGACTATTTTTTTACCATTCTTGAATATTCCTCCTGTAGAGGGACAAGCCCGACTTAAGGATACTCGCAGGACACCAATCCACCAGACCCCCCCAGGGGCTCCCGGCAATTACGACCGTTGAACAGTTGGCGGCGCCCAGGGAGGCGAGCTGCCACTCGGATCTGCACGGGGCGCCGCCACGCTGCATCTCCCAGAGGGTCCACGACGCTGGCGACGGCGGCGCGGCCGGCGGCGCCCAGGAGAACAGATCACCACGCGAAGCCTTAAGTCGGGCTTGTCCCCCTACAGGGGGATTTTGGACCAAAAATGAAAAATAATCACAAAATGCTGAAAAGATGCCCAAAAATACTCAAAAAAATAGTCCCCTGACTATTTTCTGACTATTTGGGAATATTCCCCCTGTAGAGGGACAGGCCCGACTTAAAACGAAGCTGCGTCGGA
>CAUYUJ010002002.1:377728-380228 GCA_963575745.1 Prorocentrum cordatum
ATGACGGAGTGGTCGCCTTCGTCAACGCTTTTCTGGGGGTCACGGCCGCCCCCCGTGAGCAGATCTTCGTGAAGGTCAGCGACGGAGGTCTGGGCTGTGGCAGCGCCGAACAGCGCGGCCCCGCTGCCCTCCTGGCGCCCTGGGAAGCCGGGATCCACGCGGCTGCCCAGGAGCTCCAAGAGACGACAACGATCGGCTTCTTTCGGCGGTGGCCGGGCCTAGGCCGTGCCCTCTCGGCAGCGGACGAGGAGCAGGGACGGCTGGCAGGAGGCCGTCGCCCCCAGAGTGACCGTCGGCAGGGCCTTCTGGAAGGGCGGAAGGGCAAGGACCAGAAGACGTGCACCCAGCACGTGCGGGACCACGCCACCAAGACGTTATTGGCCGCGCTGCCGGTGACGGCGGCGGCGGCGGTGCATAGTGCCTCGGGCAGCTCAGCGGGCGCCTGTTTGGATAATTTCGAGGGGGTTTCGCCCCTCGCCGACCACGCGTTCTGCATTGCGGCCAAGAGGCGCATGCATCTGCCGCTGCTGCAGTCCGAGTGCACGTGCCAGAACCGACCAGCAGCGCCCACTCGCGCGATGGCGCAGGTCGGCCCGGCGCGCGGCCGCACGGTGGACGTCCGTGGCGTTCGTGCGCTCAACTGTCCCAGGGGAGGTGGCCCGATGCGCCGCCACAACGCCATCCGGGATGCCGTGGCGCTCTGGTTGCGCGGGGTGGGCCGCCGCGCCCTAGTGGAGCAGGTCATCCCAGAGTGGCGCGCGGAAGAACAGGGCGCGGCCACATTGGACGTCGTACACCATCGAGGTATCCATGGCCGAGTATGTCTCGACATCAGCTTGGTGGACGAGGCGGCCGTGGCCCAGACGGGACGGCCGCGCCAGGCATCCCTGCAGCGCAGAGAGAAAGTGGAGCGCCGTAGGTACCCATTTTCTGGCCTGGTGCCTTTTGTGCTCGATGTCAACGGCCGCTGGGGTGCAGAGGCGGAGACGTGGCTGCGCCGTGCCGCGGGGGAATTGCCCGAGGCCGAACGGCCCGCGGCGCGCTCATCCCTGCGCTCGGCAGTGGCCAACGCCCTACAGGGCCAAATCGCTGAGCAGGTCGCCCTGGCGACGGAGGACGTAGTCGGGCTGGGTGCCGGGGCCGCCCCGAGCGTCCGGTCTTGACTAGATGTGGCTCCCTCCCATTTGCGTGCGCCCCCTGACCCTCCCCTTCCTCTTCGCCTTCCTGCTGCCCTGAGCCGTCGTGAAAAGTTGGTCACGTCAGCAGTGTGCACGGTGCTGTTCAGTTTCCTTGTAGTGTGCATGATGCGCTCTTGCTTTGTCATGTCTATCCTGCGCGCCGCGTTGCGCAGCTACCCTGCCTTGTGCGCGTCGTGCTCCCGCCATGCCATATTTGTTGTGCTCTTAGTCTCTGTCTTGGGCTGCACTCTCAACCCGCCCGCGCTGGGCCTTCATGCCGCCAGCAGCACCTGCTCGAGACCACTGGTTAAAGAGGCGTCAAGAGGCGTTTAAGATCGGGGCCGCCCCGCGGGTCCTGGGGCCGTCGGCGGCCCGCCGTCCGCTTTGTCGCCCGCCCGCGACGTGGTTTCCTCGCCCCCCTTTCCCCTCTCCTGCCCGCCCAGGGTCCCGAGCGGGGGTCGGGCCGTTTTCCGCCTGCGCGAGGATCGGTTCCCTCGCGCCTGGAGCCGTTGGCTTCAGCCTTTAGTCTTCACGTTTTACCTTTGTCCCGCCTTGGCAGTCGGCCGCCCCATTTTGGTTCGGTGCCCCTCTCTTCCTCGGCAGCTGTTTGGCTCGTGAGGTCTCGTCTCGCACAATCTCTTGAGCTGCTTCTCCCGCGCCGTCCTTCCGACCGAGCGATGGCGCCCAAGTTCTCGAAGCCCGCGCCGATGCCGTGGCCGTCTGCGACGCGCGCCGACTCGCCCAGTCACGACGCGGCGCCTCTTCGCGAGGCTTTGGCGGCGAAGGCTAAGGCGAAGGCTGAGGCGCGCGCGAAGGCCAGCGGCGCCACCGCGGCCGACGCGCCCACTTCCAAGGCGGGGCCTGCGCAGCGCCCTGGCCAGCAGGTGAGCGCGTCGGAGAGCGAAGATGTCTCCGACGAGGGGTTCGACGTGATGTCTGAGGCGGCGACCTTTCGGACGGCGCCGACACTGCCCACGGGGTCAGCGACGCCTGCCGAGGGCGCCGACGGAGGCGGCGGTGCGGGGGCCGCCCCACGCGCCGCCGCCTCCGAAGGCGCCTCGGACGGAGGCCCCACGGCGACGGCCGAGGCGCCTGCTGAGGCCTCAGCGATGCCCACGTCGGCGGTGGCGCCAGTGACAAGCCGCCCTGGAAGCGGCAGCCACCTACGCCAACTTCACCACGGAGCAGCGCCGCGGGTTGGACGCGATCACCCTCGCTCTCCATGCCCTCCAGCTGCGGGAACAGGCCGTGGGCGGCCGCGGCGGCCGAGGCGCGCGCAGCGACGCCGACGGCGGCCGCCCCGGGGGCGATGAGACCGCCAT
>CAUYUJ010002002.1:385228-387728 GCA_963575745.1 Prorocentrum cordatum
TGGTCGTAGAAGCCGTGCTACCCGTGGAAGGCAGTAATATTAGTGGTAGTAGTAGTAGTAGTAGTAGTAGCAACAGCCGCGGTAGAAGTAGTAGCAGCCGTAGTGGGAGTATTAGCAGCCGTAGTCATAGTAGTATTAGTCGTAGTCGTCTCCGTCGCCGTAGTAGTAGCAGTAGTAGTGGCAGTAGTCGTGGTAGTGGTGGTAAGGCTGGTAGTCGTCAGCATACTTAGTAGTGGTCGTCGTAGTAGTCGTAGTAGTAGTATTAGTAGTGGTCGTAGACGTAGTAGTGGAAGTCGTCGTAGTAGTCGTAGTAACAGTAGCTGCGGTGGTAGTAGTATTATTCGTATTACTTTTATTCTTATTATTATTATTAGTAGTAGTAGTAGTAGTGGTAGGAGTAGTAGAAGTAGAAGCAATAGTAGTCGCACCACTACTCGTACTAGTAAGTGTAGTCGTAACCGCTTATGTAGAAGAAGAAGTAGTAGTAATAGTAGTAGTAGTAGTAGTAGTCGTAGCAGCCGTCGTAGTTGTAGGAAAGACAGTGGGAGTACTAGTAGTTTGTAGTAGTGGTAGCAAAAGTACGAGTAGTAGTCGTAATCGTAGTGGTAGTTGTAGTAGTAGTAGTCGCCGCAGTACCCGTCGTAGTATGAAGGATAGTAGGAGTCATAATTATAGTGGTAGTGATAGAGGCAGTAGCATCAGTCGTAGCAGTAGTAGTAGTGGTAAACGCAGAAGTGGTAGTACGAGTGGTAGATGTATTAGTAGTAGTAGAGGTAGTAGTGCAGCACGAGTATCAGTGTTAGTCGTAGTCGCACTCGGAATGTTAATGCTAGTAATAGTTGTAGTCGTGGTAGTCGTAGTAGTCGTAGTAGTCGTACTGGTAGTAGTAGTAGTATTTGTAATAGTAATAACACTAGTAATCGTACTAATGGTAGCGGTAATGTTGTAGTAGCAGTAGTCGCAGTAGTAGTAGCAGCAGCAGTAGTAGTAGTGGTAGTCGTAGTAGTAATGGTAGAAGTTGGTGTGGTAGTCGAATTCGTAGTCGCAGGCGGAGTACATGTTGGCGCAACAGCAACATCAGGGAGGGGGTGAGGATGGGGCAGTATTCACAGTAGTCGCAGTAGTAGTAGCAGCAGCATTGGTAGTAGTAGTAGTAGTAGTAGTAGTAGTCGTAGTAGTAGCAGTAGTAGTAGTAGTAGTAGCAGTAGTAGTAGTAGTAGTAGTAGTAGTAGTAGTAGTAGTAGTAGAAGCCGCAGTCGCAGTAGCATTCGCAGTATAACTATTCGCACAACTAGGCGTAGTAGTAGTAGTAGTAGTAGTAGTAGTAGTAGTAGTAGTAGTAGTAGGAGCAGTAGTAGAAGCAGACGTCGTAGTAGTAGTTGTAGTAGTGTTAGCTGTAGTCGTAGTAGCTGCAACAGCAGCAGTAGCGTTATCAGCAGTAGTCGTAGTAGTAGTAGTAGTAGTAGTAGCCGTAGTCGTAGTAGCAGTCGTAGTAGTAGTAGTAGTAGTAGTAGTAGTAGTAGTAGTAGTAGTAGTAGTAGTAGTAGTAGTAGTAGTAGTAGTAGTAGTAGTAGTAGTAGTAGTAGTAGTAGTAGTAGTAGTAGTAGTAGTAGTAGTAGTAGTAGTAGTAGTAGTCGTAGTAGTAGTAGTAGTAGTAGTAGTAGTAGTAGTAGTAGTAGTAGTAGTGGTTGTGGCCGTTGTAGTCGTCATGTTGGTAGTAGTGGTCGAAGTAGGCATCGTAGTAGTAGTGGTGGTGGTAGTGATGGTGGCGGTAGCAGGAGTGGTAGTAGCGGCCGCAGCACTCATTGTAATACCAGTAGCCGTGGTAGTAGTAGCGTTAGCAGTCGTAGTGGTAGTAGAAGTAAGTAGTCGTAGTAGTAGTGGTGGTGGTAGTGATGGTGGCGGTAGCAGGAGTGGTAGTAGCGGCCGCAGCACTCATTGTAATACCAGTAGCCGTGGTAGTAGTAGCGTTAGCAGTCGTAGTGGTAGTAGAAGTAGTAGTAGTAGTAGTAGTAGTAGTAGTAGTAGTAGTAGTAGTAGTAGTAGTAGTAGTAGTAGACGTAGTAGTAGTAGTAGTAGTAGTAGTAGTAGTAGTAGTAGTAGTAGTAGTAGTGGTATTAGTACTAGTAATAGTAGTCGTAATAGTAGTAGTTGTAGTAATAGTAGTAGTAGTGGTGGTAGTAGTAGTTGGATTCGTAGTAGTAGCCGTAGCAGTAGTAGTAGTAGTAGTAGTAGTAGTAGCAGTAGTAGTCGTAGTAGTAGTGCTATCAGTAGTAGTAGTAGTAGTGCCAGTAGCCGTATTACTAGCAGCCGCACCGCTTCCGTAGTAGTACGAGTGGCGGCAGTAGTCCCAGTCGTAAGAGTAGTAGTAAGTCGCAGTCGTAGTGCATGTAGAAGTAGCAGCCGCTGTCGCAGTAGTAGTAGCGGTCGTAGTAGAATATGTAGTCGTATATTTTGTACTCGTGGTGACCGTCGCAGTCGTAGTCGTGGTAGCCGTAAT
>CAUYUJ010002002.1:395228-405228 GCA_963575745.1 Prorocentrum cordatum
ACGTGCTGAAGGCTGCGGGCAGACGTGGACGACGATGAAAATGAGAGGACAGGGGAGGCCATGAGAGGAGATGGCAGGGATGGAGAGGACAGGAGACAGGAGAGGAGCGGAGAGGAGAGGGGGTGAGGGGGGAGAGGAGAGGGGATGTTTGAAGAGGAAGGAAGAGGAGAGGATAGGATAGGTGAGGAGAGGAGAGGAGAGGAGGGGAGAGGAGAGGAGAGTAGAGGAGAGGAGAGGAGAGGGGAGGGGAGGAGAGGCGCTGCCAGCAGGGAGGAGTGATGCATGGAGGAGAGGACCAGGGAGCAGAGAGGCGGGATACGCACAAGATGATGAAGGGTTCGAGGAGAAGGAAGGGCTCGATGGGGGGTGAGGAGGAGGAGGAGGAGGAGGAGGAGGAGGAGGGGGAGGAGGAGGAGGAGGAAGAGGAGGAGGAAGCCTGAGGCTGCCCTGGATTGCAAGCAGAAGAGCTTTGACGTCTCGGGTGGTGACGCTGGCGCCTCGCAGGACTGGATCTGGAATCCTCGTGGCCCCTCGCGCACCAACCCCCTCGCCCGCCAATTTGTTTACCCTGGATGGTCCTGGGGCCCAATTCGCATTGCATAGTTAATGTTGAAGGGCAGTCGGGACAGCATTTGATATCTATGGTTTTTGCTAGATTTCCGCCGTCCCCCCCTCGCACTCCTCCTCCTCCTGCTCATCCTCCTCCTTCTCCTTCTGCTCTTTCCTCCTCCTCCTCTTCTTCCTCCTCCTCCCCACCCCCTCTCCCCTCTCCTCTTCCTCTCATCCTTCCTCCTCCTCCTCCCCCCCATCCTCCTCCCCTCTTTCCTCCTCCTCCCCAAGCCTCCTCCTGCCTCATCATCATCCCGCTTGTCACCCTCCCCCTCCTCCTCCTCCTCCTCCTCCTCCTCCTCCTCCTCCTCCTCCGTCTCATCTTCTTCCTCCTCCTCCTTCTCATCCCGATCCCTCATCCTTGGCTTTTTTGCCGCCATCCTCGCAGGAGACTGTGCCCGCAGATACAGCCGTCGCAGCGGCAGCCGCGGCCCCCGCGGGCACGGTTGAGGCAGAGCTTCCGCAGTTGGTCGACGAGTCCCCGAAGGACGCCACCGAGTTTCCGCAGCAGGTCGACGAGCACCCGAAGGCCGCCAACGAGCTTCCGCAGCAGGACGACGAGCCCCCGAAGGAGCACCCGAAGCAGGTCAGCGAGCACTTGGAGGATGCCGACGAGCTTCAGAAGCAGGCCGAGCAAGAGAGCATCGATGTTGCCCAGAAGTTCGAGAGTAAGCTCCTAGAGGAGATCAGTGGACTCGCGCTGCCCAACGGCCTCGACGTAGGGAACATCGATTTCGAGAAGGAGCTCATGAAGATGTTCAAGAGCGCCAAGTTCGAACCAGAGAAGGCGGAAGCACCGACGACTACAGAGGACAAGATACACCAGCAGATGTTAGAGAAACACGCTGTACTGGCAAAGGCTGCAGAGCAGAACTTTGAATTTCCAGCAGGGAGCTCGGCAGGCAGAGCTTTTGGGCGTTTTATTGCGAAGCACTGGAGCGAAGAGAAGCAGGACCAATATTGGAAACTTAGTAATTTGGAGAAGGGCCGCTGGAGAGCCCAGTGGGGCAAGGAACAATACGACTTGGTGGTTCGTTCGAAACAGACGGTGGAAAGCTACGACGAGACCGACACTTGCATGTACGAAGATCTGAATTGGGATGCCCTGGTGGTTGCTGAAGGCGGGCACAGACCAAGTGTAATCAAGGGCTGCCTCACGATAGTGAAAAATCTGATAAAAAAGGGCCCGCCATTCGTCAGCATCGACGAGGACAGCGGAAGGTTACTATTCAAAAGGAAGCGCAAATACTCCAAAGCGGAGCGCAGGAACGGGTGGTCAAAGTTGCAAGATGAGACGAACGACGCCAAGAGAATGAGGACCGCACCCGCCAAGCCAGCTGACACTGTACCTGCAGGAATGGAGACTCCTGAAAAGACTGGCGCTCGTGTTGCTGATTCTGGTGCTGCTGGTTCTGGGCAGGTCGGAGGATCAGGTGGACAAGGAGCTGACGATGACGCCAACTCGGTTTACTCTGGCGAGTGCACTGGCAAGGGAAACGGGAAGGCTGGCAAGGGCAAGGACTCGAAGGGCAAAGGCGGCAAGGGTCAGGGTGGCAAGAGCAAGGGCAAGGGCAAGGACGGCAAAAGTAAGAAGGGCAAGACGCCGAAGAAGGCAACTGCCAAGACCGCGGCCAAGCAGGTGGAAGACGTCGTGACGGTCTTCAGACGAGCTCAAGGGCAATACCAGTGGATCAGCGAGAAGTCGGCCACGGAGACGGAGTGGGCGTGGGCGAAGAATGAGAAGTTCAGCGAGCCGCTGCAGAAGGCCAGCGAGTACCTCGAGTCCTGCACCAAGGGGGGCGACGACTTCCAGATGGCCCTGGTCGTGGGCGCCGAGGAAGTGCTCAACGGCATGGCGGACGAGGCCTCAAACCTCCTCTCCCTCTTATTCTTCTTCCTCCTCCTCCTCCTCCTCCTCCTCCTCCTCCTCCTCCCCCCCGCCCTCCCCCTCCTGATCCTCCTCTTCGTCCTCCTCTTCGTCCTCCTCTTCGTCCTCCTCTTCCTCATCCTCGTCCTCCCCCTCCTCCTCAACCTCCTCCTCCACCTCATCCCCCCTCCTTTTCAATCCTCCCCCTCCCACTCCTCCTCCGCCTCCCCCTCCGCATCCTCATCCTCCTCCTCGTCGTCCTCCTCATCCTCCTCCTCATCCTCCTCCTCCTCCCCCATCCTCCTCCTCCTCATCACCTCCTCCTCCTCCTTCCTCCTCCTCCTCCTCCTCCTCCGCCTCCGCCTCCTCCTCCTTTCTCCTCCTCCCATCCTGCAGGGCACCGCGCCCTCCTGCTTCTGCTCCTGCTCCTGCTCCTGCTTCCTGCTCTGCTGCTGCGCTGCTGCTGCTGCTGCTCCTCCTCCTCCTCCTTTCTCCTCTCCACCTCCTCCTTCCTCTTCCTCCTCATTCTCCTCTTCACTACCCTCATCCCTCCCTCCTCCTCCTCCTCCTCATCCCCTCCTCCTCCTCCTCCTCCTCCTCCTGCTCTCCTCCGCTCCTCCTCTTCCTTCCTCCTCCTCTCCTCCTCCTTCCTCCTCTCCTCCTCCTCCTGATCCCCTCACCCTCTCCCTCCGCCACATCCATCTGTTTGCCCTCCCGAGGCCGCGAAGCTCACCTTCATCAACAACGTGACTACAACCATCCAGGAGGCCGTGGACGGACTCCTGGACGCCTGCAAGAGGGTCAGGGACATCGAGTCCATGTAGGGGTTTCAGGGTTTCAGCCTAGCTGAGTGGAAGCTAGCGAGCATCCGAATCAAGGCCCCAGACCCCCTCCTGCAAGTCAGACCCTCTCTCGTCCTGGCCGCTGGATGCTCCGCTGGCGCAAAGTTTGACATTCTGCTGCGCCTTCGATATGGGGACAGGCGTTTTACTCTGAGGATTGTCAAAAAACGAAAATGCAAACCGTTGTAATCAAGATTCCATGGCTGTCTAGATTCTGTCCAGATCTGTCCAGATCTGTCCAGGTTTGTCCAGGTTTGTCCAGGGGGAGGCTCTCGCTCGATACATCCTCACAAATCTGAGGTGTCTAGATCTGTCCAGATCTGTCCAGGTTTGTCCATTTTTGTCCATTTTTGTCTTGGTTCATTTTTGTCTGCTCAGAGGCCGCAAATGCGAATCCACATTCCCAAGATTTGATTTCATCGCGAAAACATCAGGATCCCAGCATTCGGAGGCCAGAGATGCAACACACCTGCGATCAGATCACATTCGAAAGCTTGATTTCGGCTCACCTCGGGGGTGGCATCGTTCTTCCCAGTCTAGAACCTGAATGGAGGAGGCGAATAAATTTCCTGGGACAAGGAGGGACTGGGAGGCGGGACCGAGATCAAACTAAGAGGACCCCGCCCCTGGAAGTAGCCGGCAGCATTTTTGCTCAGAAGATGCCCCCAAAGAAGCGATTCTGTCCTCCTCCACCTCCGCCCGCACGCATTCACAGCTGGGAGCTTGATGGGCAATCGTCGCAGGCTTCGTGGGAGAGGGACAGCGCTGGCGAGAGCCGCGAAGTAGCCGCCCGCCAAGAAGAGTTCGGTCGTTTGCTGGAGGATCATTTGGTCAAAGAGTACGCACTTGGACGGATCAGCGCTAGATCCCTATGCGTGATTACATTTCTAGCTGTGCAGGCAGGGGCCCTAGGCCCTGGACTGGAAAAGATTTCGCTCCCTCCGACGTCGGCATCTGGAAAATTCCAAGAGCATCTAGATAAAGTGCTACCCCGCGAAGATGTTGTTGAGCTTTGCCAAGTTACCACGCCCGTGAAATACAACGGGAGACGCCAGGACACCAGACATTCGAAGACCTACCATCCCCAAGACAGCCCAACCCCCACCTTCCTTGCCCCCACGTCGGAATCAGCTGTTAGGGGGCGTGGTCTGATTTATCCCCCTCGTTTGCTTCCGAAAGGAATCGTTTGTATCTCTTGCGCCTCTTCACGAATGCTTATCTGCAGAAATCGAACGAGATGCTTCAGGGAATATCACTCGAACTCTGGAGGATACTGAGTGGGCTCACAATTTTTCAGAGCATCCGTTGAGGCATATCGAGGGTGACGCTCGTCCTGTGTATCCTATCGCGCTGTACTGTGACGGGGTGAGGTATGCCAAATCAATCGGTGCTGGAACGCGCGACACACTTGTAAATTACACTGTGCACAATTTGGCTTCAGGAAAACGGCATCTCCTGGGAATTCAAGCAAAATCGATACATTGCAAATGTGGATGTCGGGGCTGGTGTTCTGTTTATCCAATAATGAATTTTCTGGCGTGGTCCCTCGAGCAATGTGCCAAAGGTGTTCGTGATACGAACCGCTGGGACGGAAACCCATGGGGCCTTGGGGATTTCTATGGCGTTCAAGCTGGCAAACATCTTCCTGCTCGGTTCCTGATTTGCGAGATTCGTGGCGACTGGAGCGAGTACGCACACACTTTCGCATTGCCATCTTGGGCAGTCCACCATAAGCCGTGCTTCTGCTGCTCGTCTAAGAAAGCCCAGATGTACAACTGTTGTCGCTGCCCACCGCCGTCCCCACCCCCGCCCGCCCGCCTACCAACAGAGGGTGCATCTACCATGGGGGCTGTGTACATACATGCGTACATATATACATACATGCATACACAAAGACATATAACAATAGTGTGCTATACACCAGTGAGGGCCGAGTCTACCGCATATGCTTGCGAATGCGTGGGCGGTGGATTCGACGTGTCTCACGTGTCTGTCCTCGGGCATAAATGGGGTACCCCTCCAGATACGTGGTACGAGGATGCGTGCCGAGCGTGCGAGATCGAGATCGATGTCACCGACGAGGATACGAGAACACTTATACTATCGCAAGGGAAGCTAGGTTTCGACAGTCGGCGCAAAGCAACAGGTATGATATTGCACGCAGATGTCCCTTCCTTGGGTTTGAAAACGAACGACCGCCTGGAACCTAGCAAGAACTTGCAAAACGTGACAAACCTGAACACGTGTACATTGCCGACCAAGGTGACGTTCTGGAGGAGGAACCTGGACGGGGCGGGCAGGCCTTTGGATTTCACGAACAGGCGGAACCCAATCTTTTCTTTGCCTCATTGCACGCCGAACGATTTGTTGCAGATTGATGTGCTCCATTGCCTTCATCTGGGTGTCATCCTATCTTTCATACAGCATGTGCTATGGGCGACCTTGGACGCAAATGTTTGGCAAATCCCAGGACCCAGGTCATCTGTACTGGATATTGGTATCTCAAGGATTGAATCTGATATTAAGCTTTGGTATCAGAGTGTTGATGCCCCACGGGACCGAAGAATACAAAGACTTACGCAGAAGATGATGGGTTCTGATAACAACCGTATGCTGAAGCTAAAGGCCTGCGAAAGTTCCACCCTCCTGCCTTATGCGACCAACCTCTGCAAGCGGTTCAGCGATTCTCTCCCACGTGCGCGTGCCTTGTGTTGTGCTGGGGAGGCACTGTATGACTATATGAGCATGATGAAAGGGGCCCCGAGAGTTCTGCCTGGTGAGACTCACCAGGCCATGGTTGACTTAGCTGTCAGGCATGTTTCAATCGCAAAGGTCGCGGGCATCGAACTCATGCCAAAACACCACATGTTTATTCACCTTTCTTTGCGGGCAGGAAAGCATGGGAACCCAAGGTTCTACCACTGCTTTTTAGATGAATCGCTTAATAAAGTGATTGCCAGCCAAGCTTCCGCGTCCCATCGCAGGCGATGGGAGCACGGCGTGTTTTGTAGGGCGCGTCTCGTTCCTCGTGTAGAGCAAGACTCGTATTGGGCAACCATGTAGGAACGCCAAATACATCGCAGCATGCTCTCTTAAGGACCCAGGGGCTCACTAAGAGACGAACGGCGACGACGCTGAGGATGACGATGACGACGATGATAACGACGACGTCGACGACGATAACGACGGCACATCGGGCAGCCCTCGCGCCACATCTGACGTCCTCTCTCACACGCCTGCCCCGAGGGGCCATCCGATCGAAACCAGCTTGGCTCAAGCAAGAATGACCGACCCCGAATGGATTACTTTTGCCAAATCTTTTCTTGGCAACACATGTGATCCATATTATTTTCACGTTTTCACCCCGTGCTGTGGGCTGGAAGCCTACACTTCCACCATGACCGCCCTTGGACTTGCATGCAGCCCTGTGTCCTACGATACGAACGAATGGTTGAAGCCATGGGTTTCCGAAGTCAATACCGACGAGGGGGCTGTGCACATGGGTTCCCCATGCGGTGATATCGAAGAACTCGACCCGACGAAGCTAGAGCTGTTTGAAATTGTGATGGCAGCACCACCTTTCGAACGTGTTCGGGGAACCCGTTTGTTTACAGGATTCGACAAGGACGACGCCACGCCACTTATCGTCATACTATTTTGCATCAAAGATCAAGCATGCCGACCATCAACTGCTCTGGCTAATTTCATGATCGAGCTACCCACTACCGCGATGCACAGTGCCCGAGGCGAACAGACCCCGATCGAGGAGATGATCGAGTGGTTACGCGAGTGCTTGCCGCAATCTTGGGTATTTCATGCATCTACGATGAAGGCGAACAAGGCGGGGTTCCCGCTTGATCGGAAAAGGACCCGTGTGATGGATATGGCTATGGTTTGGTCCTCCTCTTCCTCCTCCTCCTCTGGACCCAGTCGCCTCATGGGGATGGCATGGAACCAGGGGAAGAAGAATGAGAGGAAGATCTTGCCGTGTTGTGTTCAAGGATGTTCCCTTCCAGGGTGTTCTTGTGGGGGCGCGACGGGAACCTCTTCGAAACGCCGATGCCGAGAAAACTTCCAGAAACAGCAGATTTGGTCCGCTCGGTGTTAAACACATGTGCACCACGCCGTGTCCAGTGAACGCGCGCAGGTGCAATTACAATAGCATCGGCAACACCAGCTGCAACAACAACAGCAACAACAACGGCACCTGAATGCGTGCAAACGCCGACAACAAGCACCTTGAGACCCCGAGGTCCCGCCCATGCTTCGGGTGTTCCTCGACGCGGAGCTCCCCAGCGAGGCTAGTTCTTTGACTGAGGCCCAGGCCCGACGCTGTATTCCAACGTCCCTTCCATCAATCGCGTTCCTCTGTGTCCTCACCCTCCTCCTCATTGTTCCTCTTCCTCCTCCTCCTCCTCCCTCTCCCCCGCCCTCCCGCTCTCCTCCAACTGCGCTCTCCCTCATTCATCCTTCTCCTCCTCCTCATCCCCCTCCGCCTCCTCCTCCGCAGTCTCCTCCTCAGGGGATCGTCCTACAGAAATATGTGACCCTGATGTATAACATCGTGAGCCGCCGCGGCTGGCAAAAGGACCGAAGGGATCCTAAATCAGATGCGACCCCAGGAACCCACGCTCTGATATTCACATTTCCGTTCACGAGGATGCGGTGGCAGTGTTCGACTTGGCAGTGGCCCCCGTGACGAGTGAGCAGGCGCCATTCGCAAATCTGCACCGATATCGGAAGAATCGAGGAGGGGTGGATACGGAGGGTGGAGGAGAACGAAGGTGAGGCTGGGGACGACGAACCTTAAGGAGGACGAGGGCAAGAGACGACGGTCGGATAATAGGAGACGAAGAATCGAACGAGAGAAGGAGGAGGAGGGGGGGAGGAGGAGGAGGAGGCGGAGGCGGCGGAGGCAGAGGACGAGGAGGAGGAAGAGGAGGAGGGGGAGGAGGAGCGAGGGGAGGAGGAGGAGGACCGTTCGGATGCGCAACCGCCCCCTTCTTTGACGCGCAACCCCCGTCCGACGTGGTAAGAACCGCCTTCCAAATCTAAAGTGTCGTTTCCCGTCAGGAGGCTGGCCTGCCCGTCTCCCGATTGAGAAACGGACTGAGGCTTTGTGATGGGGAAGGGAGGGGGAATATGTCACCCCCTGTATCATGGGTTGTGTCGGACCCCGAGGTGTTATTCGACATCTGCCCATCGTTCCACGCGGGACAACTTCTTTGGGTGAGGGGAGTCGGCCCACCGCACTTTGACCGCTTCATTACACTAGAAGAGAAATGCCGCATTCTCGGCATTGATGAATCCATTCCTAGCACGATCGCAGATGCGCCCATTGAAGTAATTGAGAAGGCGATCTGCGATGCGTCCTGCCCTGGGTGCGTAGGCCTGATTGTGGCATGCATGTGGGCAGGCCTCAAGTCAGAAGAATCACTCTGCGGTCATTATAAGGCCTTGCAGTCGTAGGTTTCTTGCAAGGATGCATGGGTCGGCCTTGCAGTTGTGGTTATGCTCGCGTGCGCTGTGCTAAAAGGACAGAACGGCCTTCACAGAAGGACATCCACGCCCCTGAGGCTCTAATAGGGGACCCAACATGAACACCCACAAGTGTAATCAGCAAAATTCACGAGGCTCCCCACGAGGCCCTACACCAGCTTCTGATAGTATCTCCCAGGAGCTCGCGAATGTGGCGACTCTTCAAAGGACGCGAGGCTGCGTAAACTACATCCTGCTTTGTCTGACAACCTCTGCCTTCTCCTGCTACGGTCAACGACTCCCGCTTACTGCGTGTGCTGCCGACCATCACTGTATACGAATCGGATGTGTACGAAGGCTGCTACAACCGAATGCTAGAGAATCCACCTTGCTGCTACTACTACGATTACTACTATTACTATTACTACTACTACTACTACTACTACTACTACTACTACTACTACTACTACTACTACTACTACCGAATCATCTCAGACTATACTAGTAGTATAGTTACTAGTACTAGATAGTACTGGCTTATACTGCTGACTAACTACTAATAACTCACTACTATAATTACTATTACTCCAAGAAGTACTACTCACTACTGACTACTCTTATCTACTACTTACTAATACTACTACTCTACACACTAGTACACTGCTGCTGCTGCTTTGCTGCTGCTGAGCTGGTACTAGTAATGACTACTACTACTAATACAACTGTACTACTACTACCTCTACTACGACCTGAGACGACTATTTTACTAACTGCTGACTACTACTACGGAAGGACTATACTACTACTACTCCTCTACGACCACGACGACCAGCTGCCTATTGTGTAAGCATACTAGCTGCTATCTGTGTCGGAAACTGCTATGACAAAAACAAACCTACTACTACTACTACTACTACTATACTACTATACTACTACTACTACTACTACTACTACTACTACTACTACTACTACTACTACTACTACTACTACTACTACTACTACTACTACTACTACTACTACCACTACCACTACCACTAATACTACTACTACTACTACTACTACTACTACTACTACTACTACTACTACTACTACTACTACTACTACTACTACTTCTACTACTACTACTAATACTAGTACTACTACTACTACTACTACTACTACTACTACTACTACTACTACTACTACCTACTACGAACTACACGAC
>CAUYUJ010002002.1:410228-422728 GCA_963575745.1 Prorocentrum cordatum
AAGCTTACGAAGACTTCTAATACTATTCATAAAACGACAAGTACGACTAATACGAATCACACAACTAAGAAGAAGAGGAGGAGGCGGATGAGGAACGCGGAGGACGAGGAGGCGGAGGAGGAGGAGGAAGCGGAGGAGGAGGAGAGGAGGAGGAGGAGGAGGAGGATAAGAAGAAGGAGGAGGAGCAGGATGAAGAGGAGGAGGGGTAGGAGGAGAAGGAGGAGGAGGAGGAGGAGGAGGAGGGAGGAGGAGGAGGACGGGGGGAGGACGGAAGAGCAGGAGGAGGAGGAGGAGGAGGAGGAGGAGGAGGGGGAGGAGGAGGAGGAGGAGGAGGCGGAGGAGGAGGAGGAGGAGGAGGAGGGAGGAGGAGGAGGATGAGGACGAGGAGGAATAATACTAAAACTAGTACTAGTAATATTAATACTATTATTATAACAAAATCAAAACTACGAATAAGACAAACAATATGAGGAACGATACTACTAACATCAGAAGTCGGATAACACGAACACTGGTACTATCAATGGTAAGAATAAGAAAAGGACGAATACGAAGACGAACACGAATCAGACTAATACGAATAAGAAGCAGACGAATAAGAAGCTTAATAATACTTCTAATACTATTCATACAACGACAAGTACGACTAATACGAATAACACACTTAAGAATAAGAGGAGGAGGCCGATGAGGAACGCGGAGGACGAGGAGGCGGAGGAGGAGGAGGAAGCGGAGGAGGAGGAGAGGAGGAGGAGGAGGAGGAGGATAAGAAGAATGAGGAGGAGCAGGGATGAAGAGGAGGAGGGGTAGGAGGAGAAGGAGGAAGGAGGAAGGAAGAGGGAGGAGGAGGGGAAGAGGAGGAGGAGGGAGGAGGAGGAGGAGGAGGCGGAGGAGGAGGGGGGGAGACGGAGAGGAGGAGGAGGAGGAGCAGGAGGAGGGGAGGAAGGAGGAGGAGGAGGAGGAGGAGGAGGTGGAGGAGGAGGAGGAGAGGAGGAGGAGACGCAGGATGAAGCCGCACAGGGCCGCCTGGCCAGGCCGCCGGACGGAAACTGCCGAGGACTTTGGGCGCCGCCTCCGCGGCGCGGCGCCATTGGAGCAAGGCGCAGGGGCGCCGGGTTGGGCGTTGCGCCCGCGGGCTGCGGGGGGCCGGGCGGTTGCGCGGCTGGGGACAGGGCGGGGCGGCGCGGCGCTAGCGCGGTTGCCGCTGGGCTTGCTGCGGGGGTCGCAACTGCAGCGGAAAGGCTGGCTGGGGAACGGACCAGGGCGCCAGGCGCGAGCGGCCGCACAAGACGCCCGTAGGCGCGGCGCGGCCGCCACTGGGCGCGGGTGGGCGGCTGGCGCATGCTGGCAAGCGGCCGTCGCGGCCGTCCGCGCCATCCTGGGCGTCGCCGGCCTGGTCCCAGTTATGCGAGGTATAGGCCCTGGCCGGCGCACCCTTTCCTCCTTGGGGGTGGTTTGCCGCTGAGCAGTTGGGGGGATTGCGCCGGCTCCCGACTAAAGAGCGCCGGCGGGAACCGCGTGGCGCGGAGGAGGAGGAGGAGGCGGAGGAGGAGGAGGAGGCGGAGGAGGAGGAGGAGGAGGAGGGGAGGACAGAGGGTCGTTGGGGGGGGGCGGGATCCAGGATCGGGGCGGGTCGGGGGACTCAGCATTCGGGAAGGACGATGGGGATGTGGGAGGAATGTGGGGGAACGCTCCCTCTCTCTCCGTCCTCTCCCCTCCGCCCCGAGGGCGTGCTGAAGCAGATGGGCGGCAAGGACGCCACAGCTGCCTCGGCCGCCTCGCACAAGGCGCGCAGGGGCTCGGCCGCCCGTCCCCTTGGCATCGCTCGGACGTGTGCACTTTTTCTCGGCAAGGACCATCTGTGGGCATCTTTGAACACTTAGCGAAGCACGCACGCACGAAGTCGAAACATGTACGGGAATGGACGTTCGAGCGATGGCGGGTCCCCCCTCCCCCGCTCTCTTCCGCCTGCTCTCTGTGCGAGGAGAACGGCGGGCGGCGCACTTCGACCATGAAGTTCGAGGGTAATCTTCGCGCGGCCAATTATAGAGTCAGGGTCGCTCTTGCCTGCCCAATGTGTCGCTCAGGACGCATACCCCCATCTAGCCTTCGGTGCCCGCCCTCTTCGTCTCCGAGGTTCCCCCCTTGGAGGGTGCTCCTTCTCTTGTGGGGGCGGGCAAAAGGGGTCCCACCTCAAGCGGTCGGGTAGCTCTGGCGGGCCCCAATTCGGGCGCCCGGGCCAAGCGGGCTTCATCTCGGACTGTCGGATCGAGGCGGGTTGGGACGGACCCCAACCTTGGCGGTCGGGTCGGGTGGGGCGGAATCTTGCACAAGTGGTCGGGTCGGGTCGGATCGGGTGGACTTTCTCAGGTGGTCGGATCAGGCGGGACGGATTGAGATGATGGAAGCGGGAGCGGGGAGGGGCGTGGATGGATGAGATTGATGAACGTGTTTTTCCGACTTGGAGCATTGAGGTGGAGATGGAGGAGGAGGCGGAGGAGGATGAGGAGGAGAAGGAGGAGAAGCGGGCGGAAGAGGGAGGAGGAGGAGGAGGAGGAGGAGGTGAAGAAGGAGGAAGAGGACGAGGACGGGGGAACCTTGTGCGGGGAAGTGCAACGCCCTCGAAGCGCACACGATGCGTGGATCTGTGTTGCAGACTCTCTGAGATGGGTAGGCGCGGATCTCCTGAAGCGCTCGTAATTATGTTTTTTGAAGGCCGCGACAGCTCGGAGTGTCGGGACTGAGGTGACCTCCCGCGGTGCCATTCTGAGGTAGTCCCCCCCGGCCGTCTTCACCTAGAAGGGGGGTGCGAGCGAGAGGCGCATTCCGATCGAGAAAGGCCTAGACGCACTGGCGGGATACAACGTTACCGTTACCAGGATATGGAACGGAGACTCCGCAAGACTCCGCAGCGCGGATCTGCACTTCGGCCGTGCACCCATGTGCAGTGTCAGAGGTCTTCACGACTCCTTGCCTCATCTTCCGCCCTTCGCATTCCTTCTCGCCCTCTTTCGTTCCTCCCATTCATCGGTATTGCCCTCCTCGTGCCTGTAGTCATCGTTCTGCGCCATGTTTTCCCTCAGATCCTGCTCCTCCTGTACACCTTGGGAAAACAAAGACTTTAACAAATTCAAGTACGAATGTTGCCTCATCAATTTCGCTGTCCGGACACGGCGTTGAGATCTTGAAGCAAGAAGAATCAGAAAAGATATCTGGGGAGACAGTTATCTTTGGGTCACTACCACGAGGTCGAGTACACGAATCGCTTGGCACAGGCGTGGGAATCTGTTGCGAAATTTCGGAAAGTATTGTGTTCGAGGACGTATCCTCTACGGCAACGAATGCGACTATTTGACAGCGTGGTGACCCCAACTGCTTTGTATGGGTGCGAGTGTTGGACAAAGGGGACCGCGACCTTGCTTAGATTCAGAGCCACCCGGAGAAACATGTTGCGCAGCATGTTCCGTGTGGCGAGAGGTGATGATGAAAGCTGGGTCGATTATATAAGACGTGCAACTTTACGAGTCGATGCGTATTGCAACAACTATAGCATCAAAAATTGGGGCGGACTTCAGGCCGAACGAAAACGGCATTATGCTACTCGACTCTTCCTGGGTACCGAAGAGAAATCGAACAAAAGACTGTTAGATTGGACGCCTTGGTTCAGAACTGTACCCAAACGCTCTGTCGGCAGAGCCAGCTTGAGATGGGGTGACGCGTTCCGTACATGATAAGACTGTGATTTCTCTGATACACTGAATGTAGACGTGCCCGCGGCGCGCTGCTAGCTGCCCCCCTCTCCTCTCCTCTCCTCTCCTCTCCTCTCCTCTCCTCTCCTCTCCTCTCTCTCCTCCTCTCCTCCTCCTCCTCCTCCCTCCTCCTCCCTCCTCCTCCTCCTCCTCTCCTCCTCCTCCTCCTCCCCTCCTCCTACCTCTCCTCCTCCTCCTCCTCCTCCTCCTCCTCCTCCTCCTCCTCCTCCTCTCGCTCTTCTCAGCCAGCGAAGGTTCTCTGACTGAAAACCTGCACACCAGAGGAATTATTTATCGCATTTTCCTGCGTGTGCTCGTTGCCGACATTCAGATTCCGACATGCTCAGCGCACGGTCTGCCCTCTAGGGGACCGCTCCGGTTACCGGAGCTGGCACGCAGACTTCCCTTCCGTTCCGTTCCGTCCGCCTTCGTCCCTCACTCCTCGCGCGCCCTCCGTCTTTCCCCTAACTCTTTCCACGACGTTCCTTCCCCCTTCCCAGTCCTCCTCCGTTTCCCCCTTGTCTGACCCCCCATCCACACCTCCTCCTTTCCTTCCCTCTCCCCCTCCATCCCCCTCATCCATCCTCCTAATCATTTGCCTCATTCTCCTCATTCATGCCTTTTCCCTCTGCTGCTCTTCCTTCCACGCCCTCCCCCTCTCTTCCTGTTTGCCGCTGCTCCTCGCACTCCTTTCTTCCCAACCATCCTGTGGTGGTGGGTCATCGTTTTGAAGAGACAGCACCCCGCGGCTCACTCCTTCCTCCCGCTGCCCCCTCCTTCCCCTCTTCGTCTCCTCTCCCGCTTTGGCACACCCCTAACATGTTTCGTGGTCCCATAGGGAGCTCCACCAAACACCCAGGTGCCAGCGTTCGCGTGCGCCCACCGCGCTCATTTTGGCACACCCCTCACACGGTTCGTGGCCCCAGAAGGAGCTCCACCGAAGGGCCAGGTGCCAGCGCTCGCATGCGCCCGCCGCAGCCATTTTGGCACACCCCTCACACCTTTCGTGGCCCCATAGGGCGTTCCACCGAAGGCCCAGATGCTAGCGCTCGCATGCGCCCACCGCACTCATTTTGGGACACCCCTTACACGCGTCGTGGCCCCATAAGGAGCTCCACCGAAAGCCCACATGCCACTCCGTAGTCATTGGTTCATGCCTGGCGCGCGCTGGTTCAAGGGTGGCCCTCTGGCGCAAGCCAATTGGGCGCCCTTCGATCCGCGCGCTCCGCATGGTGGTTCGGGGGGCGGCTGCAGGAAACTGCCCGTGGCCTTCCACGCAGGACCGCAGGCTGGCTCGACGCCGTGCCCGCGATGCCTGCGAGCGCGGGCTCTGGAGAGCCCAGCGCGGGCTCTGGAGAGCCCTGCGCGGCCGTGGAGACCCGCCCTGTAGCGGCACCGCGCTCGTGGCCCTGGCGGAGGAGGTCAACAGGCGCGAGAGGCTGTCGCGGGGGGTGCTGGTCTCGAGGATCCTTGGATCGCGAACGGCTCACGGCGACGTGCTCATCAGGAACTGCTGCTCCCAGCACGCGCGGGACCTTCCCGAGGACGGGGCAGGGATGGCGCTGTGGCGGGCAGCCGCGCGCGGACCGCGCCTCGGCGCTGGGGGCTTCCCTGCTGCTGGAGTTCCGGATTGTCTTCCGAGTGCTGGGCGCCGGGAAGCACTGCGTGATGATCGCCTTCCAGTACCTATGTCGCAGGCGGGGCATAGCGGTTCCCACGGCGTCGAAGATGTTCGGGGCGGTGGCAGGGTTGACTGCGCTTTGCCTTCGGACGCGCCTCAGGCGCGCGGCGGGGCCGCTGCTTTCATCAGCTGCGCGTTCGAGGGCGATGGCGACAGCGCCTCCTCCGACCAGGGCCTCAGTGAGGAGGGGGAGCCGGCTTCCGTCGACGCTTCGGAGCGTGGCTCTTCTCATGCAGGCTGTGCTCTGGGCGGCTCCGCGTCCGCCGCCGCGCCTTCGGCGCTGCGGGCCGACGCTCCGGAGTTTTGGCCCGTCGTCCAGGAGCTGATTCCGCGTTTCGAGGAGGCCAACTACACGCTGGCAGAGTGATCGAAGACTCCCGAGGTGGACTCCCTTCCCGAGGTGCACCTGTGGCGCCACGGTGTTGTAGGGCATCCCTGCTGCTGCGCTGCCGCCGTTCGTCAGTCGCTGTGTGGAGGGGTGGCCGCGCCATGGTCGCTACGGGAGCGCTGGCGGCCCAGGCTCACCAGGTGTAGGCGCCACTGACAGCAGTGTTGGCAGAACTGCCAGACCTTTTGCGATGCACTGCTCGTCGTCTTCCTCGTCGTTGGCGGCCGTCCACAGCTTGCAGAGCGGTGAACGCTTCTCGGGTATTCTATTCCTCGAGCTCTGCTACCGTGGGCGCAGGGCGGCGCCCTGGTGGATTGCTCGTATGGTGGTCTTCGAAGCGTGGTTCGGCCCTCTGTTGCATCCTCCTGAGCTGGCCCTCGCCCCCGCGTTCGAGTTTATCGAATCGGCCGACGGTTTGTCTGACTTGACTTGGCGGTACGGCTGTCAGTCTCCAGATTGCGTTCGGCACGTGCTGCGCGAACCGCGCTGATCATAAAACAAGAGCCCACACGCCAGCGCTCGCATGCGCCCACCGCATCCACTCTGGCACATCTCTCACACGTTGTGCGGCCCCACAGGGAGCGCCACCGAAGGCCCAGGTGCTAACGCTCGCATGCGTCCACCGCACCCATGTCGGCGCACCCTCACACGTTGTGTGGCCCCCATAGGGAGCCCCGTCGAAGGCCCAGGTGCCAGCGCTCGCATGCGCCCACCGCGCCCATTTTGGCGCCATAAGGAATCCTACCCAAGGCCCACACGCCAGCGCTCGCACTCGCCCACCGCATTTTGTTTCGTTCACCTGCCATACGTTCCGTGGCCCCATAGGGATTTCCACCGAATGCCAAAAAATTAGCGCTTGCGTGCGCTCGCCGCACCCATTGTGGCGCACCCCTCACACGTTTTGTGGCCCCATCGGGAGCTCCACCGCAGGCCTATACGCCAGTGCTCGCATGCGCACACCGGGACACCCCTCACACGTTTCGTGGTCCCACAGAGAGCCCCGCCGAAGGCCCACATGCCAGCGCTCGCATGCTCCCACCGCGCCAATTTTGGCACACCTCTCATACGTTTCGTGGACCCATCGGGAGCCCCACCGAAGGTCCAGGTGCCAGCGCTCGCATGCGCCCACCGCTGCACATGTTTGGACACCCTTCACACGAGTTGTGGCCCCGTCGGGCGCTCCACCGCAGGCCCATGCGCCAGCGCTCGCATGCGTCCACCGCGCCCATTGCGGCACACCCTTTACACATTTTGTGGCCCCACAGGGAGCTCCACCGCACGCCCAGATGCTAGCGCACCTATGTGCCCACCGCGCCAATGTTGGGACACATTTAAGGCTTTCTTGGCACCGTAAAGAGCTCCACCACAGGCCCGCACGGCAGCGCTCGCATGCGCCCACCGCGTTCATTTAAGCACACCATTCACACGTTGTGTGGCCCCATCGGGAGTTCCACCGAAGGCGCCAGTGCCGCCGCCCGCATGCGTCACCCACACCGATTTCGGCACGCCCTTCACACGCTTCGTCGCCCCATAGGGAACCCCACCGAAGGCCCAAATGCCAGCGCTCGCGCGCGCCCACTGCATCCATTTTGGCACACCTTTCTCACGCTTTGTGGCCCCAGGAATTCCACCGAATGCGGCCCATACAGCGGCACTTCCCACAATTGTATATGGTTGGATCTTTCGCCAGGCAAATGTCCAAACATCCTGCTGCGTTGGGTCCTCGCTTTGCATAGACAGCGCCCCGCGTCACCCACTCATTCCTCGTTGCCCTCCCTCCTCCACCGCCCGCAGGCGTCAACAACGCAAATTTCGGCACACCCCTCACGCGTTTCGTGGCCCCATATAAAGGGGGCACCACCGACGGCCCCAATGCCACCGCCCGCATGCGTCATCCACACCCATGTCGGCACAGCCCTCAAACGTTTCGTGGCCCCGTAAAAAGGGGCACCGCCGACGGCCCCAGTGCCACCGCCCGCGTGCGTCACCCACACCCATTTCGGCGCGCCCCTCACATGTTTCGTGGCCACATGGGGAGCTCCACCGACGGCCCCAGTGCCACCGCCCGCATGCGTCACCCGCACATTTCGGCAGTCCCATCACAAGTTTCGCGGCCCCATACGCAACCCCGCCGAAGGCCAAAGCGCCCCCCCCCCGCATGCGTCAGCCACGCTCGTTTCGGCCCACCCCTTATACGTTTCGTGGCTCCATAGGGACTGACCACAGTGCCACCGCCCGCATGCGTCACCCACATTCATTTCGGCACACCCCTCACATGCTTCGTCGCCCCACAGGGAGCCCCACCGAACGCCCTAGTGTTACCGCCCACCTGCGTCACTCACATTCGTTTTGGCGCATCCCTCACACGCTTCGTGGCCCCATAGAAAGGGGGCACCACCGACGGCCCCAATGCCACCGCCCGCATGCGTCACCCACACCCATTTCGGCACAGCCCTCAAACGTTTCGTGGCCCCATAGCGAGCTCCACCGAAGGCCCCAGTGCCACCGCCCGCATGCGCCACCCACACCCATGTCGGCACGCCCTTCACACGTTTCGTGGCCCCGTAAAAGGGGCACCGCCGACGGCCCCAGTGCCACCGCCCGCGTGCGTCACCCACACCCATGTCGGCACAGCCCTCAAACGTTTCGTGGCCCCATAGCGCTTCCTCTCTCGGAACCAAGCGCGGGAAAGAATAACGTGGAACAGGAGGAGGCATAATCGGAAGCCGAGGAAGAGGAAACTGAGGAACAATATGAGGATAAAGAAGAGAAGGATGAGGAGGACGCAAGAGCGGGCGCGAGGCACGGGCCCGCTCCGCTTGAATATGTTTCACCAGGGGGGGGGGCGCTCCGTTTCAATATGTCTCACCGTGCATGGGGCGCCCCCCCCCGAGAGGGCTCACCATACGAGTGGGTGGGCGAAGGAAAACGAAGATGAGGAACGGGAAGCGGAGGGCGAGGGGAACGGGAGGAGAGGGTTCACCATGCGAGGTGGTGGGCGGCAGCGTGGCGGTAGGCGCTGCGGCTGCGTACTGAACGCCAGATCCGCTGCGTGAAGAGACATGGCGTTGCCTCCGTTTTCCCAACCCTCCAAACCCCCACTTTGAATATTCTTCCATATGTGCCCATATATCCTCGCCCCACTTCCTGGGCCCACGGGGGAGATGGGAATGTTCCGAACTAGTCGGTCTCCGACAACTTCGCGTGGAAAAGCATGGCAATGACTCCGCGTGAAAAGACATGGCGTTCCCCCCCGACCCTCCTCCTAGTATGCCATATATGTGCCCATCACTCCTCACGATTGTTTTTTTTTCCTCGGGTCACGCACGGGCGAATATAGGAATCTCCCCGAACGGTTCGGGGATGATGAGAGGGGAGGAGGAGGGCGAGGAGGAGGAGGAGGGGGAGGGGGAAGAGGAATGGCCAAGGCTTGTCGGCGCAACGTCGAGGCCGCGTGGCCACCCTGCCGGGTCGAGGCCGTGTTCCCGCATTTCATTTGCACGATTCGCATCTTGCCGCCGCTGGGTAACATTCAATATATATATATATATATATATAATTATATTTATATATATATATACATATTTATAGTATGTACATATGTACATGTATATATATGCGTATATATAGCACACACGAGTGTTATCCAGACGACGGCTCGCCTGCTGTTCTTGTTTGTCTGCCTCTCGCAGCTTGCACTGTCCTCCTTGCCCTCTCTCTCTCTCAAAACAATTACTCCGACGGAAGAACCCCACATAAGAATCCTCTGGGCGAATCTGGAAAAAACCATCACCGTCGTCCTCGTGGTTGGTGAGGCGTCCTGGCTGTCTCTTCTGCGTATATTTCCTCTCGCCTTGGCGCGGGCCCCCCTTCCACTCCTTACGTTGTCCCCATCCTCGCCCCCCTGTTTGTTCCGCGCCCCGCCACCTCCTCCCCTTCCTGTTGCATGAGCGCGCATGTCGATGTTCCTCGGCGCCGTCGCCGCCACGGCCAGCACAGGCGCGTTCTCTACAGGTCACGTCGCGCAGCCGTTGGGACAACCCCGCGGGCCAGGCTGTCGGGACAACCCCGCGAGCCGTTGGCGCGCAAGACCAAGCCGTTGGGACAACCCCGCGGGCTTCGAGCGAGGCGCAGCCGCGCTCAGGCGGAAGGCAGCACGAAGCCCAGCTCTGCCGCGAGCTGCTTCGCCTCCGCCCTGGACAAAACCGTTCTCTTGTCGAACTCCAGGAGCGCCTTCCGCAGGGACGCCGGCGGCCCGCACTCCAGGAACTCTCGCGGCGGCGGCCGCAGGATCAGCATGTTCCGCATGCACGTGGCGCGGGAGAACATGACGTAGAGGTGCAGCCACCACTGCTCGTCCGACATGCCCGTGCGGCCAGCGTCCTCGTCTCTCGCGCAGTCGATGGTGACGCCCTTGCGCAGCGTCTGGCCCTGCGACAGCGTGGAGGTCAGGTAGGACGCGTGCGTCAGGGTGAACCCCGAGCGGCGCACGCTGTGCGCCCCCGAGCTCTGCCATGTGAACTCCCTTTCGCTGGGCCTGAACATCAGCAAGCTCCGCGCCCGCGCCTCGGCCTGGCCGTCGTCGTCGGCGCCTTCGGCGCCCTGTCGCAGCACCTCGGCGACCTGAGGAGCCCAAAAACTTCCTTGTTGCATCCAAAGTGTGGCCTGGGAACTGCGTTCTGGCAGCGCGAGAACCCAACATTGACGACAGTTACAGGTTTTGGATGACCTGCTCGGATTACCAACATGATCTGCGGGCCCCATAGGGAGGGGGCTCCCGCCTGAGACTTCCTCGCAGTTCACTCACAGACGAGGCTCCCGCCTGAGACTTCCTCCATATTCAGGCTTGAGGAGCCCAAAAGTGACGACAGTTACAGGGTTCCGATGACCCGCTCGGATTACCAACATGATCTGCGGGCCCCATAGGGAGGGGGCTCCCGCCTGAGACTTCTTCACAATTCACTCACAGACGAGGCTCCCGCCAGAGACTTCCTCCAAATTCAGGCTTGACGAGCCCAAAAGTGACGACAGTTACAGGGTTCCGATGACCCGCTCGGATTACCAACATGATCTGCGGGCCCCATAGGGAGGGGGCTCCCGCCTGAGACTTCCTCGCAGTTCACTCACAGACGAGGCTCCCGCCTGAGACTTCCTCCATATTCAGGCTTGAGGAGCCCAAAAGTGACGACAGTTACAGGGTTCCGATGACCCGCTCGGATTACCAACATGATCTGCGGGCCCCATAGGGAGGGGGCTCCCGCCTGAGACTTCTTCACAATTCACTCAAAGACGAGGCTCCCGCCAGAGACTTCCTCCAAATTCAGGCTTGACGAGCCCAAAAGTGACGACAGTTACAGGGTTCCGATGACCCGCTCGGATTACCAACATGATCTGCGGGCCCCATAGGGAGGGGGCTCCCGCCTGAGACCTTCCTCCGAATTCACTCACAGACGAGGCTCCCGCCTGAGACTTCCTCCATATTCAGGCTTGAGGAGCCCAAAAGTGACGACAGTTACAGGGTTCCGATGACCCGCTCGGATTACCAACATGATCTGCGGGCCCCATAGGGAGGGAGCTCCCGCCTGAGACTTCCTCCCAATTCACTCACAGACGAGGCTCCCGCCTGAGACTTCCTCCATTTTCAGGCCTGGGGAGCCCAAAAGTGACGACAGTTACAGGGTTCCGATGACCCGCTCGGATTACCAACATGATCTGCGGGCCCCATAGGGAGGGGGCTCCCGCCTGAGACTTCCTCACACTTTACTCAACGATGATGAGGATGAGGATGATGAGTGGTGGTGAAGATGAGTGGTGAAGAGGATGATGATTGATTGTGGGTGGTGGTGGCGATGATGATGTTTGAATGAGGATGATGCCGATACCGATGATGACGATGATGTTCGTGAGCGTGTGAGAGAGTGCGAGTGATGATGATGTGTGTGTGAATGAGTGCGAGGAGAAGAGGGGGTGAGTGAGATCTCTCTCCTGCGCGGGGGTGTGCAGAGAAAACAAGAACCCCACTTTGGATGTGGGGAAAAAACGCAGGCTCCCGCAAATGGCCCCAAAAGCCACCGCAAAACGGCTCCAAAGGCTTCAGCGGAAAAGACAACGATTCTCGATAATTGTTTTCTGGTCCTCGGCAGAAGATGTCCAGTTGAATGTTGTCACCTGGGCGTTGCCGTTGCTCGACAAGGCCTTGTCGCAAAGGCTGCTTGCGCATGCGTGCTTGAACGATGTGTGTTGTGAGAAACATGCCCCCTGCATTCCTCTTCGCAAAATACGCGTGTACTAGATTGCTAATGTTACTACTAATACAACTTTTAGCGATTCCTACCGACGGCATGTCTGAATCTGCTTTCTGCCCCTAGTAGTAGTTAGTAGTAGTTAGTAGTAGTAGTAGTAGTAGTAGTAGTAGTAGTAGTAGTAGTAGTAGTAGTAGTAGTAGTAGTAGTAGTAGTAGTAGTAGTAGTAGTAGTAGTAGTAGTAGTAGTAGTAGTAGTAGTAGTAGTAGTAGTAGTAGTAGTAGTAGTAGTAGTAGTAGTAGTAGTAGTAGTAGTAGTAGTAGTAGTAGTAGTAGTAGTAGTAGTAGTAGTAGTAGTAGTAGTAGTAGTAGTAGTAGTAGTAGTAGTAGTAGTAGTAGTAGTAGTAGTAGTAGTAGTAGTAGTATTAGTTAAGTAGTAGT
>CAUYUJ010002002.1:427728-488935 GCA_963575745.1 Prorocentrum cordatum
ATGTAGGCGCGCCCGGGACGTTCAAGGCGTGGCGATGGGGGTGGAAGGCCATCGCGAAGGTGACGAGGGAAAAGGTGGAGGGAGGGGGGGGACGAGGACGATTGCAGGTTCGGTCGTGTGGTTCAGGGCGCGGCGAGCGGGGGAAAACGGGGAGGGTGATTGCGACGTGGACTAGGGGAGTGGGGAGGCGAGAAGAGGAGGCTGACACTGGCGTGGACGACGAAGCCGGAAAGAAGCAGGATGATGATGGTGACGATGTTGATGATGGTGATGATGATGATGATGGTGATGATGATGATGGTGGTGGTGGTGCTGATGATGATGATGATGACGCTGCTGTTGCTGACGATGGTGATGACGGTGGTGATGATCATGGTGATGGTGGTGATGATGGTGATGATGCTGATCATGATGCTGCTGATGTTGATTATGATGAGGATGCTGGTGCTGCTGATGCTGGTGACGATGAGGAGGGGGAGGATGAGGAGAAGGAGGAGGAGGAGGTGCTTCAATCTAGAACCCTACCTTTTGTGCAGGACGCACACGCTAACTGATTCCGCCCGATTGTTGTAAAGGAGAGTTTTATCATCAGTGCTACGTTTTTTGTTTGAATTTTGAGTGGTAGCGGAAGGAGAACATGGCGACGAGATTTGGATCTGGAATGTCCCCACTAAGAATGGAAACGATGGAATACAACTTCGCCACTTCTGGAGTCAATTGCCTGACGGCCAATCAACAGTGCAACCATAATTCGTCAAAGCCACGCTATAGGCCAACCGTGGCGCGATTACCACCTACTTGAGTGAACGAAAGCGCACAAGTAACGGGGAATTGTCCAGTGAGCACGCAATGACGGTGATGAAGACGCTCGGCAAGTCCAATGCTACATTATTGAGCATGAACATGCGTGAGAGCAGACGCGAAACGGAAACGGCAATGGTGATTTCGAGGGTCGCCGAGCTGGCAAAATTGACCGCCGAAAGTATGGGCACAAACACCATCCCCGGCCAAATGGCGGACATTATTATTTCGAGCGAGCACTGGGTGCACCAAAAAACCCATGAGGGAGTTCAAGGCCATTCAATCAATGAAGAATACCTATGGCAACCACGACAAATTTCGAGAATGGAGGCCATGCACGGGCCCGCCTCCGACCTCAGCGAAGAATGGGGCAATTTCAAGACGCCGAGCGGAAGGGCGACAGCTGCGGTGCACAATCGGGCCAGCCTTGAGAAATAAAGAGAGGAATGCCACAGAGAAGGAGAGCACGCCCTCGACGAGGACGGAATCGCTAAATTGGATGATGATTCGCGGTGCGCGTTCACGGGAAAATTGCGTAATGTTCAGGCTCGAGGGGACTTGCGTGGCCAGGGCGGGGGGCGGTGACGAATTTGCCGTTTGCATGATAAAATAGAAGTGGTACTTCTCGGTAATAAGGGCAAGCCTGCAGTCCAAGGCGCGTTCCGCAACGGCCCCCGAGAGACCCCAGAAGGCGAGCGATGCGTCCGTGCAACAGGGGAGCGCCACGGTGGAGAAGTTAGAGAAATATGGAAAGTCCGATGAAACGCCTTTCCGCGCGACAGAGCCCACGATCGCCGTGGTCCCCGCAGGAGAATGGTCTGAAAATTCGCAGCAGGGTCGTTTAATGTTCCCGACCCGCCGGCGAGGGAGACGCGCCAAACGTTGCATTTGCAGCGCGAAGTTTGAGCCCGACAGAACCGATTGGGTTCTAGGCCTCCTAGATAGGGTCGGAGTAGAGCGGGTCGGAGGATCGCGCCGCATCGCCGATGCACCGCCGATGCGGCCCATTTCCATTGATGGGACTGCCTCGTTGGAAGACACGTTTGAAGACCCTGAAGCATGCCAAGACAATGTTCTCGGGATTCCAACGCCACGGATCAACCTGATTGTTGCGTTTCGGCGATTCTGACTCGTGCGAGAACGCCATTCTCAGAACTTCAACACAGAGAACCAACGTAATTGTTGCACCCGCATAATCCTGAATCTTTCCCAAACACCATTTCTGGTGCGTTGATGATGGGAACCCGTGAAATTCTTGAACATTCAGTAAACGAATTTGCGCGGCGTTTCGGCGAGGGCCACGTTTTGAAAAGGAACCGCCCTCAATCCGTGAACCTCTTGCAAACTGTTTATACAAATATTTGCGCCGTGCTAGGGCGAGAACCACATTTTGAAAGCGACCCGCACTCAATCCGTGACGCTTTTTTGCAAATGTTTAAAACGAATGTGCGCCGCGCTAAGGCGAGAGCCACATTTTGAACACCGCCCGCCCTCAATCCGTGAGACGTTTGCAAATGTTTAAAACGAATGTGCGCGATGTGCGCCGCGCTAAAGCGAGAGCCACAGTTTGAAAACCACCCGCCCTCCATCTTTGACATTGTTGCCAATTTGTATGCTTCAGAGTCATACGTGGCGAGGAAGTCTCAGGCGAAACGCCCAGCCCACCGTAAAACTGGCCTCGGGGTGCGACATGGAGACTCTATTTATAAGGAAGAGGAATAGAGGAGGAGAAGGGGGAGGAGGAGGAGGAGGAGGAGGAGGAGGAGGAAGAGGAGGAGGAGGAGAAAGAGGAGGCGGAGGAGGAGGAGGGAGGAGGAGGAGGAGGAGGAGGAGGAGGAGGAGAGGAGGAGGAGGAGGAGGAGGAGGAGGAGGAGGAGGAGGAGGTGGAGGGGGAGGCGGAGGAGGGAGGAGGAGGAGGAGGAGCAGGAGGAGGAGGAGGAGGAGGACGAGGAAGAGGGGGAGGAGAAGGAAGAGGAGGAGGACGAGGACGAGGAGGAGGAGGAGGCGGAGGAGAAGGAGGAGGAGGAGCGGGAGGAGGAGGAGGCGGGCGTGGATAGAGGAAACATATGAAGAGAATGGGGAGGAGTAGGAGTAGGATGAGGAGGAGGAGGAGGCGGAGGAGGAGGAGGGGGAGGAGGATGAGTGGGAGGAGGGGGAGGGGGAGGGGGAGGGCGAGGGGGGCAAGGAGGAAAAGGAGGAGGAGGAGTAGGAGTGGAAGGAGGGGAAGGAGAAAGGGGAGGAGGAAACGGGAGGATGGTCGGCCTTCTTGAGCTGATTGAGGACGGCGTGGTTCCGCCTTTGACAAGGAGTTCCGCCCGGTTTGGGGTCGAGACAGTTCCGATTGGCCTGATCGAGCAGGCCGCTTCCGCCCCCGCCCCCCAGTCAGCTCAAACAAAAGGAGCCGACCAGGCACAACAAGGAAATGTGCATATGCAGTTGTGAGTACTTTCGTTGTGTGCACCGCAGTCGGAGGAGCTCCGTACAGGGCCATGAAACGTGTGAGGGGTGTGCCAAAATTTGTCCCGTAGGCGCGAAAGCAGCCACTGGGCCACTGAGGCCGTCGGTGGAATTCTCTATGGGGCCACGAAGCGCGCGGGAGGTGTGCCGAAACAGGTGCGGTGGGCGTATGCGAACGCATCCATTGGGGCCGTCGGTGGAGTTCCCCATGGCGCCGCGAAATGTATGTGGGGTGTGCCGAAATGGGCGCGGTGGGCGCATGCGAACGCAGCCACAGGCGCCTTCGGTGGAGCTCCCTGTGAGGCCACGAAGCGTGTGAGGGGTGTCCCGAAATGGGCGTGGGTGACGCATGCAGGCGGTGGCACTGGGGCCTCCAGTGAAGCTCTCTTTGGGGCCACGAAGCGTGTGAGGGGTGTGCCGAACTTGGTGCGCGTGGCGCATGCGGGCGTTGACACTGATGCATTCAGTGGAGCTCCCTGTGGGGCCACGAAGCGTGTGATGATTGTGACGACATTGGTGTGCGTGACGCATGCGGGCGGTGGAACTGGGACCTTCGGTGGGGCTCCCTCTGGGGCCACGAAGCGTGTGAGGGGTGTTCCGAAATGGGTGTGCGTGACGCATGCGGGCGGTGGCACTGGGGCCTTCGGTGGAGCTCCCTATGGGGCCACGAAGCGTGTGATGGGTGTGCCGGAATGGGTGTGCGTGACGCATGCGGGCGGTGGCATTGGGGCCTTCGATGGAGCTCCCTGTGGGGCCGCGAAATGTGTGAGGGGTGTGCCGGAATGGGTGTGCGCGACGCATGCGGGCGGTGGCACTGAGGCCTTCGATGGAGCTCCCTGTGGGGCCACGAAGCGTGTGATGATTGTGACGACATGGGTGTGCGTGACGCATGCGGGCGGTGGCACTGGGGCCTTCGGTGGAGCTCCCTGTGGGGCCACGAAGCGTGTGAGGATTGTGACGACATGGGTGTGCTGAAACGGGCGATTACGATGATGATGGAGGAGGGAGGGGGCAGCGGGAGGAGGAGGAGGGAAGGAACGTTGGACGTTGTCTTTTCAAAACGAGGACCCAACACCACAGGATGGTTGGGAACAGTGCCACGCAAGCGATATGAATTAGCTACCCCGAAGCAGCGCGTTCAAGCTGAGCAGCAGCTGTTTGAGTTTGGGTGTCATGTGTTTGAGTTTGGGTGTCATGTGTGCATGGCGAGAACTGCCCCTCGTTTTTGTTCGTCTGCCCTCTTCCCTCCCTCCCTCCCCTCCCTGCTTCTTTCCCCCTCCTCCCTCCAACCGTCGCCCCTCTGTCCACTCCCTCCCCCGACCCGCCCTCCTCCTCGCCCTCTCCCCCGCTGCCGCCCCTGCGCTCTTCTGCAGGCGCCAACCCCGGAGCCGGGCCTGGCCAGGCCGCTGGGCCTGCCCGTGCCCAGCGCCAGCCCCGCGCCCAACCTGCGGAGCTTCGCCGACAGAGGCGCGGTCGGCAAGGCGCCATGCGCGAGCAGCGGCGCCCTCCGCTCTGGGCTCGCGGTGGCGCGTGTTCGCTCCGGTTCAAGTTTTTGCGGTCGGCCGGTCCCGGTGGGGGTGCAGCCTGTTCATCGCGGTTGGAGCCTACTCCCGGGCACATCATGAAGGTCTATTTGACCTGAGGGTCCTCCAGGCGTCATGTGGCCTTCCTTCTCCTCAACCCTCGCCCGCCCGCGCCCTTGTGCTTCAAGTCGCATCGGATGCGTCCCGCCGCCTGCTTGACCGCCTGTTGGACCCAACTGGCCGCAAATCAGCAAAAGGTGTTCGCCGCGGCTGCCCGTGGCTAGTCTTGGTCTCCTGCACCTCTGAAACTTTGCTCTGGCACCGAGCAGTTTTTGGTGGAGCGGCGCAGGGGGCGCCCCGGAGTCGGGAGGAGGAGAAGGCGGAGGTAAGTGTGATCCGCGCTCAATTGAGGCCGTGGCCACGCGCATCGGGAAGTTATGTTCGCCCCTTTGACAAACAACAGTGCGTAACGATGATGGGGTGCTCGCACATGGCCAGGTGTTGGCCGCAACGTGCAGGCTGCATGGTTTGGGGCAGAGACCAGGCGGAACGGGCGGCATGGAACGCGGGCGCTTACACGTAGGGCGTATTGATCAATCTTTCCCCGAAGGAGAGTTGTTGTTCCACAAACAGACCCGCGAAACCCTCTACGCCCTGAGGGCTGTTGGGATTGGCCACTCGTGTTTTGTCCTTCGCCGTTGTCCCCGCCTGGTCCATGCACCTCATTGTTCCGCACAGCAGGTGGATTTGTCGTTGGTATGTGGTTCGGCGACTTTGGTGAATTGTTGGTCAGTCCCTGCACCTCTGTTCCGGGAGTGCGGTCGGTTCGACGGGGGTTGCCGTCTTCTGCCAGGGTTTCTCGCCGTCTTTGCTCTGCGCTGGGCCCGTCGCTGCGAGCCTGCGGGGACAGGGGGGAACGTGGCCCAGGGACGCACTGGGAAGAAGGATCCGACAGCGAGTGGACTGTGCAGGAAGGAAAGGAATGGTCAGAAGTGAGGGCATGCAGCATATCTATACCATGAACTTCTGTCATCAGCAACGTGGCAGCGTAACCGTGGTCAGCGTCACCGGACGCAAGGGCATATAGTTTGCCGAGCTATTGAGGAGCGACCGGCTTTTGATCCTCAGGTGCCATCGCCAAGGCCTTCCCTGGGGCCGCCGCAGACCAGGAGGCGCCATGCCTTCTGCGACGTCTAGTCGTGGGCAGTATCCGCTTGTGCCATTGTCGAGCCGTTGGACCCTCGTGTCATCTGCTTGCACCTCTGCTTCAGCGATCATGTGTGTTGCGTGTAGCCCCCCAAGAGGGAGAATGCAGTCAAGACGCTGCAATTAGGACCACATTGGGTTCAGGAGGGGGTCCTGTTTCCAGGCCGCTTCTTAGTTTCAGGTAGGGGAGCCTATTCGTGGCCGGGGCCGAGGTTTGCTGCGGCCAGAGACTGCAAGAGAGGCGAAAACGTTTCTCTTCGTCAGCGTTCTCTATGGTAGCACGATGACAGCATCTACGATCGAAGCAGGCTGTCGGATCCTTCTCGGACCCCACATTTGATGGAGCCTATCCCAAAGGGCGCAGTTTACTCGGGCCAGAGCTCGGAGCAGCCGATAACCTCGATTCACGTCGGGCGTCGTTGTTTTGACTGAGTGCGCCTCCCACCTCGTCCTCTTCCCTCTAGCCTCCTCCTTGTCCCTGTCCTCCATTCCCCTCACTGCACAGTCGGGCACTTGTTCGTCTCAGTGCTTTCGGTAGGTTCTCGCGGTGCATGCTAGGAGATCTTATTTCTTGACGTAGGCGTCGGCCAAGACCTGATTTCGTGTACCCGCAGGAGGATGCAACTCCTTGGAGTAAGGGTTTCGCAGTAGTGCTCACCGTAATCCCTAGTGCCCTAGTGTTCCTGCGCGCTTCCGGCTGAGCGGGAAGTACGCATCCCTCTAGTCCCGAGTGTTCCAGTGAATTTCCCCCTCCCGTCTGCTTTGGTGGATGGTCAGCAACGCTGGCGCGACGGGAGTGGCGACCGCTCGGGGCCCACTCGGTTCACGTCTGCGCGCACGCGCTTGCGTACCGAATGCTGTACCGCGGGTGCGGTCTCGCACTGCTCGCAGGCAGTGCTCCCAGCAGGAAGCCCGAGCTTCAGGCACCCGTGGGATAGGACAGAGTTCTCTCCCCAGCGCCTCGTGCCAACCCAGGCAGCCCTATGACGCCCGCAAGGCCCACCACGGAAGGGGGGCAGATCTCGACGGCGGGGAGGCGGGTACCGCACAACAGGGGAGCGCAAGTGCTTCACCTCCACGCTTCGCCAGGTCAATGGATGGGCTCGTGGGGGGCTTGATGGCTGTCTCCGGGGACCATCTTAGGGGGGGGACCTCCAGGGCCAGTTCTCGTTTACCTTCACGTGCCTCTCTTGGAACCGTTTGAGGGCCTTGGGTCTACGTCTTGGGGTTTGGGGGATGTCTAGGGGCGATCTTTCGGATTGTCTTTGGTGATGCTGGTGCTCTCTGCAACCATCTTGATGCCGTGCTGATCCGAAACCCAATCATGATGGAACTATGAACAGCAAACTTGAGTTAGGGATCATTTGGCTCGTTTTGGCCTTCCCGGATCTCGCTTGGATCGTCATTGATCTTCGGTGGGAGTTGGTGTGGGTTTCCTTGGGCGTGTTGTTTTTGTTTGGAATATCCCCAGAAGGTTTCGAGCATTTTGAAACGTTTCTTTGAAGACTCTTCGGGGATGTCAGGACTCGCTTGGGAGAGTTTGGCTCTCCAGACGGGCTGAACAGGTCGTAACCGTGAATCAACGCTTTTGTTTTCGACGTGCGATGGTGCATCTTGCAGGGCGCAACTATCCGCAGGAATTTTTTTACACATTTGCCGGCCGAGGGCGCAGGCAGGTATTCGCTGGGAGCCGTTGGAAGCCCTGGTGGACGTGCACGAGTTGTGCAGTTTCATGGTGCTGGGTGCTCTGTTCCAGGACGCTCGACACACGTTGACGGATCATCCGGGGCCCCGAGAACATCGCACGGTCTGTCACCGCACCATTTTGGGACCCTCAAGAGCATACTTGCTCCCACCAGTCACCACCATGCTGTGTTGCGGGCCTTCCGCTCGATCGCTCTGACTCTCCCGTGCGCAGGCCTTCTCCCGCCAAGGGTGCCGCCCAGTCTGGGAAGTCGGCCGGCGTCAAGCCAGTCGGCTCCTCGCCACCGCTGAAGGACGCGTGCTGCGCAGCATCTGGCGCGGGGAAATGGGGTATATTATGTGTGTACGTATGCATCCATGCATGTATGTATGTACGTAGGTATGTATGTATGTAGGTATGTATGTGTATGCATGCATGCATGTGTGTATGTACGTACGTATGCCTCGACGTGTATTTGTATGTATGTATGTATGAATGTATGCATGTATGTGTGTGGAAGTCGATCAATGGAGATGAAGCATGTCGCCACATAATTTCCAGATGGCCAAAACATGTTTCAAGCATGGTTGAACTATGTAACACAGATTTGGAACATGCAAGAACATGTTTTATACATTTCAGACACATATTTCATTCAATGACAGGATTGCTAGAGTGTCCATTGTCACGGCATCCACGAATCCATGTACGTATGTATGTATGTATGTTTGTATGGATGTATGTATGTATGTATGTATGGATGTATGTATATATGTATGTATGTATGTATGCATGTATGTATGTATGTATGTATGTATGTATGTGTGTGTATGTATATGCCTGTATGTATGTATGTATGTATGTATGTATGTATGTATGTGTATGTATGTCAGTGTATGTATGTATGTATGTATGTATGCATGCATGCATGCATGCATGCATGCATGCATACATGTATGTATGTATGTATGTATGTATGTATGTGTGTGCATGTTTGTATGTATGTATGTATGCATATACGTACGTACGTACGTACGTACGTATGTATGTATGTATGTATGCATGTATGTATGTATGTATGTATGTATGCATGTGCATGCATACATATATGTATGTGTACATATGTATTCACGTATACATATATATATATAGAGAGAGAGAGATAGAGAGAGATTCGTGTGTGGACTTATTACTGTGGATCGGGTTGTCTGGGCGAATGCGCCAGGATACGTTAGACGTTTGACTGGTTCGGAGAAGGGGACGACCACCGCAATTCGTCGATCCATGATTATGTCGCATGGTGCGTTGTTGTCGGGCGCGCTTGCCCATCACATTGGCTGCGTTCGATTCGGAGCGCTGGGTGGGGCAGCGCCGAGGGGTGAACATCATGATGCTGATAGTGTTGATGATGATGATGATGATGCTGATGGTGGTGATGGTGATGACGACGATGGTGATGGTGATGGTGAGGGTGATGGTGATGGTGTTGGTGGTGATGGTGATACTGATAGTGCTGCTGATGATGCTGCTGATGATGATGCTGATGATAAAGATAATGATGAGGAGGAGGGCGAGGAGGACGAGAACACACAATTTGCTAACCAGGCCATGCGCAGGCGAGCGGTGAGGTGGAGACGAGTTGGTCTTCGATGGGGAGGTCCAGCGAACACTTACAGTAGTTGTCCCCTGCCGTATCCGACAGGACACCTGGCATATCTTTCAATCTGCTGCATCGTGATCTTGTTCTTTGGCCCAATTTCCTCTTCCACCTTGGCCACCTCGGAAAGCGTCCGTGCTTTTGCGCACGTACGGTTCTGCGCCCGTACAAGTGATCCTCACGGCGGCTCGTTTTATTGCGGGGACTGCGGCGGACAACCACCTGTGCCGAGTGTTCGTTTGAATGCTTTGCCGCGTCGTGTCGAACATGTGTTGACCTCCAGGGCTTACTGACTTCTGTCAGGGGGCTGCCAGTGGACATGTCGCGTGGCGGCTCGACTGACTGGAAGTGCAGGCGCGCGCGAGAGATGCCAGTCAGTTGCTTAGCCCCCGTTCAGTGCTCCATGACCACAGCCCCTGCAGCCCCTGCAGCCGCGTGAATGTGAGGAGTTGTTCTGGGCTCAATTCTTCACATTTCGAGTCTCCACACCAGCCCATCCAGAAACGATGTCCAGAAGACTTACTTTGAAGTAGGATCAAGCAGTTGAACAAAGGGGGAGGGGGGGGGTCAGCTGTCAAACCGAAGCTTCAGGACAGCATGAAAAGACCCTGGGTCAACTACAAATGCATTGGCGGGTCTTTCGATGCGGGAGTTCTTTGGAAGTTTATTTCGGTGTCGTTTCGGAAGCCCTTGAGGGTCCCATGAGGCCCCCTTGGAACTATCTTGGGGCCCTCGTGGGAGTCTTCGGTGTCTTCCTGTGCCACCAGTGTTCTGGAGTATAGGAGGCTAACCGCTTGATAGCGGACCCGAGGCTGGGATTTAACCACATGCATCGCTTTGGGAACCGATATTCTTGGACCTCGAGAGTCGAGCGAGTATGGATATATTTGGACCGCTGGTGTCTAGACATGTATTTATTCATGTCCACCGCCTCACCGCCGCTCCACCGTCATTTTTATACATGATGATTCGAGGAGATCGGCCACAGGCGGTGAATACGGCCTCGCAGCGGAGACCCTTCGATCTACTTTGACAAAACTGCACATCGATGTATTAAGCATGCGTATATGTGCGTGTTTTGTATGTTCATAGATGTCTCGAAATACATGTAGATGTATGAGTTTACAGTTGTACATTTATGTATGTTCACATATGTATATATACATATATACAAGTGTACGGCGTTTCTAATACAATGAATACCGATCTACATAGCAAGCGGATCTGACTTACTCTCCAGCGCGCCGGAGGGGCTGGGTCCTCCTGAGCGGCTCGGGGCCCAAGGGACGGGCGTCAATGTAAGCGGGGGTCAGCCAGAGCGCACCCAGGCTTGCGTGCAGGATCCTGCAGGATCCTGCATGATCTTGAAGGATCCTGCAATGCCTGACTGTTTTGGGTTTGGATTGACCCGGGTCAGTAGATCCCCGAGCGCCTCTGGAGGGCCCGCCCGAGACGGCCCACGAGTTCCCCAGGAGGGCCCTAACGACGGGCCGAGAGGGCTCCAAGAGTCGCCGAGCGATTGGTTCAAGACGCATCAGATGGCCTCCAGATGGCCCAAGAGGCTCCCAAAACGCCCGAAGAGGCCTGTTAGAACCCACCTGAAAGAGCTTCAAGAGGCAAACATTTTTCCATTCTCTAGGGGGAACATACATCGTGAAGGCCTTACAGCCTGTGCCGCCGACCGCGACCACGACGGCGACCGCAGGAGGATGAGGAGGAAGAAAAGGAACAGGAGGATGATGAGGAGGAGGAGGGGGAGGAAGAGGAGGAAAAGGAGGAGGAGGAATAACAATACCAATTGAAAGAAGAAGAGGAGGATGAGGAGGAGGAGGACGACGAGACAGGAGGAGGAGACAGAGCAGGAGGAGGAGGAGGAGGAGGAGGAGCAGGAGGAGAAATAGCAGGAGGAGGAGGAGGAGGAGGAGGATGAAGAAAAAGAAAAACAAGATCATATCGAGGAGAAGGAGGATAGCTGTCTGTCTCCTCGGTGGCAGTCGCCTGGGAGGCGAAAGCCGAGGGGGAAAGTCCGCAGCGGGGGAGCGGTCACAACCCCAGGTGCCCCCTGGTAATTACCCTTCCCGGGACCACCTCCTGGGACGGGACCCCTCCTCTTGGACACGAGAGGGCAGCGGCGCGCATCATGGCGGCAGGTTGTAGAAGATGATGAGGAGGATGATGACGCACTTCAGCCACAGCGGGGAACGCATTGCCTCCGGCCGCACCATGAAAGGACGTTGAAGGCACGTGTTTCTGAGGGTAGCGCGTCGGGGTTCTCTCGCAATCAAGGAAAGCTCGAGCCCACGGCGGAGAGAGAGAGAGAGAGATAGAAAAAAAGAGAGAGAGAGACAGACAGACAGAACGATATGATGATGGTGGTGATGGTCGTGATGTTGATCGCGGTGGTGATGGTGGCAATGAAAAGGAAGGCGATGATGCGGATGGTGACGATGAGGGGGACGGCGAGCGAGCGAGAGCGCGTGATTGGGAGAGCGAAAGAGCGATGCATACATACAAATATGTACACCGATAGGGATTGTGCGATACAGAGGGAATCCTCCTCCTCGTGCTTTGCCCGTGCGCTCCTCCTCCCCTTGCCCCTCCCAACTCTTGCGTTGTTGGACACTGTAGTTTGCACCGGCATTCTCGGAGTCAAAACTGTGCATTAATTTTCCTGCCCGGGCCCGGGGCTATTGCTCATTTTGGGGTGCCCGTGCCTCCTGGCCCTCCTGTCTTCCCCCTCCCTGCACGAGTTTGCCGCCAGAGTTTCGGCCACGTTCGCAGGACAACCCTGCTGCGTGTGCGTGGTGTTCACGTTCGGTGTCCGCTCCCTTCTTCTCCCTTAAAAAAACGAAGACATAATAAAGAGAGAGAGAGGGGGGGAGATAGAGAGAGAGCTAGACAATAAACACAAAACCACCATGACGAGATATTGCGCGAACGCGAGATCGAGAAGGACAAGTAGCGAGAGAAAGAGAGAGAGAGAGAGAGATAGAAAAAGAGAAAGAGAGAAAGAGAGAAGGAGAGGTAGAGATAGAGAGAGAGAGAGAGAAAGAAAAGGCAAAGCAAAAAAAGGGAGAGATTTCCTTTTGCGATATGCTTGGAATCCTGGGGGTAGGAAGCTCCCCCCTTTCAACACGTGAGCCCCGGGATCCATGGCCCCCGGGGCCCCGCGGACGCCCCTGCAGCAATTAGGTTCCTTGGGCTTCCTGGGGCTCCTGGAAGCGCACACAGGGCATAGGCAACGACCTTAAATCGGTCGGGAGGGCGGCCGAACGGGGCCCCGCGAGAGCCCCAAGAAGAAAACCAGGAGGCCTCCAGAAGGCCCTAAGAAGCCCGTACAACTTTCGTGAGGCCCCCAAGATGTCTTTCAAGGAGGAGCCTCCGCAAACAAAAACTAATGCGGATGGGGAAGAATTCGCAGGGCAGGGGAGGGCGATGAGGAGAGAGAAGAAGCACAACGATGGCGGGAATGGCAACAAGGCGTTATCGCTAACATTTCCATTTTACCTTTTCCGCTTTTCCGCCCGCATGCCAAACATGAATGACCAATATTCATGGCGCGAAGCGCCAATGACAGCTTGCACACACACACACACATATATAATGATATCTATAGAGAAAGATATACGTCATGCATGCCTGTATGTACATAATGTTCGAGCGACGTGTGTGCTGTCATCCACGCCGAGTGACCGACCAGAGCGCAGAGAGCCGTGGCGACCCTCGGCGAGGACCAGCCGGAGCCCAAGGTCGGCGCGCGGGCTGGGCTGCCAGGAGGCGCGCCGGGCCGCCTCTCGGTCGCTTGCCGCGTGCAAGGGGCCCTTCGCCAGAGGGACCTTTAGCGCGCGGCTCACGAGTGGGGCCGGGCCAGGCCCGAGCGAGCGTGCGAGAATCGTTTTAGGCCTCCTGGATGGGCTCCGAGTAGATGGGGTCGGAGGATCGCGCCGCATTGCCGACGCATCGACGATGCGGCTCGATGTGGAACCCGACTTTCTCCACGCCGACGTTGCCGATGTACAGGCGACGTCGCAGATATGTCGCCGATACATCAGCGATGCATTGGCGATGCGGCGCGATGCTTCGACCCCATCTACTCGGACCCCATCTAGAGGGCCTCTAGTTCTTGCATCCTGCGCAACGATCGGCAAGCTGCGCGCTACAGGTCACTTGCGCCTGGGGCCATTCCCTGCCCCTGTATGTCACTGGCGCGGTCAAGTGGCGACACAGATTCGCGGCTGTCCTCAACAGAGCCGCGATAACCACATATATGTGTATGTATGTATGTATGTATGTATGTATGTATGTATGTATGTATGTATGTGTATGTGTATGTGTATGTGTATGTGTATGTGTATGTGTATGTGTGTATATGTACATGTAAATGTGTATGTATGTATGTATGTATGTATGTATGTATGTATGTATGCATGCATGTATGTATGTATGTATGTATGTATGTATGTATGTATGTATGTATGTATGTATGTATGTATGTATGTATGTATGTATGTATGTATGTATGTATGTATGTATGTATGTATGTATGTATGTATGTATGTATGTATGTATGTATGTATGTATGTATGTTTTTTATGTAAGAAGACAAGCTCCAGGGGAAACGCGTGTTAACCCTCCCCACGCCTGGGAATCGGCCACAGGCGTGACTGCAGGGTTGGCGAGGGGTCGCGGACCGCGTCCCATAGTGGGCCAGCTGCGTCGCCCCAGCACTCAGGGCTGGCCAGTGCTGGCGCACATCCCGTCCCCCAGTGCAGCATATCCCACCACCAGGCCCACGCGCCGCCCCACCAGGGAAAGGGAACCAGGGGCTCCAATGCCCCATCCCTCCTTCCCCCGCTCCCTCCATCCCTCCCTCCCTCCCTCCCCCTCCTCCCTCCCTCCCTCCCACTCTCAGCCGTTCTGGCGCAGGTTTTGCGCTTGCTGCAGCTGGATTCAGAACGGCGACGCTGCAGCGAGCCTTTTGGCTTGTATACGCTTTCGCCTCCATCTGGAGACAGACGAGTAACCAACGACCAAGGCGCCGCCGCCATGGCGCCTTCCCCACCTCCTCCTGCGGTGTTCCGCGGGCCGAGGCGGCCGACATGGGGATGCGGACGCTGCGCTGCCTCGGCGCACTGGGCATCGAGGATCCGCTGTCAGTGCGGGAATGAAGCTCCGATGCGGATCAGGAAGCTGGCCTGGGACCATCACGGCGCGAGTGTCAACGGCGAGAGCTCCCCACAGAAGGGCAACAATAAAGATACGTATGACAAGAATGATACGACATCCAAGAAGTTGGCGGAGTTGAAGAAGTTGCTGCGGACCCTCACCATTGGGAGCAGCCCAAATCCAGCCAAGCCGCCGCCGTGGACTGCTGCGCCGCCGCCAGCGGCCGTCAACAAGGAACCGATCTCGGATGATGACGATGACAAAACCAAGCGCGAGAAGCTGGCGGTACAGTTGGCGGCGTACGAAAGCATGCTCAAGAACCTTCCCAGCAATAATGCTGACGATCCAGTCAGGCAGGCCACTATGGAGAAGGTGCGTGAGATCAAGGAGCGGCAGAAGGCTTTGCGCACGCCTGAGATCGCCTACCGCAGGGCCTCTCAGGACTTGCGCAAGGCCAAGATTCAAAGGGACCGCCTTGAAAAGGAGTTTGCTGAGAAGGAGAAGCAACTCAAAGAGCTTCAAGAGTCGGTCGAGGCGCGCAGGACTCACCTGGCAGCGAAGCAGGCTGAGGTCACAGCGCTTGAGGCCGAGCACAAGCAGCCGACAGCCGCGATTGCAGCCGACAAGGGGGCCGATTCAGTTATGGAGACTGAGTTCGACATCTCCGTCTCCGCAGATGATGTTCAGGCAGAAGAGCTCAAGACCTTCCTCGACTCCGAGTTGCGGTCAACGCTCAAGGAAGTTATCATGCATAAGATCAAGGCAGGCACGTTCGTTTCACAGAAGGGCGCTGCTGCTACTCCCGCTGATACTGATGAAGTGCCTCCTGAATCTCATGGTGCTCGCGCGCCCGACTCCACCTCCAAGAGGACCTGTGACAAGCTTTCGGAAAACAGAGCTCAAGGATCTCTTTGAGCATGGCAAGGCCAACGATTTCTCCAGCTTTCAATGGGTATACAAAGAACTTGCGAAGAAACAGCGTTGTTCCTGATACCCCTACGCGGTGGACGTTGGAGCTAGGGCAGCAAGGGCATGCACCTATTCGGGTCTCTGGACTACCGGTCGCCCAGGGAATGACGAATATGCCCCCTCCTGCACAGGCTCTTGGACACTATGTCGTCGAGTGCTTCAACGGCAACGGTGGCAAGCAGACGGTGAAAGAGAAGATTCAAAAGTCATCTGCCCACATCCTGCTGCTGCAGGAAATCGGATTTTGTGAAGGTGCTTTGGAATCTTTGTTCTCATGGGCGCACGCTCGAGGATGGAAGATGATGGCAGTTCCCAGTCGCCCCAGTCGAGCAAGCGCAGTTCGCAAAGCCTGCTCCGCGGGCGTTGCCGTTTTGGTTCGCAGCGATATTTGGCTCAGGGCACCTGTTCACCATGATCATGTAGTTTTTCCTCATCGATGCCAGCATGCGCTTATCGATCTGCCAGGCTGGCCGCCGCTGCATGTGCTAAATGCGCATCTCAAGGACGGCATCGGTGTGACGGGGGTCAACAGTGACATTTTCTCTCGCATGGGTCTCCTATTTGCTCAGATACAGGCTCCTGTTATTGCTGGGGCGGACTGGAATATGTCTGCGGCGCAACTTGAGAGCTCAGGGTCCCCGAGGTTGGCCAATGTCACAGCGGCAGTGCCGAAGCAGGCAACATGTCGAGGAGGCACAGGAGCGTCGACCATCGACTACCATGCGCTGAGCGATGCTGCTCTGCGAGGTTTTCAGGGCGTGGAAGCCGACATGCGTTGGTGCAAGCGTCGGTGCAAGCGTCCACATCGACCAGCGTTGCTCAACTTAGACCACGGACAGAAGATTCGTCATTTCATCTACACGGTTGCGCCCGCTCTCCCAGTTGAGCGAATCACAGGGCCGCTTCGAGAGGGCCCGAATTGGAGCACGCACCAAATTCTGGCGAACACGTGCTTGGACATGGCTCAGGACGTGAACAGCGATGTTGCAGTGGCGTGGGCGCTTCTATCTAGACTGTGGGGGCAGTTCGCGGTCGCTGCTGCGATTGAGGTGGCCCACGCGACAGGATGCGATCTAGTGCAGGCAGGTAGTTTTGGTCGAAACTTACAGCCGAGGTGGGTTGATGTCAGTTATCAGGAGAAGCCTAACTTGATGGCTCAAGCAGTTGCTGACGGATGGCAGCGGTTATCTACAAGTCTAGCTACGATCACTCATCTCTTCAGAGGCACGCAGTGCCTGGAGCAATGTTCTGAAGAGATAGACCACTTCCTTGCCAATCCTTACAGTGGCCAAGGGCTAAGTGGAAGACTGGACGCGTCAGTCTTGCAGGCTCGAGCGATGGTTGCGCGTATCCCGATGGAGGTAGACGACATTCTCCAATTCGTCGAAGAGATCGCAGACGACGTGGAATTTGCCAGTAAAGCCATGATGCGAGATGTGGCAGAGGCCTGGGAATGTTGGTGTATTGAAGCTTCTGCGAAGGGTGCCAGGGCTCTTCATCGGGTAACGAAGGTGCGCAAAATATTTGTTCCTGCCGTGTCACAGGGTGATGTAGTCTCGGGCGATCCACGAGACATCGTACAAGGGGAAGTTGATGCATACCGCAGGCTCTGGAAGGCAACCGATACGGCACCGTTTGCATGGATTCCAGATCGTACCACATGCACGAGTTGCGAGGACTTTCCCCAGAGGAACGGCCTCGTCATTCGATCATTTTCACCCGCGTCACGCTCTGCTCTTAGGGGGCTCTGGTTTGGAGGTTCTCAGTGGCATCTGGGCGATTTCGGAGGCCATTGGAATGCTGCCCAAGCAACTCTGCTGGATTCAGATGCCGATGTTAGGCAAGCCCACTGGAGGCAATAGACTGATCATCTTGTACGCGGGAATGTACAGGGTATGGCAGAGAGCTAGGCGCAGCGTGGTAGCTGGAGTGATAGACAACTTGGAGCGAAAGTTCTGGGGTGCTCCCAGGGGCAGGCCAGCGATCGACTGTGCATGGCTTCAAGCAGCACGAGCTGAAGCGAACCAGGCTGACTCCCTTCACTCAGCGTTATGGGTGATTGATTGGTCCAAGTATTATGAATCGATTCCCTTGCTGTTGTTCCGAGAGAAATGTATTCGAGTGGGCATCCCCACATGTTGGCTGAAGCTTGTGTACAACACATGGAGAGCACCGCGAATTATTCGCTGCGGCCGACATCGCTCGCTGGTTCCACTGTGCGCTGAACATGGCTTTCCAGCTGGCGATGGGTTTGCAGATTTTGCGATCAAGATTCATTCCGTGGCCGAAATGGATGCTTTTCTCAATCGATGTCCCACAGTCACCATGCCGACCTGCATAGACGACACTGCGGTTGGCAATTCTTCGTTCTCGTTTGACATTGCGAAAGGTGTTGCAGTGAAGTCGTTCACGGAGTTCCTAGCTATGCCGAGCTCCATCAACGCCGCGCTGAACGTAGACAAGGTAGCCTTGATTGCCTCGTCGAAGGAGCTCGGCAAGGCCATCTGCCAGGAGGTCGGGGTCAACCTGGACGTGCTCAAGGACAGCGTCACTTACCTGGGGGCGGATGGGGCGGCAGGCATCAAGAGATCCGCTCGTGGAGCCAGGCCGAAACAGAAGGGTGGATTTGCAGCTGCACGTCTTAGGCTTAGGAAAGTCAATCGTTTTAGACGAGTTTTTTTCGCGGTGGTGGCAAGGGGGCCCCGTTTGCCGAGTTTTTTTGGAGTTGGGGTTTCATCAGCCAGCAGTTTCGGAACTGAGGTCATTGGTTTAAGCCTCAGTGAATGAAAGTCACACCAAAGATTGCAGAGCTGCGCTTTTTTCGCCTGCCCACGGAGGGGTGTCTCTGTCGGCTAAGTTAGTTTTGTTGGGGGACCGCAGTTTCAAAATCGCAGTGCAGAATGATCTGGTTTGCGACAGCGCAGCCCCTGAGAGCACTAGCCAGTCGTGGAGGCCTCTGGAGGCTGGCCCGTGGAGTGCCTCGAGGGGGCCTTTGGTTCGCGCGGTGCTAGTGCTCTCAAGGGCGGGCTGGGGGGCCAGGGGTCCACTGGAGTGGTGCGACCACAACGGGCTGCATGCCCTTGTGGATCAAACCCCGCCTGCCCTCCTAGCCGAGCAGCTCGAGATAGGAATTCAGCGCGAGCATGAGATGAAATTAGCCAGTAGCTTAGGTCACCCCCCAGGGCAAAGGGCCACCCTTGATTTGATTAGATCTCGCGTGGGGTCGAAGGCTCGGGGAGTAAGCAAGAACGCCAAGTTTTTGATTCGGAGCTGTGCATGCAATGGAGTGTGGACCAATGAGAGAGGCCGTTGTGCTGGTTACGTGACTGACGGTCGTTGTTCGTGCGGTCAGGTCGACACACTCTACCACAGGCTATATGAGCGCACCCGAGAGGACGTGGCCCGAGCTAGAGCTGAGGCTGAAGCCCCTAGGGAGTTCATGGAAGCGGCTCGCGCAGAGCCTGGCCTAGAGATTTTTACCAGGGGCATTTTTGTGTACTCTGGCAGCGAGCTGCCAAAACCTTCTGTTTCGTCGGAGGTTGAGATTTTCGATGTTGCTGGCAGCCCGCTGGACCTGGGGCCCGAAAGAATTTCTGAGTTGTCGGGGGAAGAAACTTTAAGACTTGCCTCTGGCGGCTCATGCTCTAAGCCCTCAATACGCGCGCTCCAGCGAGCGTCGCGGGCCATTGCAGTGCTTCCTGCAAGCGGGGACCAGCCTGAGCCTGTTGCGGTGATGCGTGGCGTGGTCCACGGGACTTTTCCCCAGACGCCAGCAATGGCGGAGCACGTTGGCAGTGCGCTGAGCGGTCAGACTGCGAACAGGAAACCGGTTCTTGCTGCCGACTGCACGTCAGCCATACAGATTGTTCAGAGCAGCGTTGAGCAGCAGCTGAAAGCATCGTCGAAGTTCGCAGGTATCAGACTCTTTGCTCAGTCGCTGGAAGGAACGAGGTTCATCGAGAGCATACGCCACGTTTAAGCACACCGCTCCAGTCAGGAGATTGAATCTCTGGATATGACGGAGCGTGAATTCGCAGTTGCTAATGCCGCTGTTGACTTCCATGCGAAGATGGCGCTGTCTGTTCATCCCTTTGCTGATCCTCATTTCCTGCAGTCTCTGTCGCTTGCAGGAGGGGCGAGCGAATCACGTTGTCGAGCTCGCCTCTCATGTGCTGCCCTTGTTCGAAGCAACGCCGAGGTGGACTCGTGTTGCTACCAGCCGCAGGAGCACATCCTCGGTGCGTCAGCAGTTTCACGATTGGCACATCCATCCCACCCTCGGCTACCAGTGCAGGAGATGCTTGCAGTTGGGAGGATATGACCAGTCTCTATTAGATTTGAACGGGTGCATCGGCATCCCAGTTGGCATCAAAAGGCTTCTCAGGGACCCCTTGGGGCACATCGTCGTGACGGCTGGGCTGCGGTTCGATCAACTGGCCCCCGCGGCGATCGCGAGTGCGAACGCCCCCGAGAAGCGATGCTGGATTTGTTTGCGATGTGGTGCCTGGTCCCAGGGCCGTGCCGTTAAGTTGGCGAAACCCTGTATTAGGCCTGACGAGAAGCCCACTAAGAAAGGTCATGAGGTTTTAAGACGTTACTACCAGGGTAAGCCGCCGAACCGTCGAGTACGGGTGCTCTTGCGACGTAGCGTTGGACTCCCTTCGCTCGCCTCCTCGGTCGCGTCGGCCCCCTCGGAGTGCGCGCCTGACTTTACAGTGGTGCCAGCCGCGTTCTCGGCCTCCAGGGAAGTACCCATTTACGAGCAAAGGATGGCGGCCCTCCTGGACCGAATACGTATGAAGGAAGCCAGACACTCTGGCTAGTCTCTCTGATTTGTTCAGACCTTAGTGCTGTGCACTCCCCCTTACGAGCGCATTCCATTCCATTCCCTCCCACTCTCCCTTCCCCCTCTCTCTCCATCCATCTCTCTCTCTCTCTCTCTCTTTCTTCCTCCCTCTCACTCTCCCTCCTCTCCCTCCCTTCTCTTTTTCCCAACCCTCCTGAATATCAGGTCCTCGATTTGAATTCGCAGCGCCGCGCGTCTCCTCCTCAGTCTCCTCCTCCTCCTCCTCCTCCCTTTCCTCCGCCTCCTCTTCCTCCTCCTCCTCCTCCTCCTCCTCCTCCTCCTCCTCCTCCCCCCTCCTGTCCTTTCCTTCTCCTGTTCCTCTTCCTCCTCGTCCTTGTCGTCAGCATCATCCTTATCGTCATCATCACCATCGTCGTCGTCATCATGATCTTTACCACCATTTCCATTTATCATCCTCAACAACTTTTCGCCACACTCCTCACACGTCTCGTCCGCACGTCGCCTCGTGCCCTCAGCGCACCCCTCTCATATGTTGTGACCCCTACAGTTTGCTGTTAGTGTGGTATTACATGGCATAACCATATCGGGCAGATTTTGGGCCCAACCTTATGTTCTCAACCTCGTTCGTTGCATCCGTCGCCACAGCGACCGAAGACGACGGACGAGGACGAGGACGGGGACGACGACGACGACCGTCGGACCGACCCAGGACGACGACCGACGAACGAATATTACCGACAACAACGAGCTACGGCGACGGCCAACTAACAACGATGACGACGTCTGGGGGCTTCTGGCGGGGTCCGTCTGGGGCGCTGGGGAGGTTTCAGTCGGAGGTGCATTCCGGTTCATTCGGGGGTTCATTCGCCGTTCATTTGGGTTCTTTCGGCCCCAGCGGGTGATCTCAAAACCATGGGATTTCACGGGGATTCGGAGCCCGAGGTGGCACATCCGCTTGCTAGAATTTTACCTGGCCCGCGCGCTCTAGATTTTGGCCTCGGCCGGTCACCGCCAGCCTTCTAACTAGATTTCAGAATTTTATGATGGCGTCCGTCTCTTCGTCGTTGTTCGTCGCTGTTGGTCTGTCGGTCTGTCGTCGTCGTCCGTCGGTGGTCGCCGTCGGTCGTCGTCCTCGTCGTTGGGCGATCGGTCGGTCGGTCGAACGGTCGTCGTTGCCGTCGTCTTTGTCTGTCGGTCGTCGCCGTCGTCGTCGTCGTCGTCGTTTTCGTCGTCGGTCGCTTGGTAGGCCAGTCGGTCGGTCGTCGTCGTCGTCGGTCGGTCGGTCGGTCGGTCGGTCGTCGTCGGTCGTTCGGTCGCTCGGCCGCTGGGTCGCTCGGTCATTCGTTCGGTCGGTCGGTCGTTGTCGCCGTCGTTGTCATTCGTCGGTCGTCGCTGTCGGTCGTTGTCCGGTCGGTCGGTCGGTCGGACGGTCTGTCGGTCGGGTGGATTTTGCGCTTCTTTCACGAGGGGGCAGCTATAGCGAGCCACGCCTCTTCTACGGTCCAGGCGAATTAGAGTCATTAAACGGACACACCTCGTCATCAAAATTCTGACTTGCAAATGAATGCAATGACTGTAGGGAGCCCCGCCGAATGCCCCAGTTGCAGGGTTCACGTGCAGCCTCCTACCATTTCGGCACAGCTCATCACATGTTTCGTGGCCCCTAGGGATCTCCACCGAAGGCCCCAGTGGCAGGGTTCACATGCCCCCGCCCCGACCGTTTCGGTACACCACTCACACGTTTCGTGACCCTCTGGGGAGCTCCACCGCGCTCCACCGAAGGCGTCAATGGCAAGGTTGACATGCCGCCGCCCTGACCATTTCGGCGCACTCCTCGCGCGCTTCGTGGCCCCTGAGGTACCTCCACCGGAGGCTCGGTGGCAAGGTCCACGTGCCGCCGCCCCTACCACTTCGGCACACAACTCGAATTGTTCGTGGTTTTCCAGGGAGCTCCATAGCACGTCCCTCTAGCAGGATTCACTTGCCGCCGCCCTGACCATTTTGGCGCACCCCTCACACGCTGCGTGACGCCATGGTGGGCTCCACCGAAGGTCCCAGTTGCAAGGTTCGCTCACACTCTTCACATGTTTCGCGGCCCCTAGGGAGCTGCATAGAACGCCCCAGCAGCAGGATTCACATGCCGTCGCCTCATCATTTCGGCGCACCCGTCACACGCTTCGTGCCCCGGTAGGGAAGTCCACCGAAGGCCCCGAAGGCAGGGTTCACATCATGCCGCCGCCCCGACCATTTCGGCACGCCCTTCGCGAGTTTGTGGCCCCTCTGGGGAGCTGCACCGAAGGCCCCAGTGGCAAGGCTCACGTGCCAATTCGCGAAGCTGGGGTTCGAGGAGTTCCTCCGTGCGACCGAAGGGAGTCGTGAGCACGGGGCGCAGTCGCGCCGCCCCCTGCCTGGACTTCCGCGTGCTGCGCTGGAGCTATTCGCAGGTCCCCAAGTCGTCATTCCTCCTGCTTCCTTTGCCCACGCCCTCGTGCTCCGCGCCGCGTGCACTTGTAACGACCCGTGTGTGATTCACTGGCTGACGCCGCACCGCCGACCCCTTGGAGCGGCAGTAAGAGTGGAAAGCGGAGTTAGGGGAACGATTTCTGGGGAGTCTTGGGGTTTCAGTTTCTTGGGTTTTCGTCGGGGGCGGTTGGCGGATCGCCGCTCTGCTCTTGGGCTTCTCTGGGCTCTCCTGGCAGCACTTTTGAGGCCTCTTGGGAGCCGCTTTGAGGCCTGTAGGAGCCTCTTTTGGGCTTCTCGGGGTCCTCGTGGGAGCCTCTTGGGGGCCTATTGGCGCCTCCTCGGGTTTTTTCGGGGTCGAGTGCTCGAAGTGTTCATTCGGGTTCCCCCTCTGGGCCTCCTCTTGGGGCCGTCCTGGGTCGTTTTGGAAGTTTCTGGGGCCGTCTTGGGGCCCTCATGGCCGTCTTGGAGCCCTCTTGGGGGCCTCTTGGGTTATCTTGGGTCGATCTTGAAGGCTTCTTGGCCCGTTGTGGGCCTCGTGAAAGCTCAAGAGGCGAATGTGCGATATATATATATATATATATATATACACACATATATTATACATATACATATATATGTCTATGTATATGTATATATATGTAAATATGTTTTCCCTTGGGAATTTGACGATTGTTGCTTCTGGAGGGCCTCTTGGGACGCCTCTTGGTGGCTTCTTGGGGTGTCTTGGGGGCCTCTGGGACCGTCTGGAGGCGATCTTGGGTGTCTTGGAACGATCTTTCGGCGACTCGTAGCCCTCTTGGGCCGTCCGGGGGGCCTTCTTGGGCCCTTTTGGCCCGTTTTGGGGCCCCTGAGGCTCCAAGGGTGCGGCCGGCACCTTTGCCCCCTCCCCCCCCCTCCCCCTCCAAACCGACCAGACCGGGCTCCCGGAGGAGGGGATCTCACACACCGTGACCCCAAGGGGTCGGCGGATTTGAGTCGCGCGAGCGCGTGCCGAGCCTGCTCCGACGTTCTATGGCGAAGTCTCCGGGGGCACGGAGGGACTCCCTGAGCCAGCTCTTATGCATTGAGCGGTTTTGTTGGTAGGTTCCACGCTCGTCGAATGAGTTGGGTTCCTCACCAGACTAATGTGTCTGTTTCTCTTTGTGGGTTTTGTCTCTCTCTCTCTCTCTGCCTCTCTCTTGCTCTCTCCCTCTCTCTTTCTCCATCTCCCTATCTCTCTATGCATGTGTTTATGTATGTATATGCCTAGTTGTTTTTTGTTGTTCTCTCTCTTTCGTTCTCTCTCTCTCTCTGTTTTGTTTTCTCTCCCTCTCTCTCTCTCTCTTTCTCTCTTTTGTTCCCCCTCTCTCGACATATGTCTCTCTCTCTCTCTCTCTCTCTTTTTCCGCCTCTCTCTCTCTCGTTATCTCTCTTTCTATGCGTCTCCTTCTCTATCTACCTCTGTCTTTTTCTCTCCCTCTCCTCCTCCTTACCTTTTCCCCTCCCTCTGGTCGATGTAGCCCGCTGTATCCCTTTGACTCGTTGACATGTGCAGGACGTTGATGCGGAGAAGGGGATGGTGTCAGCGAGAACATATGCTGATGAGAAGTGGAGGAGGAGCAGGAGGATGAGGGATATGAGGAGGAGGAGGTGGAGGAGGCGGAGGCGGCGGAGGAGGAGGAGGAGGAGGAGGAGAAGGAGGACGGGGACGAAGAGGAGGAGGAGGACGAGGAGAAGGAATCATCATGCGGGTATCGGGGTGATACACGGTGACGAGGAGTCGGATGAGGCGGACTGCATAGCATACGATGACGTCTAGGAAGTGGCATAGGAGGAAGGACAGGTAAGGGCAAGCAGCAAGCGGGATGAGGAGGATGACTGGGCGGAGTTGGGTTGGATACCAGTCAGGCTCTTGCGGAGTAGGGTGCCGAGATAGCGACCATACCGTTTATCAGAAGTGTGTTCTAAATAGATGTTCACAGTTTAGGGTCGTTCGGTTATGCCCACCTTATGGCGTTCCCTTTTGGGCGGGCGAGCTTGCCCGAATTTTGGGGAGGGAACAGGTAAGAGAGGATGATGTGGGGAGGGGGTCAGAATGAAGATGAGGAACACCCATGTTCGTATGATCGGCTCGTACGTGCTCGTTTGGGAACCACCCCTGGATCGTTGGACGTGAGTGATGTGCATTCCAAAGAAAGGTCATGACTAATCGTGATGACAAGGGCGATGATGAGGAGGAGCAGAATGAGGAGGCGTAGAATGGCGAGGCGGAGGATGAGGAGGAGGAGGAGGAGGAGGAGGAGGAGGAGGAGGAGGGGGTCCTTAGCCATTTTTGGCTCAAGGTCGTGGCGCGCGCTGCGAGCAGCGAATCGGCCTGTCGATATCGACACTTCATCTGTTCCATTTTCTGGTCGCACCTTGTTGATGTTTTTGATGCAGCAGGATCCCCACCTCTTGATAGCGAAGCTGCGCAGGGGCGCCATGCTCAAGATGGCACAGGCAGCTGGCAGCCCATTCCAGGGACTCGTTGCAGCGGCGGTGGGGCTGCATACGGACTCGACCTGGAAGCGGCGGTTGCGGCGCTGGGATGCCACTTTGGGGCTGGTGGGGAAGATCAGCGAGGAGAGCGTGTGGGCGCACCCCGCTCGCTCGAACAAGGAGCTCACACGAGGTTCCCCCAGCAGGCAGGCGCAGCGGTCATCAGTTCGTAGCAAGCCTAACGAGTTTGGCATCGAAAACCAGATCGAAGGACACAGGGGGCTCTTTCATGGTTGAGGCAAGCTTGAGCCCTGAGGAGTCATGCGTTGACAAGCCCAATCAGGAATTCTAAACGCTTCGCGTATCCCCACCAGTCCGTCCAGAAATGAGCCCCAGGGGAGTGGAGGTGATGAGGGAAGCGGGGAAGCATGCAGAATAACAAAGGGCGGGGTAAGCCGCCATACACCCCAAGAGGGGGAGGATGTAGTAGGAGTCGTCGTCGTCGGAGTAGGAGAAGGAAGATGAGGAGCAGGAGGAGAACCAGGAGGAGGAGGGGGAGGAGGAGGAGGAAGATGAGGAGGAGGAGATGGGGGAGGGCGGGGACGTGGAGGACGAGAAGGAGGAGAAGGAAAAGGAGGAGGAGGAGGATGAGGAGGAGGAGGAGGAGTAGGAGAGGGATGGGGGAGGGGGAGGAGGACGACACATTGGAGGAGGAGGAGGAGGAGGAGGAGGAGGAGGAGGAGGAGGACAATGGCGAGTTTAGGGTGCCTCTTGGGCCGTCTTTGGGGCCTCTTGGCGGTCCTGGGGCCCTCTTGCGTATCTCGGGGAGCCTCTTGGGGCCTATTGGGGGTCTGTTGGGGCCCCGATGGGGTCTCTTGGGGGCCTCCTGGGGGCCTCTTGCGGCCATCTTGGGGCCATCTTGGGACCTCTTGGGGCCTCCTGGGCGCTTCTTGGGGCCATGTTGGCGGAGATCTATCAAAGACGGGGGGGGGTCCTCAATTAGCACCCCCCAGGAGGCCAAAATGTGGCCAACACCTTAATAACATCAATGATGCTGGCTCCCTCGCCGAGGACATCTTGGACGCTCCAACGCATCGCCGCGCCCCCCGTCCAGGTCCAGGGGAGGGGGTAGGGGGATGGGTCAAGTTACCCCTTCCCCGCCCGCAAGCCGCCGCAGCCGCCGCCGCCGCCGCCAAGTGTACTTTGTATTGTTTTTTGACATGGATGGCGGGGGGGGGGGGGCGCATCGGGTTGGCTGCGCATGTTCCGAATTTGGAGGCAGAGTGTGTTTTGTATTGTTTTTTCAAGGAATGGTGGTGGGGGGGTTGTCATGGACCCTGGTTGGCCCCCAGTCGCCTGGGGGAGGGTGTGTAAATTAATGGGCAACAGTGATAAACCCTTCCCCGAAGGGGAAGGAGGAGGGGTGGACGAGGAAACTCTCTAAACCACCTACGCCCAGAGGGCTGGTGGGATTGCACGTGGCTGCGTACACCAATCATGAACGCTTGTTCGACATCAAAGATTTGGTCATGAGGGTCGGGGCAGATGTCCTGCGAACGACTTCGCTCATGGCCGACCTCGGAACGAGCCAGCCGCAACTCCATTCGCTGATGCGCATGCTCATGGAGCGTATGCAGCCAACTCGGAGCGTGCGCGAGGCGAACAGGCAACGCGTCTTTCCATATATATATATACATATATATATATATATATATATTATTACTATTAAAAAATGCACATATATTATATTACATTTCATTACATCATATTATATTGTATTATACTATATTACATTATATCATATTATATTATATAATATGATATTAAATTATAATATATTGAGTTATATTATATTATATTATATTATATCATATTATATTATATTATATTATATTTTCTTATATTATCTTATATTATATTATAATATATTATATTATATTATATTATATTATATTATATATATATATTATATTATTAATATAGTTTATATTATATATATATATTATATTATATTATATTATATTATAATATATTATATTCTATATCGTATATAGTATTGTTTTTTATTTTATTATAGCATTATTTTTCGTATTAGTACTATATATATATAGATGTGTATATATACAACAAAGAAAACGGGAAACAAAAACGGGGAACACCCACTTGGATTCAAAGACGTATGCGGTGACATGCAGCAGCAGCTGGTTACCCAGCTCGACTTGCGCAAGGGGCAAGTGCAAGCAATGGAGAAGTCCTGGGACGAGAGCAGCAAGGCCGTCTCTCGCCATTGCGACAAGTAAGCGGACACATCCAGAATCTTCGACGCCCATCAGGAACAACTGCGGCAGTGCTTAAAAGAGGCTGCAGCTCTTGCAGGCAGTCCGCGATCTGGGGGTGCAGAAGGCACAGCTTCAGCAGGAGGCCAGTGCGTCAAATCCTAGGTCGTCGGGTGTTCGCATATCGAAAGCAGCACGGGGTTCGAATTACATTGTAAGCATGCGGTCTGAGGCTAGACGAAAACGATCTGAGGCAGGCTGGCCATGGCCATGAGCAGCCCAGTCTTTAGATCTGGCATGCTTTCGGCACTGCGCGCTCATACTTACCAGAGTTGTCCTCATCATCCCACATGATTGCAGCTGATCCGCCCCTTTTTCCGTGGGCCTTGTGTTAGAGAAATCTTTCTGTTGTCTGCCAGTGAGTTGCACTGGGCAGCGAGGTGCACTGGGGGGAGGGCGAGGGGGCGAGATCCCAGCCGGCGCCAGAGCTCAGGCGCTATGGCTTGAGAGTGCGGCGGGCGAGCGGAGCCAGCAACCTGTCGTGTGTTTTTGTTTGTTTGTGTGTGTGTTGTTTTGTTATGTAATTTTATATACATACAATTTTTTGCGTGTGTTTTGTTACATAAATTATATACACATACAAATCCACATACATATAGTTATATGTATGTATAGAAGTGTTCGGTGTCTCTCGCTCTCCATTCTTCCCCGCTTCTGATCACCTTCGGTATCCCGCCCTCTCCCACTCGTTGGCGTTCGACCCGTTGCCTTCCAGCAGTGGCGCGGCAGCGATTCGATGAGGGCGGGTTTGCGAGGTTACATTGGTAGTTGCGTGTGTGGGCAAGGGCAAGCTCGAGGCGCTTATAGAGCTTCCCAGGTTGCGCGAGCAGCTACCCGCACTCACCCATCAATTTCTTGAATCAGTGAGGCCAGGCGAATTATGATCTTGCGTATGGCATGGGCCATGGCACCTCCATTCCCGAACAACCACCAGTAGGGTTTTCTGTTTGCCATGCGGTGGCTTGCATGTTCACGCTGGGTGCTGTTAAGGGCATCCCTCCGTTCTCCCTTGTGGCCAAGGGAAGCCTTGACAAAAAAATCAGGGATTGCTTCCCGAAGCCTCCTGCCGCAGCTGCCACATTGCAGCGAGCGGTAAAAAAGGTCGGCGCGGGAGGGATGGGAGGTACGAGTGGGAACCTGCACGAATAGCTTCCATGCGTTGGGCCCATGGCGAGTTGGCCTGCCCTGGCGCGCAGCAGAGCCGAGAGGGAACCCACTCGCGGCACTCACCCTTGCTCTTTCTTCCCCCCCTTCTTTCCCGCCCCTCGGAGGTGGAGTGGTAGAGGGTTGCGAGTATGACGGCGAGCGTGCGTGCGTGTGTTGGTCTTTTTGTTTGTGTGCGTGTCTACTGGAGGGGGATCACAGTGGATCTTCCTCCTGTTTCAAAGCGTGCAAATCCCAGCTGAAAGGGGCTGCTCGTTCCAGAAGCTCCCACAACGAAACTGGATGGTGAGCCGCGCGGGAGCCATTACTCCTGGAGCAAGGGGGTGCCCAGAGAATTTGGGGTGTGATGAGACATGGTGGATTGGTGCTGCCAGTTATGGGCGCCCCTTCCCTTCCCCTCAACATTGGCTGGACTATGCATGTGATCTGATACTTTAGGACAGTTGGGATGACGACTTCCTCCACCACATTTAGTAAGCGGGCTCCGGCCCACCCGCGCTGCTCCTCAGGGGCCCGCCGGCCGGCGGGCGGACTCAGCGCGCTCCGCTCCCTCCCTTCCCCTCCGCGCGCATGAGCGCAGGAGTTTGGGCACATCCGTCCCCCTCCCGCCCCCCTCGTTCCCTCTTCTCCATCTGTCCCTCTCCGTCGCGCCTCGAGCGGCGCGCAGCTTCCTGTAGCTCCATCCCTGCGCGCAGGACTCTTCAGTGGGAGCGCGGCGCGTGCGAGGAAATAGAGGAAGCGGCAAAAGAAGAGGAGGAGGAGGAGGAAGAGGAACACATGGGAGCAGGAACTCACGTAACTTGGCGAGGAAGGGGATGGGCACTTCACATTACGAGAGCAGTGGGTCAGGCGATTGGGCACGGGAAGAAAATGGGGCTGGCGGGTGACGTCGAGGAGTGCAAGAGGTCAGCATTCGCATTCGCTTGTCAAAATGGCTATCGCTTGCTGCTGGGGTGCAGACGGCTCGTATTTTCATTGGAGGCGACAAGCTGGCGCTGCCTTCTGCGAGCGCGGCGGAGGACTCCCGCCCTCTTTCGCGGAAATAGTATCAGTATTCTCCTCCCCCCCCGCCGCTCCTCCATCCTTCCTCGTCTCGTGCCTTCCTCCGCATCATCCCAAGCTTTATATTCCTCCGTCATTGCCCACTACCCGTGCAATCGAGGGAGCTGCGATTCGGGGGCCTCATCCAGCTGCTCTTTAAGCTTGTCTGTTTTGCATTGATCGTAAGGGATAAGCTTTCCGCGGCTCCAACGCCACGGGAGCCCCAGCCACCAGAAGGACCAGAGAACAGGAGCTAATCAAGCATACCCGGTCCAGGCCGACAATGAACAAAACGTTGCCCGATTTGTTCTTCGTGGTGGCTCTCGGCCTGGCCAGATCGTGCTCGATTGATTTGTTATTGCTGCCCTGTCGAGGCGCTGGCCACCGTGGGTCTGCACCCTATTGTGCTGGGGTGTAGGAGAGCACCTTTTTGTTCCCTGCCGATAACGGGCATCACCAGGGGGGAGGGGCCGAGGGGGCCAGTCACGCCGCGACTCGCGATGGCGCCGTCTGGGAATATTTAGGGATAGCGGCGCCGGCGCGAATCGTGACGTGACCAGGGGGGGGGAGCGGGGCTGGTCACGGGCGTCATCGCAAATAACCAAAACGGTTTAGTCGGGGGGTGGTTCGCTTCCGCGTCTTGGGCGTGGGCGTCTCCCCGTGCGTGGTGTTGGAAGTGGCTGGCAGAATTCTGACGGTTCGCTACTGAGATCCCCACTGTCTTGCAATAGTTGGCGACATCGTTGTTCAGAGCTTTTCGGTGCCCCCTGTTGTGACCCGTCAGTCTTCCTGTTTCCGTTTCCTTTTCCTGCAGGTTCGGAGGTTTCTTTTTCCGCTGATGCCGCATGTTTCTTTTCGGATCAGTTCGGCATTGCTGAGCACCTTGTCAGGGGGAGAGGGGTCCTGAAAGACATGCTTTCTGGACGTCCATTGACGCTACCGGGGCCCAGTGATTTGCTGGTGGTCAGGTTTTCGCCTGGTGCACTCCCGTGGCCGCCTCGTGGCTGCCTCGTGCGCTGGCTGGCTGACGGTTCCAGCTCGCCTCGTGGCCGCCTTTTGGGCGCCACCGTGGCCGCCTCGTGGCCGCCCTGTGACCCAGCTGACGGTTTCGGAGTTTCGCCTTGTGCTCCTCTGTGGTTGTTGTGTGGGCGGCACGACGCACAGATTGCGCCCCATGCTTGCACCACCACATGTCTTGCAATCCAACGAATTGCGCCGTGTATCTAGCACCACGTTGATTGCACCATGTAGGTTGTATTCCATCGATTTCACCGCATAGTTTGCATACCGTATATAGCACCAGATCGCACGCAACACACACATAGCTTGAGTCACAGATGTTGCGTCTCATGAAGAGCACAAGATGCATGGCGCCATATATAGGAGCATTCGCATGTTGTTGCCGCTGTCTTCGGAATGTATTGGCAGGACATCGTGGACAGCACGGGTGAAACATATCACTGACGTTTTAGTGTAACCCACTGCGTGCTTCAGCTGATGACCGCGGCCCTTCCCTGGCAGTTACCCCGAGAAAATGTGAGCGAGAGAGAGGGAGAGAGAGAGAGAGAGAGGAAGAGAGAGAGAGAGAGAAGAAAAAAAAAGAGATAGAGAGAGAGAGAGAGGGAGACACATGAAAGAGTAAGAGAGCGGCAAGCAGCGACACGTAGAATTTATGTTCCCCGATTCTAGCCCCAGACCAGGTTCTGGCCCCAGCCCTGGCCTCGGAAAATCATCCCCTAAACACATGTTTTCTTTAGTATCTGATTGCCTTTCGGCTCCGGCCCCGGCCCCCAGGCCTGGGCCTCGGAAAACATCTGGCCCTGGTTTCCAGGCCCGGGCCTTGAAAAGGACGCCCCAAACACATTTTTCTTTACCATTTGATTGCGTTTGGGCTCTGGCCCCGGGACCCGGCCAGGCCCGGACCTGGCCCGGGCCCGCACCTGGCCCGAGTTTGGCAATGTTGCTGCCAGCCGGAACCAACGACACTTTCCCCACCACTGACGCCACCGACAGCAGCACCACCCGTTTGCGCCCATAGTTATGCACAAGGAGCTGCTGACTTGTGATGCTGCGTGGGATGCGTACAATCTTCTTTGCCAGACCCTTGAAGACACCTACTCATGGATTTGCACAGGGTGCGCTTGCCCAGGAGACGACGTGCCGACGACCTCCTGGACGAAACACACTTTGAAGAATTGTTTCGGTGAGACACGATCGGGCTATACACTCAACGGTGGCGTTAGCACAATCAGTGTTCTGCGATGCGTACTTGTTGGGGTGTATATGACGCGGGTTGTGATGAACCACGGTTCGGTGTATTTCTGTGCAACGCGACTTCGATTGTTACATATTCCAGCCTCTCGACTCTAGCTTCCAGTTGTGTATTTGAGCAGCCTTCGCCACAGGCACCAGCACCACCCGCCGTCTGCGTCGATGATTACACAGCTTATAGAGCAGCAGACTGTGATTCTGCGTGGGATTTGTACGGTCTTCCTGTCCAGTCCCTTGAAGACACCCACTCAAGGGATTGCACAGGGTGCGCTTGCCCGGGAGACGTGCTGGCACCTACGTCGGCAATCGCGTCAGCACCCACGTCTGTACCGACGCCAGCACCCACGCTTGAACCGGCGTCTGCACCGATGCCAGCACTGACGCTTGCACTGGCGACTTCCTGGACTCAGCACAAGCATGGCAGCGGCAGAACATTGGTGAGCTACACATACCCAACAGTTCAGAAAGCATCATCTCAGCGTTCAGCGATGAGGTGCATATCTTCACTGTTGCGCTGTGTCGTCGTGCGATGCACTGTTGTGCGATGCGTCTTTGATCACAACGGACGCCGACCTCTCGCCGTCATTTGGAGGTTGTGTATTCGAGAATCCGCCAGCACCGACGCCTGCTCCACCACCGACGCCTGCTCCACCACTGACGCCACTGTACCAGTACCACCCGCTTGCGTCCCTAATTACACAAAGAGCATCTGACTTGTGATGCTGCGTGGGATGCGTGCAATCTTTCTTGCCAGACCCTTGAAGACACCTACTCTGGGATTTGCACAGGGTGCGCTTGCCTGGGGGACGTGCTGGCACCCACGCCAGCACTCACGCCGGCACGTACGACGTCGACCGCGACCGCGACCGTGACGTCGACCGCGACATCGACGAGCACCACGACGCCGCTTTGGATCGTGAGTAGCAGATCTGAGTTTTCGAGCGCAGGGACCATGGAGCCGGTGAGCTCGGTGGTGACATCTCACCTCGCTGCCACGCACACTTCGGAAGAGGACCAGTTGTCGGTAGTTGTCTAGGGTCCTTCCAATACGTCAAATCGGCGGTTCTCCGCGCTATCATCATTGGAGATTGATTTCGAGATTGTCGCGCTTGAGCATGCCGCCCAGGAGTTGCTTCAAGCAATGGAGACCATTAGCGTGGACTCCAATGGTACTGCACTGGCCATGCTGGCAGCTTACGAATCGGAGGGACTTGACTAGATGACGGTTCATCGGTCGTCGCAGAGTCAGATCTGAGGATTGTCACCGCCTCTATGACTACACAGAGCGCGACGTCTTTAATAGAAACAGGATCCTCTATCACTAGTAGGACTGCCGCGGCCACCACCGACTGCACAAGCGCCACCATGGCAAGGTCCTCCATGACGAGCGCCACCATGACAAGCGCCACCACGGACTCCACAGCGACGATCTCCGTCACGTAAAGCACCACTACCGCCACCACGGCCGCGAGCTATTCCAAGTTAAGGTCCATGGCCACCACCGACTCCACAAGCGCCGCCACGACAAGCTCCTCCATGACGAGTGCCACCATGACAAGCGCCACCATGACAAGCGCCTCCACGGACTCCACAGCGACGGTTCTCCGTCACTGCACGCACCACCGCCACAAGTGAGACGACCGCGAGCGTTGCAAATGCAAACGCCACCGCCGCCACGGAGATGGCCACAAACTATCCGAGCGGCGTGCCAGCTGCGGAGGAGCAACAAGACCTTGAGGCATCGGCTCCAATCATCGTTGGTGCCATTATCGTCTTCTTGATCTGAAGCCCGATGGTTTACCTGACGACGCGCAGGCGCAAGGGTCGCAGCGCCACAACTAAATACAGTATGCCAGAGGTGCAGAACGCGGGCAATCCAGTGCCAGAGGCAGTCGATTTGGAGCGAGAAGAAGGCAATGACAATGATGACATGATTGGGCATCCAGGATCCGAGACCGTCGATTCGGAGCGAGAAGAAGGCAATGACAATTGTGACAGTGCCCATCAGGAGGCAGAGACCATCGACCAGCGGCTAGAACACGACATTGAGATTTGAGTTGGGGCGCAGGGGCAGACTTGAATGTTTCAATCAGCGTTGTAGTGCCCCGGGGCGAGGTGGGTGGAGCGCCTAGGACAGACGCATATGTGGATATTTGGCGACCAGCTTTGGTCTTCAGAGTTTACGGTTTAGGGTTTAGGGTTGAGGGTCCACTAGCCCAAACTTGAAGCCTGTTGGACGTGTCCATGACCCAAGACATGTTGATCTCAAAACGACGACGACGATACCGATGACGAAGACGACGATGTTGATCTCAGAACGACGACGACGACAGTCGCTCAAAGTCTTCTGGGAAGCCGCTGCAACGGCGATGCGGCACGCGCGCGCGACCACGCGATTTGAAGAGCAACGTCTATTTACGCGAGACCCTGTGCGTCGCAGGGACGCCAGCCGCCCAGTGGCGATGAGATTGCATGGGGTGGCTGCGCAACGAGCGCGGGATAGCTCGTCGACTCGAGGAGACGGATCCCCAGTTTGCATCCTTAGTACTGCGGCGCGGTGCGCGAAGGCCGATGCAAGGGCGATGCGGCGCGCGCACGCGAAGCGACACAAATGAGTAGTTCCCCGCAGCAACTTACCGATGCCTTGGCGATGCATGCCCCGGCTTGCCACGAGGCGCGCGGGATCTGCGTGAGGGTTGCGCCCCTGGCAGTCCGAGGGCAAGGATCTGCGTGAGTGGTGCGCCCTGCGTTTTGCAAAAACTCTCGGAACACCGTTCCTGGCACTCCGAGGGCAAGGATCTGCGTGAGGGGTGCGCCGAGCTGGGGGGCGGCATAAAGGGGGCGCGCAAGGAGCACGGCGGGCATTTTGGGATTCGACTTTTTATAGGCGCTTAGTTTCCATTAGCCCCGCTGGACGTACCTCGCCCACCCGTGACCCATCACATACAGAACTCAACGCGTCGAGGACGTCAATGCGATGCGCCATGCGCAGTATTTGCGCAACGCCTCGACCCGATGCAGCGGGGAGTCCGTAAGGGATCTCATGGCTTAAATCTCTATGGGTTCTGATGTGTTTAAGTCAGCGTTTGAAACGTTGCACAGGTCGCAATATTAAAGGCTGCCGCCTATGCCGCCGACCCCAAAGAAGGTTGTCGAGTTGTTCAGTGGCATTTCTGGGTGGCTTCGGACTCTTCGGTTCTCAGGAAAAATCGGAGCTTGCTCAAGTGAGCGCGAGCGCGATTAGCGCTGCCTTGCATGTTTCTGCGTTCGGTGCTGTTGCTGTCCGTCTGTTTTCGCACTTCGAGTTTCGACGCGCACTTTCTTGCGCGGCTTGTGCCCTATAGGAGGTTATACCCAAGAAACTCCCAGATAGTCTCCAAGAGGCTTCCTTAGACATCGTAGCACATTTGGTTGTTTTTTGTTTTCTTTTGACGATTTTTGGTTTAGTTTGTAGATTTTTGTTAGTTTGCCGATTGTTGTTTTAAGTTTGTAGGTTTTTGCGTTAGTTTGTCGATTTGTGTTTTAGTTCGTCGGTTGTTGTCGCCCCCTTGTCTAGGCGCCGGGAAAAGGGGGCAGGGGGGGGGCGATTCCGAAGTATGTCGTGAGGCCTGTTTGTGAACGTGGCGTGATTTAGAAGGGATTATGGCGTCGGGGGTGCGACCATCGAATAATTTACGAGGGGTCGTGGTCTCTGAGACGCGAATCCTGAGTAGTGCACGCGGGATCGTGGTCTCGGGGACGCCCAAGAGTCGCCCAAGAAGGCCCGGGGGGGCTTCAAGACAGCCCCAACGCGGGCCCAAGAGGGGGAGCCCGAACCGCAAATTCGAGCGCGCCGCCCCAAAGCCTCCCAAGAGGCCACAAGAGGCATCCAAGGGGCTTCCAGGAGGGCCGAAGAGGATCCCAAGAGGCCCAGAAGAGGCCCATAAGAGGCCCAAAAGAGGGCCCCAAACGGCCCCAAGGGGGTGTCGACATTGCTTCCAAGAGGCCCACGAGAAGCGCCCAAGGCGGCTTCGGAGGCCACCACACGTGGCTCCGACACGGAACCCGAAGCCTCAGAGGGGTTTCCAAGACGGCCCAAACTGGTCACGTCTGCAATGATTTTCGGCCTTGCCCGCAACCGTGAATCCGTGACTGGATTGCGCGTTCCCCGCTCCATGGATGTTCGTCGGAATGTTCTGAGAAGCTTTCGACCCCCATGCAGAAGTTTGGAAGCCCTCCGGCCCGGGGCCGGCTCGTCAGCCTTCGAGTTGTTGTTTGACGGTTCCGGGGCCCAGGGAGGGACCCAAAAGGCCAAAATATACCGAAGCCACCCAGTACATATGCTCTTTTCCGCCTCATATTCAATTAGAACTTAACTTAGTTTGCATGCATTGCGCTGTCCGCGCGAACTGAAGCTGCGTTTCCGCAGCCATGCGACTGCTCGAGCCAGCCGACCTCGGCTGGCAGGAGAGAAAAGGAGCGCGCTGGGGTGCGCGGGCGGCACGTCGTCGTCCGTCCTCGGCCGTCCTCCTCCCTTCACATTCCTGACGGAGTAGTCTTGCTTAACGGATACCTGTCTTATCAATGTCTCATCCCGCCTCCGCTCTCTCTGAGCAGAGCGAACATGAGACCTTAATTCCTTTGTCATCTTACCCCGATTCTCAGAGGAAAGACTGGCTATCAGCCGAAACGCGCGACTCAGTCGACGCGGGGACATTAGATACAAAAGAAGATCTTCCAGTCGTGCCCCGCGACTCAGTCGCTGCGGGAAAGAGCTACGATAAGACTAATATCGTGTCCAATATCTCGAGGAGCGCCGATGAGCGCGTTGTACAACACGATGGACACGACGCAAACAGAGACGGTCCTTTTCAGGACCGGATCCCTCCTTCACATATCGCCAGTCGGGTCGCGAGGGGAAGAAGTATCGGGGGGATAACCGAAATGTCGGCTGACGTATCCCCCGAAGGAGCTCCGATAGGTGATTGTGAGCGAACCCCGGACCCGCACGGGCGAGATGGCGTCACATCAAGACCCAGGCGAGGTGCATTCTCGTCCTGGAGTGCCAAATCGACGGAGTCGATAAGCTCAATTCAGAATACCCCACACGCCACTGCCAATGCCGCTGGCGAAGCCGGCCGGCCAGGGGAAGCCCGAGGGAATATGAATACGGTCTTTGATATCCCGACCGAGTGGGTGGGCATGAGTAACAATGCCCCAATCCCGATAGCACTCAACTGACAATTCGGTCAAGACAGTGATGATCCAATAGACAAAGATCAAGAAATATATTCCATGGAGGAAGAGTTTGATCGTATCAATAATGCTATTTCCCTGAGCCGAGCATTGTCCGTGATGATGGAAGAAGACATCCCTGCTCAAGACGAAAGATGGTCTCCCGATGGATCCGATGAAGACACTAGTGTCCTGACGCCTCAGGCGGACAGGACGGAGGCCCAGATGAAGCACGAGAGGGAATCCACAGGACGAACCCCTGCGCCTAACCTTAAGAAACAACGGAATGAGGACTACGAGCTAAATGTCTCACCGTTGAAGGAAGGTTTCTTCCGTCGTGCCACCACCTCAGGTGAGTGGCAACCCACTATTCCCGCTGTTGTTGAGGATGAAGAAATGGTCGGACAACTAGCTACATGTGCTCAGCTAATAACACGAGACGAAGAGGATGCGGAAGTCTTACATGCGCCCAAACCACAAGAAAATACTTACGTTCGCCCCAGATCAAATGCTTCAAGCAGGGGGTGGCCCAAGATGCCAACATCAGGGGCGAGATTTACTTCAAGGAGCAATAATGCGGTTTCTATGATGGAGACATGTTGGAACCCCAACCCTGACTGCGCGCCCCAGGCGGAGAGCAGATGCCCAGGGAAAGCCAACAGGCCACAAGGTGCATGTAGGGGCCCAGTGTGCAAGAATTGCTCGGACGTTTGCAACAAGTGCAACGTGCAATGGCTGCGCGCGGAGCGTTACCCAATGGGCGAGCATAATTGCACATATCTTCTCACACAGTCCATTGGGGGCCGGGCCATGCTGGCGGAAGCTAACACTCAGAGAGAGTTTCTGACCAATGAAGCGCAGCTGGCCGAAAGAGCTCGATTGGACAGAGAAGACTTAACTGAAACTGCAGATGAAGCTAGACAAACGTTCGAGGCTGAGTGCATCGCCCTAGCCATGGCTGCTAGAGAGCGCGAACAGACGCTGATAGAACATGTGCACAATCAGACCGAGGCCGTTAAATGGCAAGTGGAGAGGGAAGCCGAAAATAGATACAGAGAAATATTGACTTCGGAGAGACAGGCTGTCATGATGGCAAACAAAGAATCTGCTGACGCCAATGCGGTTGCCGCTGCCGTCGCGGTGGCCAGGGCAGAAGGAGAACACATCGCGACAATCATGGCGGAACGAGAAACACAGGGCTTACAAGAAGAGCTCAAGACCGCCAGGCTGGAAGCAGTCAACACCCAAGCCGTAGCTGCGAAGATAACCAACCAGAACAATCTCTATCTGGAAGAGCTTAAATCGCATGAGGAAGCTAGATCGCCCCTCCAGCGCGCAACGTCGAGCAATGCTAAATGCCCGCCGGCTAAGCCGACCGGGTCGGATATGCGCCAGCTGTCGACGGCTCAGACGTCGAGCATTGTATCCGCCCCTACGCAATTCGATCAGACGACCTTGGCAAATGCGGGAGCATCGACCATGCTGGTAGGAGGTGCAACGCGTCCTCCTCCCGATGGGAAAGGAAACACGCTTCCCGTGGATCAGTTTTGTGCCGTTTGTCTTCGTCTAAAGACAGACAATTGCGTCGGATGTGGCAGTTCGGCGCGCGACGAACATATCGATGCGAGTACGAGGAGATGCTCTAGATGCGACCTGTGGAAGAGTGAGAGGTCAGCGGCTAACATGCGAGAAGAAGAGATTGCTTCGAACGCGGCTAATGTAGAGAAATGAAAGACGAGGCTTAGGGCTATCATCACCGACCCGACTCCGCATACTGAAACTAAACGCGAAGCCGGACTCACATCGAATTCGTTCGGATTACCGCTGCTTTCGCAAGAACCCCCTTGAGGCCGCTGTTGCGTCAACAATATTCTGTTCCAGGCCCTGCCCAAGAAGGTCCGGCTAAGCCGAGCGCCGCTGAGAATGGACCCCCTGCAGGGATGAGGCCAACTGGACTTAACGAAGAGAACGCTCTCGCCAGCCTCCGCCCAACCTATGGAGATGGCCCTAAGGGAATGACGGCGACTAAGTCGCCGGGCAATGCAGGACAGGGCGGAGAAGGAGACGACAAGAGCGACGCTCCCAACACTGAGATCGTATATTCGCACGAAGATGATCGTGGTAGAGGACTACGTGGGTCGCCTCCGGGAAGTCCAGGGGGGCCAGACCCTTCTGATGGCGGGGGTGGACGCAGGGGGCCTCGCGGCCCCGGCGGACCGCGCGAATCGATTGTAATTGGCGAGAGCGCGCCGTTAGATCAGTGGGGACAGGTTGGTAACAACGAGGAAATTGATTTGTTGGACATCCTTGATGTTACGAACATTCGTGAGTGGAAAATGCACGCAATACGCGCAATCGCTGGGTCATCGCCCGAGAGCCAGGCAGCGCAGCACTGGATTGCCGAGGCTATGGATCCAGCCGTGGAGGATGAGCAACTCAAAGATGCTGGGCGATTCCAGCGTCTCGACGTTATGATCGCAACGAATCTTATCGATAAATTCAACAAGATACGAAAGAGTCGATATCAGCTTGTTCATCATACTCATTTCCTCCAACAGATTACTCGTATGGAATTCAGCGCCCAGACCGAGGGGGGACTCATGACTGGACGCGAGATGGTGCGAGCAATTTGTCATTGGTGTTCGGTAAGGTCAGAGTTGGGACAACATCGTATTTCACGTGACATCTTCAGGGTGATCATTGGCCCGCACAAGCCCGATGCTGACCTGTATCATTTTTACAGTGAATGGACAGATGTATCAATAGCTTTACGGCGCTAAACACCCGTCCGATGAGATGAGGGCTTCGATTCATGCACATTTTCTTGAACAGTGCAGAAAGCCGAACAAACTGAACTTCGCATGTCAATTATACGACTTGTTAAAAGATAAAAAGGTACAAGGCGTAAAGACTTATGAGTGGCTGATGGAGCAGATCGAAAAAATGATGTTGCGAGAACAGGAGAGTGGAACATCAGCGTGCATGGGGGAACCTTTAACCAACGTGCTAGGCAAGCACGATTCGGTGGAGGCGGAGGCAATGACAACCGGAGGAATGCAGGCAGTAAAGCCGCCCCGGCAGAGACTGCTGCCAAGTTGGGAAAACCTTCGGGTGCCATGATAAGCGGGAAGACTAAGGGCGAAACCACGTGCAGATACGTGAACAAGGGCGAAACTTGCCCCGACGCAGGAAAGGGCTGTTCCTTCAATCGTAAGAAGCCCAAGAATGCCGCGCCGGCTCAGCCGAGTGCGGGGCGAAAGTCCAGTGCCGCCCCTGCCCGGGATAAGAACACTAGAGGTAGATCGAAGGGCAGGGGCCGAAAGGGGCAGGGCCGATCCCAGACCCCGACTGGCAACCGCGGGAAAGGAGGACAGCAGAAGAATAGAAGTCAGTCACGTGGGAAAGACAGCACTATTCCGCGTTACGCATACTCCCGAGACACCGAGAATTGTCGAGGCCCAGAAGACGGATGTAACAAAGCCCGCAGGGGGCTATCCGACGCTGAGAAGCTAAAGCGCGACAAGTGGGAACAAACGAGACTTGGCGCTTGACAATCTTTGGGATGTGAGCGTACATCCAAGCAGGCCAATGCTGCCGCTGCCAATATCTCCCCGACGGGAAGCAATGGTGGCTCCAGAGCCACTAGTGCTAATTCCGACAAGCGTAAGAAGGATGGAGAGAAAAACAAAGGTGGTGGAAAAGGCAACGACATGGTCTGCCGTTCCCACATGGAAACGGGAAAACGCTCGCGCGGAAAGGAATGCTGGTTCGCCAAGACCACTCCAGGTCATCCAGTTACGTGACAATGGCTCCACACTGGCGGCTCAGCCGTCAGTGCTGGAGGAATGACAAACATAATTTTGTTAATGGTATTACCCTGTGGCGAAGCCTGCGTCGGTTGAGCAGAAAACGGGGGGGTTGGAGGAGACCCGCTGATTCAATCAGCATGGGTGCCGTCGCGTGCCCCGCCCCATTATTCCGGGGCTTTCCAGGGCAGAAACAAAACAGCCCTAAGTCTTTGACTATTGCAACTAGTGCCGATGGAGGAGACTATCGGGATACCTCTAAAGGTGAGTTTCACCAGGACAGCAGGAAACAGGTCGAGAGTCTCGTCAATGACCTTGCGAATTTCCTGTTCCCTCTTTCTCGGGGCGCGATCAAAAAGTACTGGTGCGTTCCCCCTAGTAAAAGTTGCATGCGACATCGGGATAGTAACCGGCGCAATCTCCGTGTCCGTTTTCACCCCTCTACCGAGGAGCCGACCATCGTTTGGAGGAAGGCGCGTCGCCACGACTTGAAATTGTTGCCCTCAAGTAGCAAAGACAGATGGAAGTTCCCAGGAGAGATACGTCGACAGATGTCGATACAGTCAAGGGCATCTGTCGCTGAAGCTCTAATCAGAGCATCAGACCTGCAAGATCATGTCTGGCATCTCTGGTTGAAGGACGAAGAGGGGAAGACAGCCCGCGCGGCCCAGCCGCTGCTGGATGCACAGACAAAGACGCTGCGTATCTGGGGGCGTTGAGCTTCATTACAGACACCGGATGCGGGCACAACCTAATTGCGGAGAAATACATTAGGAGCGCAGGTGCAATGAGATTGATACGAAAGCTTCCGCAATCGATCACTCTGAACACTGCTGGGGGAGAATCTAAGGCCCTCGGTTCAGTTCGCATCGCGAGGGTGGTAGTTTTAACGCTGTCGTCATGCCGGTGACCCCGTGCGTGATTTCGGTAGGAGAGCGGTGCATGGATCGCGGCTTTAGTTTCTTTTGGCCAGCTGGCCAAAGGCCCTGCCTATTGTTGCCCAACGGCCAAAGAGTGGACCTGGCCGTTGAGGGCAAGATACCATACTTGACCCTATCAGGCAAAGAGGCGCTGGGTCAGTGGATGCGCGCAGCTGCCGCCGGAAGGAGTGAGCCCCCCAAGCGGTGGTGTTGCGTGACGCCGGGCGCCGAGGCATTCTTGGACAACGTGGAATCTGCGGGAGGCCATCCGCCCCATGTTGTCCAGACTCGCGTAACCATAGACCTGCACACACATGAGCTAATTGGTACCCACAGCTACGCTGATGTGCGACCGACTGAGATCGCGCCCGTATTCCCGTCTTCGATAGACTCTGCGGATACCATCACCTATTTCTACTATTCGCTTCAAGTGGTCAGCGAATGCGGTTGGAATCGGACGCCGACCGGTATTGCTGCCCCTGAAAGTCTCTCAGCTTTGCCCGATCACGGTCAAGCCGTCGGTCCATTCTACGAGCAGCCCGGCAAAGCCGAGGCTTGCGCTGCCGCATATAGATGCCATTACGGATGTGGAGTTTCAGGATACTTCCTGTACGAAGTCAGTAGAGGATTGGACTCCGATGCGTGCAATGCGGCCCCAGGGCCCGAGGAGGGCGAGGTTGGAGACGCTGGCGGTGTCGACTTAGTCGACGTCGACGCACCGCCAGATTTGAACCCAGATGTTGCGGAGGTTGAGGTGTCGGAGACCCTTGCCGAGCGGCTCAAAAAGGCTGCAGCCTCCCTACCGCACCTTCTAACTCATACTCCCAAGAACCCATGCTGTTCAGTGTGCAATTGGGCAAAACATATCAGAAAGCAACAGCGCAAAGCGCAGAACAAAGGGCTAAAGGTTCCTCGCCCATACGCTAACCCCACTTCGTTCGGACAACTGACGACGATGGACCATTGGTTTGCGATGGATGAACTCTCGCGAGGACTCCACGACGAGACCGCGCGTGAGATTTTTCGCGACCGAGCTGCGGATTTTCTCGCCGCTCAGGGTGTACACGACAAGTCTGCGGTTCACGTTTGTAAGTTTTCAGTAAACCTTAGAGCCCCGGAGGAAAAGTTAGAATATTGTTATACAGATGGTGCAAGAGAGCTTGCCAGGGCATGTTACGAGCTCAATATTGCCCATGACCCTACCATCCCAGGAAATAAGAACCAAACTGCTGTCGCAGAGCGCGCGAACGGTGTTGTGCAGATGGGAGCCAGAGCCTTGCTCATGCAGGCTGGTCTTCCACCACCATACTGGACCTACGCGGTTCGTCATTTCTGTCTATGCTACAATACCAGGGCCCCTGCTGAAGGGCAGTCCAGCTGGGAAAGACGCCTCGGATGCCAGTTCAATGCTCCGCTTCTTCCCTTCGGATCACTTATCCGTTATGTGCCTCCGCCTGAATCCCGTTCTTGCACTGCCAAGACTGGAGCGACGATGATTCCAGTGATATATTTGGGATACGTGCACAAAGCGGGGGGGGTGGTTGGACCAGATAGTTACGTTATACTTCTGAGACAATTGGACGGACTGAATATGGAGTCAGGGCGCACCCCAGAGGGAAAACGACCCACGATCGAGAAATCTGACCAAGTGTACAGCAACATCTTGGATGGCACCGCTGACGACCAATCGCCTCAGTTTCCTTTGCGAAAAGCATGCGAGAAAGCGGCGACGGAGGTGCGTTCCGTCACAATCCCTACAGAAACAAGAGAGGGTGCGGCCGTCTCAGACGGACCACAACCAGCCTCAGAGATAAGACCGGACAACATGTTTAATGCTGATGATCCTGCCATTCTGGTGCCACCGCCTCCCCAAGAAGGCGAGGACGCACCGCGTATTGACTCTGAGGCCGATCTTGATGATGGCGGTCCCGGGGGTTTGTGCGTGGGCGATGTGCCTTTGGTAGTTGACGGCAGGGACCATCGGCGCGACTCCCATCCTGCAGTTACCAAAAACTGGGACTCGCCCAACTCGAGTACCGTTTGGACAGACAGTCCAACTTCTCAGCGGCGAAGCCGCGTAAGAAATATCCTGGGAAAGGGCAACTTCTTGCCCGAACAATTCAAAATTTGGAGACGATGGAGCACTTTGAAGACAGACGGATTGTTGCTGGACTTACGAAGGATGCATTCACTCAAAAGATCCCGTTGACAGGCCGTCGAAAGACATGTAGCATACGAGTTGTTCTTTATTATGACCCTGATTATGCGCCTGTAGCCCGCGTGTGGGTCACAGACCCAGACCCAAAATAAAGTGCCCAATGGTTAAAGAAGTTAACTGAGTCTACCAATCCCTGAATACATCCTGGACGATGGCTCAACATGACCCAAGCCCAGCGCCGACAGGCCGTGGACCAATATAAGGCAGAAAAGAAAGGATTCTTCGGTGCAGAGGATCCCGGCCCTTGCCTCGGTCTTCTGCTTGACATTGGTCTAGATGTGGACGACCCGCCGACTCCGCCTGATCCCGCAGCAGCTCAGCCACTTGCGGCTCTCCCCGAAGCTAGGCTAACCGCACCTAAGGTGGCTGAGCAGCTACGTCGAATACAAAGCGGCAGCCTGTGCTGCACCCCTGGCTGCGGGCGAGGGGCGGCGTCGCGAAACGCCCAGGGCTGGCGAGCCACATTCCAGACTGACGATTCATCAGAAGAAGATGTTCCTAACGAACACCTGTCGGATGACGAGAACATTTGGTGGATGCAGAGATGGCATGGAGGCACTATGGCAAGAGACGGGCTACCCTCCGGCGCAGCCGGCGGGGATCTCTTGTCCGATGATGAAAACGGAAAATCTGAGGACAACGAAGAGGCAAGTCAGACCTCGAGTCAGGCGGCCGCCGCGTCGCGGCGAAGCGTGCCTCGAATGCCGTTACAAGACAGCTCAGATACAGATATCAGGCATCGTGACAAGGAAAGATTTGATTTGCAATATTCCTATAATCCTTTTACCTATATAATATCTGTCACCGATGAGCCCTTCCAACTTCCCGATGACTGGCAACGCGCCCGCATAGATGCCGCTGTAGCCAGATCTGTCTCGAAAGACGAGGCAAAGGCAAACAAAGACGCTCAAGCTGCCTCGAGGAAAGAGTGGGACATATTGCGCGGCATCGTCACGTGGATAGAAGATGGTGTTAGGAAATATTCCGATGTTGTTGCCGAACTCAAAGGGGAAACCGCCCATTTTGGCAGTTTGTTTGCGATCCTTGTTGAAAAGAACTCAGAGTTACCGCCAGGACACAAAGACCCAACGTACAAAGGTCGGGTGGTCTTTGACGGTTCAAGTGTTAGAGATCAAAACAAGGACGTGGCACTGTTTCAGGAACTTTCCAGCAGTCCCGCGACAATGCAGGCCAGCAGAGCAGCCGATGCCTACGGGCTGTTTGAAGGCCATAGCATCGAACAAGCTGACGCTCGACAAGCTTACACACAATCGAAGTTGGGAGGCACTCCTACTTGGGTTTTCTTGCCTCGTGACGAATGGCCCAAAGCATGGTCCAACATGAGGAACCCCGTGTGTCCACCGTACTTATCACTGTACGGACATCCTGATTCGGGTCGATATTGGGGGCAGCATTGCGAGGGACATGTCACGGCTAAAGGTTTTGTGAAATGTAGTCCGTGTCGTAGCTGTTATTTCCACGAAGAGTTGCAAATCTGCTTGACCATTTATGTCGATGCTTTCAAACTGTCGGGGCCTGCCGACAAGCTAGCCCAGGGATGGAAGTTACTTCAAGAACCTTCGGAAAATTGCCCTAAGGGCATAGAAATAGATCCTCCAACGGCTGTTGGACGATATTTAGGATGCGAGCATAGACTATCAATTCAGACAATTGAGTGGCACGGGGAATTGCCTGCGGCACTTGGCCCGCCTCCTCCCAAAGTTAAGAAAAACGCCTCCGTCGCAGACGAGAGTAGCGAGGAGGAAACGGGGGGTGGCTCGGCGTCTCAGACGTCCGAGCCATACCAGCCGAGAGAACCAAAACTAGTGAAAGTCATCGAATACGATATGACAGAGTTCTTCGATTCCTGTGTTACCTTATACGCTCATTTGATGGACGCAGACCCGGCCACATATCCGGCCGCGGGCACCCCGTTCGGTCCAGAATATATTGAGCTAGAGGATGGACAGGGCGGCCCCGGAGGAGAGACTTATCCCCCAGCTGAGGAGGCTATAGCGTCAGCATTACATATTAACGTTGATACCGGCCCTCCTGACAAGGAGATAGAGGTGATTGGCCTTGATGCCGCAGCAGCTAGCCCCGATGACCCTGAGCCACCGACTCAGTCGGGAGTGCGCCAACCCATCGCAGCAAAAGTGTCGATGAAAATACTTTACGGGGCGAGAAGGGCTAGATGCGACTTACTACGTGCTGTGTGTCAAACTGCCAGTTGTATGACAAAATGGACAGAACAGCAAGACATTAACCTCGTCCGCCTCATATGTTACATAAAATGTACATCTCATTATCGAATGACCTCGTGGGTGGGTGACAAAAAGGATGATGTTCTGTTAAAGCAATACTCTGATGCAGACCTGGCGAGTGACATTAGAACACACATGAGCACGAGCGCCAGTTATCAAGCGATTTGGGGCCCGTATACACGGGCAGGACAATCGATGAGTTCGCAAAGACAAACATGCGTATCTCACAGTAGACTCGAGGCTGAGATCGTTGCGGCCGACCTTGCGTTACGCAAGGAGCTGCTTGCGGCATTGCCGCTGTGGGGAATCCTGCTGGATAGACCTGCGCGATGTTTATCCTTGGAAGATAACCAAGCAGTTTGTAAAGTCATCAAGGCAGGCGGGTCGATGAAATTGATGCATCTACCAAGAACGCGTAGAATCGACGCAGCAGCTGTGTCCGAACAATTTTCTCGTGGCCCAGTTCAATTACAATGCGAAAGAACGCAAAACGAGGCTGCTGATATGGGAACAAAACGATTGGTTGACCCCATGGCATGGGTCAAAGTTTTATACATTGTCAACATAGTGACGCCTAAGTTCTGGGCCGCTAAGCGGTGTCAAGATTATCTTGACTCAATGTTTTCTGACGGGCTTCCCCTGAAACCCGGGAGGGTTCTCAAGCCCCGCCTGGGCCCTAGTTCGGCCTTGCGGAGAGGGGCTGCCATGCCTAGCAAAACGTCAAACAAAAAGAAAAAGCGCCCCGACAAAGGCAAACCCGTTGAGGCTGCCCCCGGCCAAGCCGAGGGTGTGTTAACGACGAAGAATGCAGTCAGCTCAGCTGATGTTGCAGGTAATGTCTCTCCTCGGATGGGCAGAGAATGTTGCAGCAGAAGCTCCGAGAAGACGAGGGCGATCGAGAATGCAACCAAAATAAGCTCTGATCGCGAAATGAAAGCCATGTTTGGGATATCGGATAGCGAAAGCGACCCAGAATCTTCAAGGAAGCATGAACATATAGAGGATGTTTCTAACGGAGACCGCCCGCTTCGCAATCCGCACTCCGCGGTGGCTGCCAACTTCTCTGACAAAAGGGATGAACGGATGAGACCAGGAAGAAGTTTGACACGATATCACTATGTTCCGAGACTTGTCACATTTATGCCTGCAATCGGGGATTGCCTCGTCGGGCTTGATAAACTGGAAGATAAACGTCGCACATTTGCCGGCAATTCCCAACAAGGTTTGACGATAGATCGCATCGATAATTGGCGCGATGAAAAAGCATATCTCATCACCCACTTGAGTACGACTCAGATGGCGATTCTAGCGACGGTGATTATTGCCTCAGCAAATGGACGGGATGCACAGAATTTAATATCCGAGAAGATTGCGCCCCGGCCACTCAGTGGACCGGGGAAAGACTTGTGTTGGAATACTGTTGTGGCCCCCAAAGTAGAATAGGAGACCCGAAGAATTTCGTTGACAATTCATGTAAAGTGATTCGATACACCGAGAAGGAAGACATGAGGACGGATGAGGGACTCAAAACAGCGCTAAACGACATAGCTACGTTCAAGGGAAAACATATTACGTTATGGGGCTCTATGCCGTGTACAGGAGGTTCCCCATGGCAGCATGTGAACGAGGCGCATTATTTCCGCGCTGGAAACCACGGGGCTATGCGCAAACTTCGGAGCATTAGAACTGACTTCCGATATCTGTTTTGGAATTTCCGTGAGATTGCCCGTGCTGTGCACAAAGCGGGGGGCGTTGCATGTATTGAATGGCCTACACAGTGTACTTATTGGAGAGACCCTCAGGTAAAGAGTTTTCTTCGAGAGCTGGGATTTGCCAAGTCGGCGTTGCGCGGGTGCGCATGCGGATTGAAGGATAGCAAGGGTAATTTCATGAAAAAGCCTTGGACGCTAGCCACCACCTCTCCCTTTGTTGCGGAGGGGTTAGAGCGTAGATGTGATGGCGCACGCGAGCATGTTGAGGCTAGGGGACGAGAGTGTAAGAGCGCTGAAGATTACATTGATGATTTTGCCAAGCAGGTTCATTTTGCCGTCGCCAACGCCGCAGAGAGAGTTGCGTCGCCTCGTCGTCGTCCTACCTCTTCTCCCAATCCTATATGCGCCGCTGCCGTTTCGGCCCAACAGCCAGCGCGGGCTGCCCCGCGACCGGCCTCCCGTAGAGGCGAGCGGTTGCCTTGCGGCGACTGCTCGAATCTCGCTTGCCGCGGTTTCTGCGCGCCGGAGACATCAACGACTGAACCCATGTGTCGACCGCTGGGGAAGAAGGTGGTCGGGTCACTGGGTGATGACGCGATCTCAATCCATTCTGACGACATCGTGCATGAGTGCGATTCCGACGTTGTTGTAGACAAGGGCAGAGAGGAAGAGGATTACAAATAATGCTCTCTTCGCCGCAATTCGAAAAGCCTTAACGCCGGCTCAGCCGAGCGGGAAGGCTTGCCCACCGGCTCAGCCGGATGGGACTGGACATGAACACTTTATCCCAAATGACATTGTATCCGAGAATGATACTGAAATGGAGACTGCCCCCCAGGACAACACTCGCTCAAAGCAGCTGACCCCGACGTCGAAGACGTCGACTCGTGGAGAAACAAAGTGGTCTTCAAATGCCTCCCTGACAAACTTAGGGAATGGTCCCGAGCGGGACCCACAGACGGAACCATCAAATTTGCGCCGTCAAAGGGCTGGGGTTGGCGCTACACGATGTGGAAGAACGACGTACTTTACACGAGAAATGACGCCGTCGTGATTGCATTGAGGGCGGACCTGGAATCAACGTCTCAGACGATATTCCAGCGTTTATACTTCCAGGTCTCCCAAGACCCATGGACCGTGCATTGGACTATGTTTGATCGGAAGGCCACTTGCCGTTTCGATTGTGCCCCTCCTGACGTCGACAAAATCCCCGTGGGAACGTTCCTCCAAACGTATCCTGACGAAAAGACGAAGCTGATCAGTAGGGTGTGCACGGAACCCCCAGGATAAAGTTTTCGTGGCATAATACGAACGCTCGAGCCGGGAGAAGTGTTTTGTCCTACCGTTGGCCCAGCCGTTCGGCACGAGACCCCCTGGGGCAGTTATGTAAGCGTACCAGTGGCGGATCACTGGGGAGAAGGCTCCCGAAAGGTCTGGATTGACATATGGAGGCCGCCCCCTCGAAAGCCTCCCCATGGCTCAGCCATTGGGGAAGAATGGGGAACGATGTTGAGTGCACCGGCGCACGTGGTTGAGGAAGCCCTTACTGCCGCCGCAAAGGCGGCATGCTTCGAGAATGCACCCAAGCAGGCCGTGCACTGGAGGAAAAGACAGCGCCCCTGGAAGAGGCCGCAGAATTTTGAGGAATGGATTGCCGGAGACGGACTCGACCCAGATGCTGATGAGGATTCACCGCAAAAGAAGCCGAAGACTGCAACGGAGGCGCCCGACGACCCGATCGCCGAGGATTGCCAACCAGCAGTCGCGGGCCAATATCAGCCATCATTGGACGACCATGGGACTGGGAAACAGGCGGCCGGCGAACCACTTGCCGGCCAGCCTCCCTACATCGAAAATCCCCCTGGCTTAGCCAGCGGAGGTAGCGGTGGTGCCCCACCCCGCGGCTCAGCCGGCGGGGGGGGAGGAGGAGGTGGGCCGCCGGACTCGGGACCGGCAGCGTCAGAACACGAGCCCGAAGACAGACTTTACATCGGTCGCGGCCCCTGGAACGTCCTCGAGCATCTTCGGATGCAAGGGAAGTTTGGGCGTGACCGAACTTCTCTGCTGAATGAATGGCGAGCGATGGTGGAGGAAGTCCTGGACCTCTATATGGAAGTCACGGACCCAAAATTGAGATTCTGGTCAAATGGCCTGGATTTTACCAAGAAGTGTCAGGCGATTACAAAGGTCGCCGAGGTCCATGGTCACTCGTGGATTCCATTCGCCGGAGAAGACCCTGCCGCTATGTCATCCACGGGGGAACCTGTGGCGGATTTCTTCCGACCGCTGACCCAGATGAAGAATGGGTCACATCGTAGTTGGTCGTGTTATGTTCATATTGTTTCTGATTCCACAATTACGTTCAAGGAAGCATCAGGGACGGCTAAGCCGAGCCTTATGCCTGAGTTCAACCTGCGAAACTCAGTATTCGGAAGCGCACAGTCGGCTAAGAGTGGAGCACTATTCAACGGTATTGCCGCCGCCTCTGCAAACTTTCGGTGGGGTGAGCAATGGTCTTATAAAGAAGGGACGCACACTCCAATTCGCTTCATGTTCTGGAATTTCAATGACATAGTTGATAATTCGGGCATATTAAACGGTGTCGGCGGTGGACGCAACAGGACTGAGAACCCGTCTGCTTTCGCAGGGAGCCTCAGACAGATGATAAAGGACGCCGTGGATTTGATCGATGATATAATGAAACGGTCCGAACAGGGGACTCGATACATAATGTATATCGGCGGGGACTCGAAGTGTTGGCAAGTAGGTGATAACGGCGTCGGCCCGATGTGGGACGATGTTGCCACTATGGTCCGAGCCAGAATGAACCGTTGGATTGAACACTTTAAAACGATAGGACTGTTCCCCAGAATAATGATCCTCGACGGTGTCAGCCTCTACCGCCAGCTTAGGCACCGCCATGGGGATATTTTCCATGTCAGCGCTTCCCATGACGACTATCAAGTGTTTGATGGGGGAAAATCCCGAAAGGTCATTGCCGCTGAATTATGTGCCGATTACATGATTAAAACAGCCAAACTGGCTGTACTATTTTTCTGTCAGCCTGCCGGCGGCTCTGCCGTCGGGGAAGGCCACAACAGTTGCCCCGTGAGGGAGGACAAGTACGCCAAACAGGAGGCGAAAGTCCGAGACCTTGTCATGTTTTGGCAGGACTGGTCCCCCACAGAAGGTAACATTCCCAGGTCGATACTTGGCGCGCTTCCTTTTAAGGAACCACTGACCGACGAACAGTTCCCAGCCGTTTCAATCGGAACTGGAGGAGGTGCTATACACTCGTTCTATTCAGATGAATTTTAAGACTTCCTTGAAAAGCGGGCTGTTTATGGTGATTTCTTCCCATGCAAGGACGATGCTTACTTTTTGCCCCGCGGAGAAATCTTCTGCCCTGGAATGCCACCAAGGGGAAAGACCCAGAGACCAGCGACCGAGGGAGTGCAACATGATGAGCCAATGCGTGCCGTACTCAAGGAGTCTAACAAAGCAGCACCAACGGCGATACCGAGCGGCATAGCCGTTGCGGCGAGTAGTGCAACGCCAGGTGGCATAGCGGCCCCCGTATTTACTGAAGTTTTGATCGGCCAACCCGGTACTGTTGCTGCAACTGACAAGGCCAAACCCGTCGGCTCAGCCGGCACGGGCCCTGGTTCTTAGCGCCCTGACGGCCCAATCACCACGCGCCCCTCCGTTGGTTCCTCCAAGGAATATCAAGGAAATCGAAACCCCTGGGGAAACAGCTGAAAGAACCATCCGTGAGAAATGTCCTGAGGGTGAGTTGACTATGATCAGTAAGAAGCAAAAGCACAAGTTTCCGAGGAGGCCGAAAGATGGATGCCCTGGAGAGGAAGAATACTTGTGGCCGGTCCATAAGGAATATCAGCAGGTAAAGAATCTGCCAGTGAAAGATGCAAAGACAGGAGAGATTACTCGTCATAATATCCTCTGCCCATTCACAGTTGCCAGCGGCAAACTTCACGGGGATATGATGCCGTTTAACGCATGCCCAGGCGAAGAGGGACGAGCTGCTGAGGTCGCTGAGGGAAGAGATCCCCCTCATAGCTGGGAACGGAAAATGATCCTAAAAGATGGTAATAGCCAAGCGTGGCTTGCCCACCAGATGCTCCAGGAAACGACGAGAGTTCCACCGATGACACGGAACTATCTAGTGCCAAACTGGGCTCGTTCTTCAGGGTCAGAGCAGATAGGTCGGTATCGAAGCGGAACGCCACGGTGGCTGACCGCTTGAACTGGGCCGATTGGAGATTGACATCCCACAAAGTTGGCAAAGCCCACTGCGTCGAATTAGCGTTGCCTTTCTTCCAGACAAAAGAGAAGCTTGCGGAAGTCTCAGACTCATCCACCAGCTGGACAAACCAATCACATGGTACGTCAGTGACCACCCTTCATGCTATTTTTGAGGGACATCAGTTGCTCCCCTCAAACCCCAAATACGGCGGAAGCGTGAAAACAAATGCGGTTGGAGTGTGCTCGTTTCCACGTTCTGACAATCCCAGCACTCACACCACTCACTCCATTGCGGAGGAGACTTTTGGAGATGGCATTTGGGTCACGGCCGAGATTGTCTACTATGCCAAGACGACCAAGGCCAGTAAAGGATCACCGACTCAGTACGTGAGTAGTCCAGAGACTGATGTTTTATACGAGTTGAGACTCTATCATTGGACTGCAGCAGCACTATGGGTTACTGATGCGCATGCACAGTTACTGCACGTTGCCAGAGATAATGGATGGAACCTGGAAGTGGACTTCGAGTTTGAGTTTGAACGGTATCGAGATGAGAAAAGGACTGAGGCCACAAACGCAGTTCGGGATGCTCAAACAGCCTGGGCCCCCGGCTTGACTTTTTTCGACTGGCAGAGGGGGGAGAGCCCCTATTGGAGGGGACATGGCGAAACAGACGAAGAAAAATACGATGATATTTGGCCTTGGCTCCAAGAAAAAGGAGTCAGACTGATCAAGATTCACCCAGTACATATGGGCGAGGCCTCGGAGAGATCAGTTCAGTTGGTTGAGCAGAATGCAAAGGAGAAAGAGAGGTCAGCTGAAGGGGGCGAGAAGGAGCCGGCGGCTAAGCCGTCCGGCATTCCGTTTTCGATGGATCAAATGGACTTCCCTGACCTAGGAAAGGCATCTGCGAAGTCCGATAGGACCTACAAAGCGCCGCCCCCGAGGGCTGCTAGTCGGCCGCCTGTTCCCCCCCCCCTGGTGGACCGAAAGAAATTCCCGCCGAGGGGGCACCGCCGGCGATTCGTGCTCCATCGAGTCGTCCGGACCAACGGCCGAGTATTATGAGGCAAGCACATGCTCCGCCTGCGAAAGAGGTTTCCCCCAAGAAGGCTCCGCCGCCGAGGCCCGATCCCAGGGCGGAGAACTTAGGTCAACCGCCAGCGAAGATGCCTCGATATGATGGAGATCCCGCTGCTTCCATGACTGTCTTGCCACCGGCTAAGTCGAGTGGCTCAGACGTAGTTGGCGGCAGATCTTGGAGGCCGAGCGTTCCTGATCCTCCGCCCGAATTAAATATATTTATTCTCCGGGGCCAACGTTTCTGGCTCCTCGTCTGTTACTCGGAGCCCTCAGACAAGTGAGCTTCGCCCCGAACAAGCACTTTTCAAACAGGCACCCAGTTGGACCAGGCGCCAGGACGACCCGCCTCGTAGCGATGGCGGTCCCGCGGGTGAACGATCCCGATCTGCGCGTGCCCCACCTGCAGAGGCGAAGGCTGCCTCGGATGATGCTGGTGTTCCTGAAAGAGATGGAAACGACGATATATTGGATATGCGCGACGCTAGCCCCACGGCTCAGTCGGGCGGGGATCATTCATCTCAGGATTCGCCTGACTTGGAGGGAAACGATGACTTTACTGCCATCATAGTGACACTAAAAGAGGTCTCGTGTTTGCATTTTGAGTCTCCGAGATCCAGTTCAGTGTTGAGAAATGAAAAAGACTTCTTTTACCATTTGCGAGGGCTACAATCGAGAGCACATGATGCCCAGGACAACACTCTTCTGATGAACTGTTCAGAGTTGCTGCTGCATCATACATTAAGAGAGCAAAAAGCATTTACGAGATGAATATACGAGAAGAGCTTGAGGAGCTAAACACACATTCCGCCGCGTGGAATGAATTTGCTGATGATATCGTCGAACAAATTTTGAAGGTGGACAGAAATTGTGCGCGCACTCCGATGATAGCGGGCGGACCCTGATGGTCAAGACGTAAAAAGGCGGGAGGTTCTGGGAGCAAGGTCAGAGCGCCTACTCCCCCTGCCCCTCCGTCCGACCCCGCCGGAGCGGAACAAGAGAGCCGCCGGGGGGCACAAGATGAGCAATCGAGTCCAACACAAGTGCCGCCAGACGAAGGAACATTACATATTCCCGATGAAGGAACAAAGCATGTTTCCAAACGCCGAGCTCGGCCGCCACTGGGGGCCTCAGGCCACCCGGAAGTACAAGAAATGGACGTAGGATCGGAGGACTCTTGCACAGGGTTCCCGCACGAGAATGATCTTCAATTTCTGGAGTCAATGGACGACGAGACTTTTCCACATGGACCGGCGTCTACGAATATGTTCCGCAGATCGAGTCCCCCCCCTGCTCCAGATAAAAGACAGGGACAGCCGAAGTACAGGGGCCCTTGCGATGGGGATTGGGAAGTAACAGTGGGGCATGCTGCTGCATTTAAAAAGAAACGATTGTATGTGGCAACAGAAGAACGCCATCGCATACTTCAGGCTACGCCTGGACCTCTGAAACAGATGCTCCAGGACGCCCATATCACGGGCCCTCTACCACCGGACATCGAAGCCATCCGCAAACAAACGGGAATTACGCTTCGGTACATGGCAGAATTTGTGGAAGATTCTATCTTTGCGTTATTGGCAGGTCTCAGTCAGGACGACGGATCTTTCGCACAAGCAAAGGATTATTTGAGAGCCGAGTTTCACTACGACCACAAAGAACAATCACAACGAAAACAACAACACCAACAGCAACAACAACAGTAACAACAACAGTAACAACAACAACGCAACAAACATAATCCTCACCACGGATCTGCCCACTAGAGCCACGCACGCAGGGACAATGAATGACCGTTCGGCCACCCCCACTCTGACGTAACCCCCCGCAGTTGCGGATAAGAGAGAGGGTGCGGCGAGGACGTCGTCAGTCTGCGAGGCTCTGAAGACGCCCGCCGCAGGCGCCGAACTTTACGAGTTATGCATTGAACCCGCCGCAGGCGCCGTTTTTTCGTTAAAGCAGTGCGGGTGGATCGTGGGTGGGTCGCGGGTTGGTCGGGTATAGGTCGCGGGTGAGTCGCGTATAGGTCGTGGGTGGGTCGCGGGTGGGTCGCGGGGTGGGTCGCGGGTGGGTCGCGGGCCGGGTCGCGGGCTGGGTCGCGGGTGGGTCGCGGGTAGGTCGCGGGCTGGGGCGCGGGCTGGGTCGCGGGGTGGGTCGCGGGGTGGGTCGCGGCTGGGACGACGACAACAAAGAACAACAACAATAACAATAATAACAAACACAATAGCAATCACAATAACAACAACAACGACGACGCAACAAGCAGAGTCCTCACCACGGATCCCCACAAGAGCCACGCACCCAGGGGCAATGAATGACCGTTCGGCCCGTTCGCTCTGATGATGGCGCTGGCGCTCTGCGCGGATTTCTTGGATCCGCGTTGAGCCCCCCCCGCGGCGCCTCCGGCGCCGCCCCTAGCGCGCTCCGCGTGCCAGGGAGGAGGTCCAGCGCAGATCCAAGAAATCCGCGCGGAGTACTAAAACTTGTTGTTTATGCCATGCCTTGTTTCTTCTAGAGCGAATTTCGTAAGCCAGCGGGCGCCAGCGTCGAGTCAGGGATCGGGTTCAGGATTGATGTGCCCCAGAGTTCCGGTGTTCTCGCTGAGCGTGCGGGAAAATACGGACAGCGTTTGCAGGCGAACGAACCTTGTATTTTTTGTTGTTGGTAGATCCGAGGCGCAAACACGCAAAGTGTGGGGTAAAGCGATTCTGCAGTCGAGCCCCCCGTCGAGCGCGAGTCGACGCAGGTGCGGGCGCCAGTCGGGCTGCGGGCGGGACGCGTCGGGTACGAGCGCGGGGCCCAGCACGAGCGCGGGGGGGGGGAGCAGGCGCGGAGGGGCAGGCAAGGCCGCTCGGATGGTGCGGGCCTGCGCGGGCGGGGCGGGGGAGGAGCGGGGCCTGGAGGGAAAGCCGCTCGGAACGGCCCCTGGAAGGAAGTGTGAGCGTCCGGCTCCTCCTCCTCCTCCTCCTGCTCCTGCTCCTCCTCCTCCTCCTGCTCCTGCTCTGGCTCCTCCTCCGCCTCCTCCTCCTCCTCCTGCTCTTGTTCCTCCTCCGCCTCCTCCTCCTCCTGCTCTGGTTCCTCCTCCTCCTCCTCCTCCTCCGCCTCCTTCTCCTCCTCCTCCTCCTGCTCTGGTTCCTCCTCCTCCTCCTCTTCCTCCTGCTCCTCCTCCTCCTCCACCTCCTTTTCCTCCTCCGTCCTCCTCCAGCCCTCGCGCCGCCCCCTTCTCGGCGACCCCCCAATCGGCGTTTGTGAGATAGCCTTACGTCGGGCCTGTCTCTCTACAGGAGGAATATTCAAAAATTGTCCAAGCATGCTCTGGGGACGATGTTTTGATTTTAAAGAAACACACGTTCTAACTATTTGTCGTGTTCTTTCCAAAATGCGCCTGTAGGGGGACGGACATGCCCGACCTGAAAATAGCCCTGGGCGTTTACGAAACAGCCCTGCCCTGATTATTCGACCCCTCTTCCTCCCGAACGCGGTCCATTCGAAACGAGCGCCGCCTTCCCAACAACGGCCGGTGTTCGGACGGGGCCAGGACGAGGGCAAATTCGTTCCCTAGCGTTCTGGAGCGCTCCCAGCACGCTCTGGAACGCTATGAGAAGGCCGCGGCGCCCGAGACATCTTCCAGAGCCGCCAGATATCGCGGTGCCGGCGCAGTTTTTGCTGGGTGGGTGGCCCCTGAGAATGTGCGCCCAGAGGCTCAAGTGGGCTGGCAGTTGCAGTGGTGGTGAGGGAGGGTGTCGGCGCTGTTTTTGCTTGGTGGGTGGCCGCGACAAACCGGTGGCCAGAGGCTGCAGGAGGTTGGCGGTGTCAGGGGTGGTGGACTGACGCCGGCGCGGTTCTTGTTGGGCGGGTGGCCCCGAAGAACCTGTGCCCAGAGGTTCCAGGAGGCTGGCGGTGTCACGGGTGGTGGGGGGGGCCGGCGCGGTTTTTGCTAGGTGGATGGCCCCGAAGAACTTGCGCCCAGAATCTCCAGTACGCTGGCGGTGTCAGGTGTGGTGGGGAGGTGCCGGCGCGGCTTTTGCTGGCTGGGTGGCCCCGAAGAACCTGTGCCCAGTGGCTCCAAGAGGCTGGCGGTGTCAGGGGTGGCGGGGGGGTGGCGGCGCGGTTTTTGTTTGGTGGGTGGCCCTAAGAACATGTGCCCACAGGTTCCAGGAGGCTGGCGGTCTCAGTGGTGGGGGGGGGTGCCAGTGCGGTCTTTGCTGGGTGGGTGGCCCTTAAGAAGCTGTGCCCAAAAGCTCCAGGAGGCTGGCGGTGTCAGAGGTGGTCAGTGGTTGCCAGCGGGGTTGCCGGGGTTGGTTGCAGTATCGACCTTTTTTCATGCAGACGACCTGACCTCATGATCGATCCCATTATCGATTTCGTTTTTCGAAATCATTATCGATTACAATATTGATATTATTGTCGATGATACCAGCGATCGCTCGATCGATCCCTGGATCGATCTCACTACGGGCATTGCTATCGCTGCCACTATCGATGTCGTTCAATCGACATTCGTATCACGATCACCCGTGTTCCCATTACTATCACTCGGAAGCGGGCGGACAATTGTCGGGCGTTGGGGCCCGAAAACACAGAGGGCTCAAGAACAGAGCTCCTGGGACGGTTCGGGGGTCAGAGCAGGGGTCCAAGCGGGGGAGCGAAAATATAGGGTCGGATTCGCGCGGGGTATTGTCGGGTGTGGGGGGCCAAGGACACAGCGCCGGGGACGGTGCGGGAGTGAGAGCAGGGGTCAGAGCGGGGGGCTACAGCAGGGCCAGATCCAGGTGGGAACTTGTCTGGTGTGGCGGCCCAAGAACACAGCGTCTGGGACGGCGCGGGGGCAGCAGCAGGGATCAGGAGCGGCGGGCTATAGGACCGGGTCGGAGCCGGGCGGGCCGTCGTCGGGTGTGGGGCCTGGCGGAGGAGCAAAGCGCCTGGGGCGGTGCGGGGGTCAGGGCGGGGGTCAGAGCGGGGGGCTCGAACAGGGTCGGGCCCGGGCGGGAACTTGTCTGATTTGGGGGCCCAAGAGTACAGTTCTTGGGATGGTGTCGGGGTCGGCGCGGGGGTCAGAGCAGGGGTCAGAACGGGGGGCTCGAGCAGGGTCGGATCCGGGTGGGAAGTCGTCGGGTGTGGGGGCCCAAGACACCGCTCCTGGAAAGGTGCGGGGGTCCGAGCAAAGGTCAGAGCGGGGGGCTAGTACAGGGTCGGATCCGGACCGAAAGGTGTCGGGTGCGGAGGCCGAAAAACAGAGTTCCTGGGACGGAGCTCTTGGGACAGTGCGGGGGTCAGAGCAGAGGTGAGAGCAGGGGGCTAGAACAGGGTAGGATGCGAGCGGACAAATGTCGGTTGTGAGCTGGGACGGTGCGGGGGTCGATGAGGTGGTCAGAGCAGGGGTCAGAGAAAGCGGCTAGAACAGGGTCGGATCCGGGTGTGAAATTGTCGGGTCTGGGAGGCCCAGAACACAGTTCTTGGGACGGTGCGGGAATCATAGCAGGGGTCAGAGCGGGGGGCTAGGACATGGTCGGTGCTGGACAGGAAATGGTTGGGTTTTGGGGCCCGATAAAACAGCAAGCTCTTGGGACGAAGCACTCGGGACGGCGCGGGGGTCAGAGCAGATGTCAGAGCCGGGGGTTAGAACAGGGTCGGACCCGGGCGGGGAACTGTCCGGTGTAAGCTTCAAGAACGCAGCTCCTGGGACGAACTGGGGGAAAATGGTCCGGTGCGGGGGCCCAAGAACACAGCTCTTGGGACGATGCGGGAGTCAAAACGGGGGGCTAGGACAGGGTCGGAATTGGACGGGAATTGGCCGGGTGTGGGGGCCAAGAACACAGCTCCGTGGACGGTGCGGGGGTCAGATCGGGGGGCTGGGACAGGGTCGGAATTCGACGGAAAATGGTCGGGTGTAGGGGTCCGAGCAGGGGCCAAAATTGCAGGGTGGGGGGTCCCAAGAACAGTGCCCCGATGTAACCTCACAGGGGGACTGGGACGGGGAGGGGCTGGGGCCAAACTTGCATGGTGGGAGGCCCCAAAAACAATTTCCCGATGGGGCTTCTCAGGGGGTGGGGTGTCAGACGGGGGGGCTGGAACGGGGAGGAGCCGGGGCCACAATTGCAGGGTGGGGGTTCCCAAGAACAGTGCCCCGATGGAACCTCACAGGGGATGGGGTGTCAGACGGGGGGGCTGGAACGGGGAGGAGCTGGGGTCAAAATTGCAGAGTGGGAGGTCCCAAGAACAATTTCCCGATGGGCTTCTCAGGGTGTGGGGTGTCAGACGGGGGGGCTGGAACGGGGAGGAGCCGGGGCTACAATTGCAGGGTGAGAGGTCCCAAGAACAGTGCCCCGATGGAACCTCACAGAGGGTGGGGGCGTCAGACGGGGGGGCTGGAACGGGGAGGAGCTGGGGCCAAAATTGCAGGCTGGGGGGGCCCAAAAACAATTTCCCGATAGGGGCTTCTCATTTGGTGGGGTGTCAGACGGGGGGGCTGGAACGGGGAGGAGCCGAGGCCACAATTGCAGGGTGGGGGTCCCAAGAACAGTGCCCCGATGGAACTTCGCAGGGGGTGGGGTGTCAGACGAGGGGGCTGGAACGGGGAGGAGCCGGGGCCAAAATTGCAGGGTGGCCGTTTCCGATTGGTTTTTGATTACTCGGCGGTTGTCGAGCGGCGCCCATGGCCGTTTCGAATTGGTTTTTGATGATTCGGCAGTTGTCGGGCGTCGCCCTTCTGGCTGTTTCGCGTTGGTTTTTGATGGTTCTGCGGTTGTCGGGCGGCGCCCTCTTGGTCGCTTCGCATTGTTTTTTATTATTCGGCGGTTGTCGTGCGGCGCCTTTGTGGTCGTTTCGCATTTGTTTTTGATTATTTAATCGAATTGCTCACTCCGCCGGCCCATAATGTCGCACCGTGGTCGCCTGTCCAAGTGGTCATTTGCAGTGTGGAGCTGCGGCGTCGGGAGCTGTGTAGTGTTGGGGGCGTTCTTGGGCCCCTCTTGGGCCGTCCTGGAGGCCTCTGGGGCCGTCTTGGAGCCGTCTTGGGCCGTCTTGGGTCCCTCTTGGGGGCCTCTTGGGCCCTCTTGGGGCGATCTTGGAGGCCTCTTGAGCCGTTTAAGCGCGTCGGGGAACCGAAAAGGTTAAAACGCCCAAATCTGTCCAACACCAAAGGAAAAGCACAGGTTTTTGCCTCTTGGGGCCCTCTTGGGAGTTCTCTTGGAGGCCTCTTGGGGCATCTTGGAGGCTTCTTGGGCCATCTTGGAGACGTCTTGGGCCGTCTGGAGGCCATCTTGGGCGTCGTGGGGCGATCTTCGGGCGTCTCGGACCTCTCTTGGACCGTGTTTGGGGCGTTCTTGGGGCCCACTTGGGCCGTCTTGGAGGCCTCTGGGACCGTCTTGGAGCCGTCTTGGGGCCGGTTTTGAGGGCCTCTTGGGCCTCTTGGGGCGAATCTTGGAGGCCCCATTGAGGCCTGTTAGGGGCGTCGGGGAACCGAAAAGGTTGAAACGCCCAAATCTGTCCAAAATCTAGGAAAAAGCCTGGATGTTTGCCTCTTGGGGCCCTCTTGGGAGTGCTCCTGGAGGTCTCTTGGGGCATCTTGGAGGCTTGTTGGGTCATCTTGGAGACGTCTTGGGCCGTCTGGAGGCCATCTTGGGCGCCGTGGAGCGATCTTCGGGCGTCTCGGACCTCTCTTGGATTGTGTTGGGCCTCTTGGGGCCCTCTTGAGGCGATCCTGGAGGATCGGGGGGAGTGTCCCGGGCG
>CAUYUJ010002002.1:497141-624641 GCA_963575745.1 Prorocentrum cordatum
CGCGTCCATGGGTTGCATTGGCGCTGCAGGCGGCACGGAGGGTGACCCCGCTGGTGTCCATGGCACAATGGCAGTGCTCGGCTGATGCGGTGGGGCGGCAGCCCGCAAGCCCTTGTTGGTCAGCCTGAGAGGCACGCGAGCCTTGATGGCGTTGAGACCCGCAGGCCGCTTCAGCGGCGCACGCGTAGCATGAAACCTATCATGCTCTATGCGAGGTGGACCTAAAGGTTCGAGCTCACCGAAGCACCCAAGACATCCAGAACAATCAGCGCTGCAGCGCATGACGGGGTGGCAGCAGCCTCGTAGATGCGATGCCACGTTGGCGAGGTCGCGCGTCACATCGATCGGCGGGCCCGCATCGGTGTACGCCGCGTCGAAGATGTGCTGAGGGAGCTGCCGAGGATCTGCTGGGAAATTCCAAGTCACTGTCGCCGCTTGCCCCGTCGCGCCCCTGCGGCTCGCCAAGAACTGACCCTGTAAAGGGCGACTCGTCGGGAAACCCTAACGCTGACGCGCCGCATCGCATTGGCTGCAGTCAGAGCGATATGATGCGTCTGCGTTAGGCGTTCCCGCCGAATCCCAAACCTTCATCTCCATCACGATCCCGTAGAGCTGCCCAGGGTTTGCGTCTGGAAGATGGGCGCATGCCATCAACGCCGCCAACTCTTTCAGCGTGTTCTCGCTCGGAACCGTCAAGCCGATGGCACCGCAACGCTTGATCAACGCGCGCACCTTCGCGACGATGCTCTGGCTGGGGTCGCGAAATAAACCCCAGTCCTGCATGGTAAAGTCCACCAGCCTACGAATCGACGCAGGCATGCTGCCGCATGCTAACATAAGTACATTTGAAAAATGAACATGGTAACATACATAAAGTACAGAACAAACAATTAAACCATACATGTGAATAACACGTCGGCGGTCCGATGTGCAAAGCACGATGGATAGCACCGCCCTGACGCGAGCGTCTGCACGCGCATCTGGAGCGCGGGCGTCGCCGTGCCCACGCGCGCGGCCAGCGCGGCGCTGAGGCGCGCCTTGTGGCTGTCCGCGAAGCCCGACGCGGTGATTCGATTCTGCAGGGTAGCTGCTTGGGCAGCCCCGATCGCCCCCAAGTTGCGAAGCTGCAGCTGCACGCTCATGGACAAGGCGGACTGGCTCTGCGCCATCGCGTCGGCGGCGATGACGCCGATCTGCGATGCGAAGAAGGCGTCGCAGCTGTCCAGGTTATCCAGGATGTGGTTGATGGGTGTGGCCGCAGCCGCGGCAGACATGATGCCCACCGCGAGGGCGAGGGGGTGCGCGGACGCTCCGAGGGGAAGCGCGAGGGAGGGCCTCCCACACTGCGAGAGCTGAAGCACTCGGCTGCTGAGGTGGAAGAGAGGCCACAACAGTACAGATGCGCTGCAGCGCAACGATCGCGTGCAATTAAGGAACACACGTGAGCGCTGCAGCGCTCAGCAGAAATCATCGTCACAAAGTAACATGAAGCGCTGCAGCGCTATGCATGCGCACCATGATGGAACGCATGGTAGTGGGCAATAGGGGGAGAGATATAGAGTGATGGAAAGGGGAGGAGGGATACACATAGGCCAGGGGGCGCGGGGGGGGGCGGGGTCCGAGTGAACCGGGAGCGAAGGCACAGCGCGGGCGCGGGCGGCAGGAACCAACCGGGGGGATGCATATCATTGAGGAAACAACGAAAGGACTCGCGAAAAGACGCGGAAAGGGGTGTAGGACCATTGAGAAGCAACGGGGGGCGCGGAAGAGACACGGGACGGAGGCACGGAGTTGGGGAACAATCCGACGACCGGAAGCGGAGCGAGGGCTACTGCGAATCGCACGAAGGCGAGTGAGACACTGAAAAAGGCACGGGAGAGACGCGGGAGAGACACGGGAGACGGATAGGTATACACGGGAGCTCGGGAGCGGGCGGGCGGGCAGACACAGGAGGGACACGGAAGGTGTCCGAGGAGGGCGCGGGACGGATTCAGGAGATGCGCGAAGTGCGATCAGGAGCAAATACCGAAGCGATCTGGGAGCCTCGAAGGCAGCTGGGACATCGACAGAGGCGTGTCTGTTCAATAGAGGGGGCTATTGAACAGACGCGGGCGTGGCTGTTCAATAGAGGGGGCTATTGAACATGGCATGTTCAATAGAGGGGGCTATTGAACAGACACGGGCGTGGCTGTTCAATAGAGGGGGCTATTGAACAGACACGCCGCTGTCAGACAGCATCACCTCTGCAGAGGGGCGCCGGCGCTCTCAGATCGCTTCACCCGAAGCTCCCGTTCGACCTCAGATCAGCCATCCTGATGCCAACATCCAGCACTCCAGCCCACCCCAACGCCCACCCACGCAGTCCCAGAACACTGACCACACTGCTGATTTCGAGGTGGGAGTGAAACTAAGAGAGGCGCGAAGTACATCACGCGGCGCTGCTGCAGCAGCGTCGCGACGAGGTTGACGATGCCGACACCGCTGTCAACTGCAAAGATTTACGCTCACGGCTCTGCTGCAGCAGCGTCGCGATGGCTCGAGACTGCTGAGGACCAGGCTGATGGGAGCTGGTGAGGCTGCCAGGAGGCCATGGGGGGAGCTACTCGGCGGCGCAACGAACTGTGCTGAAGGGGAGCAGGGAGAGTGGCGAAGGGCGATGCGATGCGAGACTGTTTGCCATCTGAAGTGCCCCAGGACCCCCCCCAAGTGCCCCCAAACTTTCCTGGCCAATCCAAGGCCGACCCCTGGCACATCAGCCCATGCAAAAAAATGTCAGCGGATCAGGATGTGAACGTCGACGATGGCAGATAGATGTGATGAGGATATCGGAGCGCCTTTCTGGGCGACAGCGCGGGCGCACCACGCGATCTGGCGCGCGAAATATAACCTGGCCTAAACACATGCATGCGTCGGCGTCAGCTATGCTCGCGAACTGATCCAATCCACCCCCCCCCCATTGCCCCCATTGATCTTACATGTTGGGTTGCTACAGCATGTATCCTATCACTATGCGTTCGTTGTCCCCCTCGCTCACGGGAGAGTGGATACCCGCTGCAGCGGGCACCCTGTCTACCGTCTCCCTCCAATGTGTCTTCACTCCACCCCCACGCTGCGTCTCCATCGCCCCCCTCGCATTCCCTATGTATATCACGTCTCCCCCCTGTCTACCTCTACTATAGTCCCCCCTCTCCCCCTGTCTACCTCTACTGAGTTACCGTCCCATTCCGTCGCCCATGTAGTGGAATGCTCCGCGGCGGCCCCCCATGCTCCGCGGTGGCGCGCCGCGGCTCTCATGTGGGCGCTGCAGCGCCAAGGCGCTCGGCGGCGCCTCCGCCCTCGGCGCCCTGCAGGGGCCGCTCGGCGGCCGCCTCCGCCCTCGGCGCTCGGCGGCGCGCACTCGGCGCTCGGCGGCCGCCACCGCCCTCGGCGCTCGGCGCGGCCGCCTCCGCCCTCGGCGCTCGGCGCGCCCTCGGCGCTCGGCGGCCGCCTCCGCCTCCGCCTCCGCGGCCTCATCCGCGGCCTCCTCCCTCCTCATGAGGCGCCCCTCGGCGCCTGCGCCTCCTCGGCGGCCTCCTCGCCGCCAGCGCCGACCCAGGCCTCTGCTGGGCCAGCGTGGTGCTCCTCGGCCAGGGCGGCCGCGTCGGCGTGCTCGCCCGCCAGCAGCAGCAGCTCGCAGAGCTGCTGCGCCCTGTTGAACCAGCCGCCCCGCCGCCCTTGCCCTTGCCCTTGCCCTTGGACAAGCTTGCCCTTGCCGCCCTTGCTCTTGTCCTTGCCCTTGCCCTTGCAAGGTGGGCCGCCGCCGTCCTTGTCCTTGTCCTTGCCCTTGCCCTTTCTGCAAGGTGGGCCGCCGACGTTGTCCTTGTCCTTGTCCTTGCCCTTGTCCTTGCCCTTGCAAGGTGGGCCGTCGCTGCCATACGGGGCGGCGCGCGACGTCGGCCGCGGCCGCGCCTTGGCGGCAGCGAGCAGCGCGCCTGGCGGCGGCGCCGCAGGCGGCGTCGGCCGCATGCGGCCGACGCCGCCGTCGTCGCCCTGCAGGACGTCCTGCAGCACGCCGAACTCGTCGATGTCCTCGCCGTAGTTGAGCGACGCCATCGCTGCAGCGAGGCTGCAGCTCGCCAAGCTGCATGATGGGCTTGGTTTCCACCACCAGTACCATAAGTTGGAGGGAGAGGTCCTCATCCTCCTCTTCTTTCTCCTCCTCCTCCTTCTCCAACATATGGTATAGTGGTGGTGGAAACCAGTCCCATCACTGCAGCTGAAGCTGCACTCGGGCGCGCGGGCGCGCGACGCTGCAGCGCGCGAAGCTGCAGCTGCAGCTGCGCGGAACAAAAACAGCGGCGGTGCCAACGACGAATACGATGGCGACGACGCTGACGACGATGGGCCCCTGCTAACCAATCGACTGACCCCCCAAAGTAACATCGCCCCGCAACGTAACATCACCCCCAACTGAACCTCCGAAGGCCAACGACTGGATTGACCTCCCCAGGGCTGCCCCCTCAGGATAGGAGGAGGAGGGGGAGGAGGATGAAGGGGGAGGATGAGGATTGGAGGGAGAGGAGGAGGGGGGGGGAGGGGGGGCAGGAGAAGGAGGAGGAGGAGGAGGAGGACACGGATGAGGAGGAGAAGAAGGAGAGGGAGGAGGAGGAGAAGGAGGAGGAGAAGGAGGAGTAGGAGAATGAGAGGGAGGACGAGGAGGAGGAGGAGGAGGAGGAGGAGGAGGAGGAGGAGAGGGAGTATGCGGAGGCAGGAATAGGCAGAAGGATCGGGGGGGCGGGGCATGGGTGCCAACTGGTTGTCTTCCTCCTCCTCCTCCTCGTCATACTCCTCGTCCTCGGCCTCCATCTCCTCCTCCTCTCACCATCATCATCATCATCCTGCTCCCCCTTCCCCTGCTCCGAGGTGCTGGCAGCGAGCGGTGGGAACCTGTGAAAATGAGGGCGTTCCAGAACGTCGTCCTCAATGTCGTCGTCCTCCTGATCACCCTCCTCCTCCTCATCATCATCCTCCCTCCACCTTCTTCTCCTGCATGCGCTGCTCTCAATTACGTCGTCTTTAACGCCGTCGTCGTTGTCTCTGTCGCCGTCGCCGCCGTCGCGATGCTGTATCCGACTGAAACAGTGGTGCTGCAGCACTGACCGCGCGCGCGCCGCGCGCCCGTCACTTCCGCGGCTTCTTCGCGACGTGGTATTGGACTGCCAGCGCAAACGCTGCCTCGCGGCCCCCGCGCTGAAGCGCTTCCCGAATCATGTCGCACACAAGCTTCCACATGCCAACCTTGGTATCAGCATCGCGCTTGCGCGCGGCTGCAGCCGCGCGCGGGGCTGGCACATCACTGGCGGCTGCAGCCGCGGTCCTCGTCGACGTCGGAGGCGGTGGTGGCGGCGGCGGCGGCGGAGGAGGGGGAGTAGCCGCATATGTCGCATCCGATGCAGCGGACTTCGCCTTCGGCGGCGGCACTGGCTCCGAGGGAAGCCGCCATGGCGGCGTCGCTGCACTCATGTTGGCAGCCATTGATGTTCTGATCACAGGTGGCTGCGAACCACGTGCAATAACATAAAGCGAACATGCGGGCTGCAAGCGCGATCGAAGCGCTACATCAACACGCCAGACACACAAAATGTAAGTCAGCGCTGCAGCGCGACGCAAAAATCTGATATCGGCACGCCAGACACCCGAACGTAAATCAGCGCTGCAGCACGATGGACTCCAAACACACGAAACGTAAGTCAGCGCTGCAGCGCCGTGAGGTCACGCATCGACGGCGGCAACGCGTGAGAGGCACACTTGATCGTAGTGTCGTCGTGCTGCAGCACGCTTGATCATACCAACGATTCGCAATGACACCAACAGTAGCGAACATTGGGGGGATCCACCAACAATCCGCAATTATTATCCCAATCCTCCTCTTCCTTCTCCTCCTCGCCCTCGTCCTCGTGCTCGTCCTCCTCGCTGCCATTCTCAATCGCACTGCCGACCGTGATCGCACGCCCCAGCGATGCGGTCGACCGAGCGCGCCGCAGCTCAGTCCGAGTCGGCCTCCTCCTCCTCCGCATCGCCCTCCGCCTCCGCTTCCATCTCCTGGAGCTCATCCGCTTCGCAATCCTTGAGTTCGGCGGTGCACCACTTCGCCGCGGCCGCTTCAGCGTCACCCTTGCTGCAGCCGCGGTTTGTGCGGAACAAGGCCGTCCTGCTGCAACCGCAGTCTGTGCGGACGGCCCGCCAAGCTTGGAGCCGCTGCACCCAATAGATGCGGGTGCCGCAAGGAACGTCGGTCTCGTGGCGCCGCGGGCGCTTCAGCGCCGTGCTCGCCTCTGCCGCCTCCGCCGCCTCCTGAAGCAATTTGGCCTTGATGTACTCTACGCCCTTCTCGTGCAGCACCACCTGCAGCTTGTCCCTCCCCCCCCTATGAGGTGGGGGAATGACAATCTGCAGCTCTGTTGCCTCAGTATCGCCAAACGGCGGCAGCTGCACTGTCTTGAAGCACTTGTCCACTGGAACCTGGCGACTGGCGCGGCCGGACCGCGTGGTCGGGCGGCGGCCTGGCTCCGCTGCAGCGAAGAGCGTCGTCGGCGCCGTTGGCCCCGACGACGCGGTGCGCTGATTTTTCAGCCACGTTAGGAACATCGTGCCTCGCAAGCCCTGAGCCTTGCCGCACACCCACTTGCTCCAACCTGCGGTGGTCACGGTGATACACTCGCGGTCTCCGATGACCTCGACGGCCGCGACCAGCTCGCGCCCCGTACGGTTGTCGTGCAACACGACGCAGTCGCGCTTGATCGTCGTCATCGCGCGCGCGGCGCGCCGAGGCTGCAGCCCGAGCGCGGTCGCACTTCAGCGCCAAAATTGCTGCGATGGAGTGATGAGGCAACATGTGCGCGGACGAGGTGCTCATGATGAGGTGCGCTGCAGCGCATGTGAAAGATGAAGCGAAGAGCAACGATCACATCGAGCACAACAGTGATGACGAAGCCGCTGCAGCGGCATGTCTGTGGGAAAGGCTGATGTCAGCACCAATATTGTACAGTCGCTGCAGCGACGATGCTGGCGCAACGAATCGTTCCGCGCGCTGCAGCGCCGCGGCAAGTATCGCACTTCGCACCAACCCGCACACTGTTTACACCAATCGGAGGGCCACGCTCGGTGCCGTCATGTGCGCTCGCCGCTCCTTAAGCCCCCTCATCCTCCTCCCTATGCCAAACCTTACCCTGCCTCCTCCTCCTCCCCCGCATCACCCCTCCCTCCTGCCTCATCCTCCCGCGTGGCCCCTCTATATCGCCAGCTCAGGCCGTCCTGAGCTTCTTGGCCGGCCGCGGCTGCGGCCACGGCTTCACCACCAGGAAGTCGCCCGCGGACAGGGCGCAAGTGTTATGCATCTGGGGCACCCCCACCTGCACCTTGTTGACGCCTGTCCCGAACGTCACGGTCTCCTTTCGGAGCTCCATGTTGGGCTCTGAGTCGGACTTTGCCACCACCCAGAAGGGGCTGACAAAGGCGTCGGGGCCCCGCGACCCCTCAGCGGGGGGCCCTGCGAACTGCGGGCCCACGAAGAACTCGTAGAGGCCAACCTTCCCCAACGAGATGCTCTCCGCAACGCAGCCCGTGCTGACCCGCGTGGACGAGGCTGAAATGCGACCACTCCCACCGCGTGGAGCTACATGGCGCGCAGTCGGTAACATCACTGACCTCGTCGCTACGGCCTGACGTGCCCCGAAATCCTCGCTACCTCGTGCTCAGCGCAGCGCTGCAGCGCGGCGTCGTCGGAGGGGGGCGCGGACGATTGCGGAAGCACAAGTCTGACGAGCTCACCCACTTTGAACGCTCGCTTGCAGCGCACGGCAGGTGGGTCCTGCAGGATCTCCAAGTGCAAAATGTTCGCCTGGTACTTCAGCGCTTGGAGCCGCAGCGCCATGTTGCATGCCCCTTTGAACGCGTCCATCGCCCAACCCTCGTGGGCTGGCGGCAAGTGCTCCTTCGTGAACGGCAACTGCTCCTGCACCCTGGACGTCAACTTGTAATTCTCGAGCAATAGGTTTACTTCAATCCGCCCGCTCGGCTAACTGCTCCGTGCGCTGCAGCGCATCGACCAACCCATTGCAACTTAAGTACAGGAAATACAATATCGCAGTTACTACCTCCTCCTCCCCCCTCCCTGCTCCCTGCACGGGCGGCGGGGTGGCTGCAGCCGCGCAATGGAGATCTCTTCGCCCACCAGGTCGCCGTGCAACTTCTTCTGAGCGGTGATCCCATTCTCCGAGATGGAGAGCACCTCGAAGACGTCATCCACCTCCTTCTTCTGGACGATGTGCTTCCCCACGTCGAACCCTGCACGCCGCATGCGGAAGACGTTGCTCTTCAACTCAGCGGCCGACGACGCTGCCGCGCGCGGCGCGTCTGCATCGGCGCTCGCTGGGAACTCGGGTGCGCCATCGCCTTGCTTGTCGGTCTGCACCGCCTTGCCGAACTCGATCCCCAAGCTCTTCATCTGCAGCTGGGCTGGCTCCCCGAGCTCATGGAGGAAGACCTCTCTGGAGGGTCGCTGCAGCGACATTGAATGGCGAAAAGCAGGGAGGGAGGGAAACAAGGAGCACACGAAAGGTGGCGTGAGAAGATACCTGTGCTATATCTGCTACGCATCCGAAAGTGCGGTCTCCTGGCGCTCGCTTCTTCACCAGGTACATGGCACAGCGGACATCCAACTTTGTGATGTGCAAGAAGCCCTGCTCCGCTCCGATATCCAACCTCTTCACGAGCGACCTTGCGTCGGCCATGAGGTTGTCGGCCGCAGCCACGTCCGCCTTGCGGGACGCGACGTGGACGATCTCGTTTGCCTTGATCCGCCCATCGCTTCAGCGATTGCGTTTGGGAATAAAGCAATGTAACGGTGCGTGTGTGTGTGGGGAGGGGGGAGGGGTGGGTGCGCAGTTCTAACAATGCAGCGCAATGCATAGATGCGCTGCAGCGCATGTCACTACAAGGGGGCGCCGACAAGCTTATGGATGGTCCTGCACATGCTATCCACCACGTGCTCGCCTGAATAGTTGGCCTTCACGAGCGCCGCTACGACATACGGGTACGACTCCTGGTGCTTCCCCCATTTAATCGAATTCAACTTGCGCCAGAATTCAGAGCCGCACATCAAAGTTTGCCCCGAGACGTCCACATTCGTGAAGGTCTTGAGGGCTTCATCTATTTCACGGAGAAGTTCTCCGTTTTGTGGCCCGAGCTCAACAAACTTGCACAAGTCAGCGATCCACGCCTTGCAAGGTGGGTTCGCGTGGCCCGCTTGCTCGGCGATGTCGCGCCAATCGGGCTTGCTGGAACCCTCAGCGAGGCTGTGTGCCAAGAGCATCCGCCCACCTGCCTGCAGCAAGCGCCGAGCCGATCAAGTGCTGCAGCACGGTAAGATATAATGCTCCTGCTCCTCGTTCTCACCTCCTCCCCAACGCGCTCCCACTCATCACCCTCCTCGTGCATCATCCTGGTCCTTACTACATACCGCTATATACTATAGTGGGGATAGGCTGCAGCCTGACCGAATGATCTCGGTCTCGTGAACCGCCTCCCTGACGTCGGCGTTCAAAGCCCTCTGCACGAAGTTCTTGAGGCCCTTCACTTTGGCCACCGCGTGCTTGATGATCAACCACGTCAGGCCCTTTTTGACTGCCGTCGCAAGTTGCGGATGCAACGCGCACAGCTTTTCGGAGTCGATGTTGTCCCGAGAGTCTGCCAGCGCCTTCACTGTGGTCGGCGCCTTGGCCAGCACGCAGCGGAGGAAGACGTTCGTGTGGGAGCCGCCCACTGACGTATACCGCAATGAGTCCAGCGGGGGGCACCGACCCCCGCTGAGCCGCGAAAGGCGGTCGTTCGCCATCGCGGTCTCTTCCAACTGCGCCCCCTGCGGGGCCTCGAAGGCAGTGGCTGCAGCCGTCTTGGCCAAGACGAAGCCCTGGGCGCAAATCTTCGCGCCTAAATTGTGAGCCCGCGCAGGGTTCACAGACGAACCGCTGCGGTTTCGAATGTCGATGCCCATCTGGTTCGGTGGGACGTGCTGGTAATGCGCTAGCCCCTCCGCCAGCAGGAACTCCTTCAGTTGATCCCACCCCGATGCCAACCTCCCCGAGGAATTGCTTTCCTCGATGTACTGCAAGATCTGCTCCTCCTGACGCGCCTGCAGCGCCATGCCAGCGCTATATATAGCGCCGAATGCAACGTGCGAGCCCGCGGGCGCGACGGCGGATGCGGCGCGCGGCCGCAGCTTGAGACAAGCTGTCGCGCGGCGTGCGCGTGAACATCGACTTGCATGGACATGCAACTTGCGAGCAAAAATGTTGATCTGGGCTGCAGCCCGAGGCCCATGAAGCACGAGCGCGCACGCGCTGCAGCGCGATGCGACATCACGACGACAACCATTTTTTTGCGCTGCAGCGCAAAGTAACATACGTGCTATCAAATTTGGAGCGCTGCAGCGCTCAATGCGACCATTGAAAAACAACGAATACAACAAAACATAATTGACATGTGCATTCAAATTCCTTGCAAACGGAGCTTCATCTTCAGCGCACGCAGCGCTTCATGTTCATATAAATCCGAAGGCAGCGCTGCAGCGCTTCTCATATTTAAAGCAAAAATCCAGGACACCGACTCCAAATCAAAATGCAAAATTTGTAGCGCTGCCGCGCTCAACGAACAAACTCAGCTCTTTCAAGACGTGGATTTACCTTTTTTCCCTGTGCATGGCCCTTGGATAACAAGTGCAATGTAACCGCTAAGTCACTTATAACCTACTTAGCAAACTAGCTATAAGCGGTTATAAGTGGTTAGCTTAGTGCGCTAAGCACTTAGCTAACTGGTTATAAGTGGATAGCTAAGTACTTACTAAGTCATTACTAAGTGGGCCACTTAGTAATGACTGAGTAAGTACTTAGCTAAGTCCGCTAACTACTTACGAAGTACTTAACTTAGCGTAGTAAGTATGTTAAGTACTTAGCAACCGCCGCGGCCATCCAACCCCCCCCCCCCCTCCTGGCGGGGAAGGGATCAAAGGGAAGGGGCTTCCCAACGACTGAATTGCGACGTTGCTCAAGGTCGGTACGGGGGAGGAGCGTCGCATCTGACCCGGGGGGGGTCGATACCCCCACCGCCCCCCCCCCTCCCGGCGGGAAGGGAATCAAAGGGAAGGGGCTTCCCTGCGACATGAATGACGACGTTGCTCAAGGTCGGTACGGGGGGGGGGCGTCGTATCTGCACCCCCGGGGGGGGGATCAACGGTGCCGTAAAACGATCAAGGGGGAGGGGCTTCCCTTCGAGTGAATTACGACGTTGCCCAAGGTCGGCACGGGGGAGGAGCGGGGAAGGGATCGAAGGGAAGGGGCTTCCCTTCGACTGAATTACGACGTTGCTCAAGGTCGGCTTGGCTCGAGCGGCTCGGGCGCGGCTCGGGCGGCTGGGGCGCAGGACAGAGACGACGAGTACAAAGAATAACGGAGATGACGGCTCGAACGGAAAAGCTCCTCACACACGCCGACAGGGTCGGCGGATTATGTTTGCTCTTCTGAGATATGTGAGATTGGGAGCTTGCGGGGCCGGGGGGGCCGAGGTGGGCCGCCGCCCGTGACGGCGAGTGCGCGTTTTTTTTGTTGGGGGGGGGGGGGGGGGGGGGGGTGGTTTGGGGGGGGGGGGTGGGGGGGGGTTGGTGGGGGGGGGGGGGGGGGGGGGGGGGGGGGGGGGGGGGGGGGTCCGGCCGCGCCGCCGCCTCGACCCCGCCGCGGCGAGGCACTTGCTTGCACCCTCGGCCTGCGCCACCAGTCCGTGCGGCGTGGGCTCTCAGTGCTTTTCGGCCGGCCGTGCCGCGGCAGCCTCATCCCTCATGCTACCGCGTGTGGCCACTTGGCTGGGCGCCCCGATTTGATGAAGTCGGACGTTCCACTTGGAGCTTGCTTATTCGTGGAATTTGCTTGTTGTGTTTTCTATCACATTCGGTAGACAGTGTCGCCGCGCAATGCATATTATCTCTTGGGCCCTGTGCCCGACGCGGGTTTGACGTGGAAGCGGCGCGGAATTGTTTTGCGATGGCGTCTTGCTTCCGTGTCGGATGGAGCCACCTAAGAATCTCAAGTGCTGTTGTGATGCCAGTTTTGTTGCGCGTGTGACGGGTTCAAATGAAACATTGGAGATGCCTCCGAGCTTTCACAGTGCGGCTGCTGCTGTTCCTCGCCCTCCCCCGTGGCGAGTGCCGAACGGGCGATAAAGACGGGCCGTTCCCGCTTACCACAAAGGCGACCCAAGACGCCCAAGACAGCCTCCAGAGCCCAGGAGACCTCCAAGACGTCCTAAGAAGCTACCGAAAACCTGCCCAAGAGGCCCCATTGGCCGACCTTTGTACATGGCACCATGTCTTATATTCATTTTCACACGTGCGCTTGTGCAGCTCCGGTGCAATCCGGAACGGCCCCATGCGCCCCCGAATTCGCTCAGAGACTGCCCAGGGACCTTCAACATGGCCCAACAACAGGCCCAGATGGCCCGTAGGACCTCCCACGAAGCCTCCAACCAGCCCTTCAGACCTGCCCGCATCGATCCAGGGAGCCCCTCCTTGCCAACATAGCGACCCAAAACGCCCAAAACAACCTCCAGACAGCCCAAGATGCCTCCAAGACGTCCCAGGAAGCCGCCGAAAACCTGCCCATGAGGGCCCCCAGGGCCGCATCAAATGTATTTCACAACATGTTTTTTTTTTGTTGCCAGATGTTCACGTGTGCGCGTGTCCACTTCCGGCGTAGTCTGGAACGGCCCCAGACGCTTCCTCCTCCGCTTTGAGACGGCCCAGGACGCTCTAACACGGCACGACAAGAGCCCCAAATAGCCTTACGAGGGCGGCCCACAAGCCCCAGATAGCTTCACAGAGGCCCCCCCCTCACCAACATGACGACCCAAGACGCTCAGGACGGCAGAACAGCTCCCTGTAACCTTCTCGAACAGCCCTCCCCAGGGTGCCCCGGAGACACCCGAACAGCCCCCCGTAACCTTCCCACGAGCGCCCGAAGACGGCCGACCAGGGCCCCGAGGCAACCCCAGAGGATCCCACGACTGCCATAGAGACTTTAAGGGTAGCTCTTTGGGAGATGTTACAGTATCGGGAGCATAGCTCGCGCGCCGCTGCCTTGGGCTCAAGGCACGCGCGCCCTATTTGCCCGGACACCGCGAGTGTTCGCTATGTGCTGGAAAGATCATTACATCGATCTTATCCTATCTTACCCATCCACCCCTCATACTGTACCTTCACAGCAGAGCGATGGATGCAATTTGCCAGGCTATATGCCCTATTTGAGTTACCAGGCTCACTTTCGACTTGGTAGCGGAGCTGGCCGCGCTCTCGTGTGGTCAGCTCTTGCTCTTCTTAGCCTCATATTCTTCGGCACGATCTTCGTGACCACCTACCACCCTGCGCCACCACTCCCAGTACGTTTACGAGGATCTATTCAAGAGCAAGAAGCAACACGAGAGGTACGACGTCTAGACGACCAATCCGGTACCATATACGCTTCATCATTGCGTTACTACCAACCGCTCGGCAACGAGCTAACAGCGCAATGCTTGAAGCAAGGGCGGGGAGACCCGCCAGACAGAGCGCCTCGAAGACTCGACATGGCGCTACCCCAGCGCGACAACGCGCATCATAACCGTCCTTCGTTACACATTCTCGGGCTACTCGTTTTCGCTATCATGTGGTTCGCGCTGGGGGCAGCAATCGGACACATGCGTCGTGGAGATAACGGCGCCGATGGGCAAACACATGGCCCATATTGGGACCCTCAAGGTAATGTACCTTTTCGTGAGTACATCTACGAGGTCAACGCATGGCTCAACGTTACAAGCGGACGTATGACGCCACAGGCCCAATCGGCCGCAATACAACGCGGCCTAGGTGGCCTAGCGAGGACACTCGCCATGAGGGTACCGCCTGACATTATAAACTATGGTGATGATATTGATGGGGTCCACACAGACCCAGCAACTTACATCATGTTCCTCCTCTGCATGAAGTTCGAACGCCTGGAAGATGAGCGACAGCTCACTTCCGGCACAACTCATCGACTTCCATGTGCCTCACGGGGAACGAATCGATGTCACTCTTACCCGATTCGAAATGGCCCGACTTGAGGCACAGTCGGTGGGATTCGACCTTCCTAATTTCCAACTGCTAACCGCTATCCTATTCCGCGCCTTAGGCGTCGGCAACCAGAAAGCCATGCAACTCTTACAGCCACTCAACCACCAAGTGCCTCGAACACAACAACAGTATGATGAGTTGCTGGAGAGGATGCGTTCGATAGGCCACCTATCCGAACGGTCTCCTGGTAACATAGGATCTGTGTTCGGAAGGGGAAGGGGATCTGGTAGTGGAAATTTCTACACTACCTTGACCACTGAAGCCCAGCCTGGAAACGGGCCCTCAAGCATATGGGCCGATGACCCAGGAGAATCCACTGCTTTATTAGCAGGGGATCGATCACAACCAAGCTGGGCAACCAGCCCTCCTTCTAGAGAACCACAACCACACCGCTCGTTATGGGGGGAATCAAATCCCCTAACCGACGGTGTATCCACCTATTTAGGAGACGAAGATTTCGACTCCGGCACCGATACAGACACTATATCATCAGATGGTGTTGAAGCTCTAGATTGGTCAGATATCATGAATATGGATAACGACAATCAGCGTGCTGAGCATTTATTCTGGCTGTTACAACAGGCCAAACGAAGGTGGAGGAGGTTCACACGAAAACCAGTGCGTCGTGTTAGAAGGAGGATACGCAGAAGTTTTAAAGGAAAGGGTAAAGGCAAGCGTGGTCGTCGGAGGTTGAACGGGCGAGGTATCGCGGCATTTCTCCAGAGGCTCTCAGATGAACAACATGATGAGATATTCTTTGGGGGAAAAGGCCGTGGTAAAGGCCGTAGAGAGACCCCAGGTAAAGGTAAAGGTAGGCGGGGAAACCCGCGAGGTAGAGACGGCCAGGTTCTCAAATGCCATGAATGTGGTAGTTCCGATCATCTTGTGCGAGATTGTCCAGCGAAGGGAAATGGAAAGGGCATGTCGTCCGAAGTCCATTTTGGCTCAAGTGCACCATCCATTGAATATCTGAGCCTCCAGGACTTTGAGGCTATGGAACAGATATTTTTCACTTGGGTAGTTGGCATGGACAACATCGACGAGCTCGAGGGGTATGGTCATGGATTGTACGCGTACTACCTCGAGTACGTCCGCCGGTTCGTCACGGGCAGTAACGAACTCACTCCCGTGGAACACGGTACGCTTGGAAACGAGCCTCTTTCATTCTTCGACTGGATGTTCGGGAACCCAGGCAACATCATGGCTTACGAGAGTGACGACGAGGACACCACTATAGAGGCTTCGCCTTCCGAGGTTCAACGAAACCTTGAACCTCCGCCCGAAATCCCGCCTGGAAACAGGCCTTCTTTGATGGGGGAATATCCCCAGACCACTGAAGACTTAATTGAAATGGAGTCTCAGGCATTTGTTCAGGCCTTCATTGCAGGCGAACCAGATATTCCGTTCATACCTCCTGGTTCGCTTGCTCCAGGCGAATATGGACCACGTGCCCTTTTGCAGACCCTCATGAGGATGCATGAGATACTTACAATTGGTTATCCTGAGAGTCAAGAACACATCGAAGCTGGCATCATGACAGAACAGGATAATGATGCTTGCGGTAGTTCAGAGCTACTTTTGGCAGCTCTGACTCTCATTGACAGCGTGTATCCTCAGGAAGTGCAGAGACACTTGATATACTCCCGTGGTAGATGGCGTCGTGCTCTGGAAATGGCGATGGCTATGCGCGGTCATGATCTTCCTCCGCCAGGATGGGGTCTCCAGGCGGTGGGAATGAGGCCGAACCATACGGCCATGCGTAACATTGCTGGGCAGCCTATGCTCGGCGACGAGCCTGAGCCGACAACAGTGCCTCCTACTCCGGGACAGCCGAGCGACGCCCAGACGCCGGCTATGCAGGGAAACCTGCCTGTACCAGATACGCCAATGGCCATCATCATTGGTAGTTCGACATCAGAAGAAGTAGATGGCGATGGCTGCGGGTTAGATGAGGATGATGCCACCATCCTCATGATGGACGTGCATGGTGAGGAAGAGGTCGATTTCGACCCTGATGAGTCTGAATCATCATCACCATCAGCACAAGCGCCACTTGAGTCGAGCTCCACCCAGCAGGGAGACCTGCCTCCATCGGACGATCCATCTGGGATCGCACAGGAGCCTCCTCAGGCACCTCCACCGGGTGCCGCTCCTGCTGCATCGGCAGCTTCTTCTGATGAGAACACCATAAGATCTCGTTCCCATACGCGCGTCAGAGAAGAGCCACATCCCCAGGCTCGACTTCCTCGTGAGTGGAGACAGGCTGGCCCAAAAGAACACGCTCTCAGGAGAGGTGGCCAGCTACTTCCGTACAACGACCCAAGACGCCGAAAAGGGGAACACTCGGCCTTTGGCCAGGGCAACCCTGCCGATAGGGACAGCGATGGCAAGCCCATCCGCGGAGGCTATCAGCTTGCAACAAACATCCGCCGCCCTGAAATTCAATAAGTGCGGACTCAGCTACGAGATATTATCGCGGCGCGCAAGCAGTATAGGCCTCACGCAGCATGCGGACCTTGTTCCCAGCCGTTCCAGAATCACAGGCCAGGATGCCCCGTTGGCAACAACGAAGGCCTGAGTCCCAACAGGGGCAAAACCCATCCTAAAGAGGGCCATCCGCCACTTATCCCGATGACGCAAGACGAGATCGCGGAAGTAAATCATCGTCTCGGGATCTTGGGCCACTTGGATCCGAAAGAAGAAGAAAAGCCTACCCCGGTTCCAAGGGGACTGGTAGCCATGACCCAGGAAGAGAAAGACGCGCTCTTCAGTCTTCCTAGCGCGCGAGGAAACTCGCCTGGCGTCTCTAGCCAGTCCCAACAACCAGAACCGACAATCAAGGATGAGATAAAGGCTCAACGTGTGGCGGAGGATGAGGAGCGTATGCGGACAGCAGAAGACCGCACTCGCGAGGCAACTCGCAAGATGTTGGAAGATTCTAGTAAGATCTACATGAAGAGGGCTACAAGGCCCCCACCCCCACTAACTTCGAAGGCCAAGAGTAAACCCCCGACACCTAAGCCGTCCCCGGTGCCGAAACCGAAGACGAGCCCTCAGGACCCTGGGCCAGACGTGCATATGGAGGTGCCTCGATCTGCGACGCCGAAGCCGCCGATTGGCGCAACTCCTCCACAAGCGTCTGCGCCCAAGCAACCTCAGGACCCTATGGAGGAACGAAGACGCCCGCTTAGTCGCAGCAGTTCCATTGCGAAAAGGGCGGCAGCTTTCGAGCGCAGTGGGTATGCACCTGCGCCAGCTTCGCCTGTGGCGGCTCGTTCCAGGAGGTCCGATGAAGGAGCTATGTCGAGGGGTACCTGGGTGCCGAAAATCAGGGGCAGCGTCAGTCGCGCATCTCCGCGGGGAAACCCGCCAGGCGCTGCCGCCGCAGCTTCCTCCCCTTCTGGGGCCGCAGCCTCTTCAGCAACAGAGGATCCGATGCGGGGAAACCCGCCAGTGGTTCAGCTGCACCACCCAGGTGACACGTCCTTCACCAGTGGGACTCCAAATGCGATCAGGGATAGACTTGCGCTTCGGAAGCTCCCACCGATACGCTCGGTGGATGAGACATTCATGAAGGAACGCAGGAAAGCTGGAATCCTTCCTACATCCAATGATATTCTCAAACAGCTGAGCAAAGCTCTCAGCAGGATATGCAGACATGCGCCAGACAAGCAACACAGTCCTGTGTGGCGCTTGGAATCTTTCGATGATCATGATGGTTGGGTTAACCTAGTGGAACTCGTTGACCATTATCCGTGGAACACAGGTCAATCAAGACATGCTGGGTATAGCCCAAAGTATGACGAGGCCAAGGTCATCAACGAGCATCTATGTAGGCGCTCGGTTGACCAACTGGCAGCCATCATGATGGCAGTTGTTCATGTCCGTGAACCAGACGGAGAAGAAAAACAGCGCCTACAGTTCAAGGTGTTAATGCGGGACTCCGGCGAGCCCGCTATCTTCATCCGCGCCTCTCAGGGGCATTCATGGACATTGAAAGCTCCATGGTCGCTGTACAGCTACATTGTACTGTGCGACCAACCTGCCGGGAGACCGGCCCCATACCCTGAAGTCGCCATGCATGGCACTCGATGGCGTGCTTTCGAAGGTATTATGTGGCACGGCCTGTCCTGTAGACCTGAGCACAACACGAAGAAAAAGGGGACAGGCCGTTCGCACATTCACTTCGTGCCGACAGTTCGCCGCCGTGCCGTGAACAGTGGGTGGGGCCCAGATTCAGACATCATCATCTTCGTAGATTGGCGTCAGGCCATACAAGATGGTATGAAGTTCTGTTGGTCCGATAACGGAGTCCTCTTGTCCGAGGGAGATAACGGTATCATTGAACCGTATTACATCTCTCATGTAGAGGAACTGACCACAGGAAGGCAATGGCGTAATCCAGAGTATTTGGGGGGCCGCCATGCGCGAGTCTCTGTCGCAACGATGTCTGCTCCTGACAGGTGGGCTGACGTTGGTACTTCCAGCGTTAAGTACCAGTGGTCCCAAGACCAGGAGGGCGTCGATCCCCCCATGGTCTACCCCCACAGGGAAGTTGGGGACCACTACAGCCCTACCCAGCTGGGAAACCAGCCTGAGATCTTTCGGATCTTCATGATCACCGAGAGTGAGGCCGGGAGCGCGGCTCCAAGCCGTGCCCCAAGCCAAGGGCCTAGTGCCGTGTCTTGGCAGGCCATTAGTACCTCGGACCTGGATCAGATCGCAGCCGCGCTGAACCCTGACCAGGTAGAACAGCTGGCGGACAGGTTATACCAGCAGGATCCCTGGGCCGCAGGCCAGGGAGCAATGTCCGCTATGGCTACGAGAAATCGTCAGGCCATGCAGGGAAACCTGCCTACAAGCGGACCTGCTCGGTTTGAACCAATGCATGGAAGCCCTACTCAGAGCATGCACACTCCAAGGGGCATGACTCCATTGGGCACACCACCGGCACAATCCCCATTCGGGACACCTGTCCGCCCTGCCGCAAACGGCACACTCATGGAGAGGATAGCTGCGGCTAGGGCTGATCACAGCACAGCCCTCCTCAACATGATGCCGCCCGGCACGCCAACGAGTCAGCAGGGAAACCTGCCTGGTACACCAAGCCACCACAGGGCGGGTGTACCTGACGACTATCGCTCAAGAGTGGCGGCCGCGGTGCAGCAGGTGCAGAACCATAATCTGCCTCACCCAAGTGGGCAGAGGTGGAGGCCAGCCTGGTCCTGGGAACCTGAGGGTCCCAACCCACGGGACCCTGCTCGGCAACGAGCCTTTATCCCGGCGTTCAACGCCCATCCGAGCATGTCTCAGGGCCAGAGGCCACCACCAACGCAGATGAATTCGCCATTATACCCTGACGGGTCAAGGGTTCCGAACAAATTTGTTCGTGAATTGGCGGATCAGATGCATAACCTCACTAATGTGCGCTGCAGCGACCATTCCATGTACCCGCACATGGCCTTTATGCCTTCACCAACATCACCAGAGGTGGTTGTTCAGCCCACTGCCCATTCAATATCGTCTGGCAGTAGGGGCGTGCCTGACTACATCAGGCAGACACACCACACTCAGCAGGCATGTTTCAGGAGGAGGCAGGCGGTGCAAAGCGTACGGGATCAGTCACGTGCAGCTGCACTTGATGTGGTGAGGAACAGGGGCTCACGTTTGCGAGGAAAGTCGCCCGCCGTGACTCCTACCACTTCCATGCCAAATGTCGAAGTGCAGGAAGTGTTGAATCCAACGGGGACACCCCCATCAGCCTTCATGCCCTCCGAGACGGTATTGGAGAGGCAGCGGCGGGTATATCCCAGGGTAGCAGACGTAGAAGTCTTCACTGGGATGGAAGATACCTGCGCGGTATGCCTCGAAGAATTTCAGCCCAGGGATAGCGTCTACCGCCTGAGGTGCAATCACCTATTCCACGAGGGATGCTGGAATTCCAATGTGGTGGGCCACGTCGCAAATCAGCGCGAGGGAGATCCCCAGCAGCCACCATGTGCTATCTGTCGAGCACCTGGCATTATAGCATCATCCTTCCCATGGACCGGCTCCTTTAGTCAGACTCCTGAGCAGTCAGCGAGAGAGCTGCGGGAGCTGAGGAGCATGGTGGAGGAGATGACGTCCAGGATGCTAGCTATGCAGACAGTTCCGTCACAACAGCAGGGATACCTGCCTGAAGAGGTAAGGCCGCCTATGGAAACGGGATATTTTGATCAGCTTATCCCGATGACGGCGCCTCAGCAGGGAAACCTGCATGATACTCCTCAGATGTCTCCCCAGAGTGGAGGCGAGGCTGAGATGTCACTGGGCCCTGATCAGCTGCGCGAGTTGCGTGTACGACATTTCCAGAATCAGATGGATAATACGCACACAACATTTATGCTAGATGCCAATAATCCTGAAACTGATAGTCCGTCGTTAGACCTATCAGAATCCTCAGCGGCGTCAGCAGCAACAGCAGCCAGGGCCGTCAACATCTCAGCGACGAATGAGGAGTTCGAGGAGTGGCTGCGGTACCGGGATCACGTCACGAACGAGGGGCTGCAAGACATCGCCCTTCACTCGTACCTAACGCTGATAAGGCGCACTACCCGCGAGCAGTATATGAGCATACGTGATGAGTATGCCAACTGGCGGGAGGAGCGTGGTGATCACGCCCAGCACGTGTCGTACTTCCAGTACATTGACCTGGCACGCATGGCCGAGAGCGAGTCGCATGCCAGTGTCGTGCGGGGTAACCCGCCAGGGAGTACGAATGTGCCGCGGGGAAACCCGCCTACCGACACAACCGACACTTCAGAAATTGTGCACATCAAGCAGCCGAGTAAGACGTTCTTGGATGATGGTGGAAATTCCATACTCATCGACGTCGGTTCGAAGATCAACATCATGGGCGAGAACACGAGCCGTAAGTTCGTCCAGGCTGCCGAGGCACATGGCCGTACTTGTACGTTCGAGCCCCGCTCTCGTTTGAATATCAACGGAGTGGGAGAAGGGTCGGCCCCAGCGGATACCGTAGGCACATTCAGTATTGCCTGCGAGTACCAGGGGTCGGCCCAACTCGATTCATACAAGACGAACATTGTGTCAGGCTGTGGTAAGGACCTGCCAGCCATCCTAGGTCTCGATAGTATGCAGGACAAACGCACGATCATCGTGCTTGAACGAGGCCAGGAAAAGCTGATATTCCCTGGTAAGGGGCAGGTCAAAATGGAGCTCCCAGAAGGCTCCAAAATCATGCCGACGACAAAGTTGCCGTCAGGGCATCTGTCGATCAGGTGTGATTGTTTTGGAGCTGCGGGGCAACCCGCCTCGAGCTCAAGCAGCACGTCCTTCCAGACAGTGCTGACAGGCGAGCCGACCCCAGCGCAGGAGCGCAATCAATTGCAGGGAAACCTGCCCCAGGGGTTGATGGAGACGCTCGCCAAGGCCACCATGCGAGGCGACAACATCAACGATCTCGAGACGTTCGATTGTTTCGTTGCCAGGACACTGGCCCTGCATGGTGGTAGTGTACCCATGGGCGCTGTGCAGTCCCGCCGTAAAATAGTGATGGGATACACTAATCGTGAATTGCATACGGTCAGCGACGCTAGGTCCAAAGGCGCGCTGAAACAGCTGATGGATAATCCATCGATGCTGACAGCATTTGCGGAGCAATCCGCCTCTGAGGCCACGGCGCGCTGCAGTGCTGAGCTCCAGCATCTGAGGGAAGCCCAGATGCTGGCAGATATTGTAGGCACATCTTCTTCATCTTGAAGATGGCAGGGCGACGTCGCCCCCTCGTCGCCTTGCCTGTTGGCTGAAAAGCCGGGGGGTAACAAGGACAGCGGGGTAACCTGCCTTAGTAAGAGGGCTTCTGTCATCGAAGATACGAGGGAGGCATGTGCCGACCTCCGCGCACGAGGTTATATTTGTGATCGTATTTCCCACAACGAACTTATGACAAGCGTGGGCACAAACTACCTAGGTGCGGTGATCAGTGGAGATTACACTCTCATATGGATTAGTACTCCGGGTGACTGGTACGTACGAACTCCAGGAAAGGGAGTGGCCCCACATTGGTCACGCATCCAGAACCTGTTGATTAAAGCCAAGAAACTCCGCATGAATATTATAATATGTGGTCCCCCAGGATATGTTTGGAAGTTATCTCCAGTACGTGATACCCTGGGAGATCTAAAGTTGTCAGTAATACGGATGCGTCTGTGTCATTTCGGTATCCGGTTCAATATGCAAGACAGTACACCAAGCGGTACTCACATGCAGGTAGCATCCTCTATACCGATCAGCTCGAAGCTGTGGACATGTACCTGTAAGCAGGCCATACCACAACATGTGTTGGATTGGTACGGCCATACAGTACGACATGCTGAATGGCGGGCTCAGACACGCACTATACTCATCCGTCACTTGAACGACAAAATCCTGGGGAGCACCACCACGCACGGAAACGTGCCCGTATATTTTAATACGTATACACGTACAGACCATAATACCCGTCACTACGTGACGACCTCATAAGGGAGGACCAAAATGGTCTGAAGTCATCCGACGTGTAACAATCAACCTGGATACCAACGCGGTTATTCAAGATATCTCAGTTACCGATCAACCAACAGGGTATGATTGGCATGCACCATTACCTGCAGGGGTTGCCAGCATCAGTACTCGGTTGTATTGGCAACCCGAGGAACCGGTCTTGCTCGGAAACGAGCCGACTCAATCACCACAGAAACATCGACGCGTCATCATAGATGACTGTTCTCTCCCCCTCCCGACTCTGGCGATTGAAGCATGTACCCATTCAACCACGACAATGAGTACACAGACCGACGAACAAGACGAACAAGCTTTACCCACTGAATCGCGTATAAAACAGAAGGAGAGGCTCAAAGCCGAAAAGGAAGCAGGCATCAAGCCTCGCCGCATTAAAAAGCACGTCGAAGACGGAAATGACGATTGCGGCGACGACTTGTCAGGACTCGGACAGGATCTTATGGCAATCTGGAGTACTGACGTCCCTGTTGAGCTGATAAGCTCCGACGAGGACGATGACCTGTTCCTTACCCTCCCCACATCTATGCCCGACACACACGCTAACATATACAGCATAGTTGCTACACTATGCTACGGCCATAACAACTGCGTGGATATGTTGGAGCTTTGTGGCGGTGAGGGTGGCATCTCAGAGCTTGCCTTCTCAAGGGGACTTTCCTCAGGCGGCAACTTGGACAAGACTACGTATGTCGACCTGGGAGACCCCTCGGTGCAGCAGGTTATAGATCATTACTTTAAGATATGCTACGTACGAGTTGCCATACTGCAACCCAGCTGCCGCACCACAGGACCACCATCTTACTATAACTACAAAGTCAACTAGAACACTTGGGAACAGCACCACAGATAAGACTTACCACACATAATTTACTGTGGTAAAGTTGCTGTAACCCAAGATGACGCTCAGAGGTGGTTTATACGCGAACAACCTACAGGAACATGGGTGGACGATATCTCTCCATGGACGAAGCTTGCCAACCGACCACACATTACAACCGTGCGCATTGACCAATGCGCTACGGGACCTAAGGATACGACTGGTGACTATATTAAGAAGCCGACAAATATCACCAGCAACGACGAGACAATTCTTAAACCCTTTTAGCGACTCAAGTGCAACGGTCAGCATGTGCACGCACAACCGTGCAACACCGAGCTTTCACTAGCACAAAGATATACTCGACGACTGCAGTCTGCCTTCGTGGAAGCCGTCTATCTGGCGAAAGCCATTGACACTACGCGCGGAAACGCGCCTATAAGTTCTGCACATGCTTATCCTGCCGACCTTCCTGAGCAAGCTGAACCAGGCGAAGGTATGAGACGCATCGGGGATCGTATCATCCCAAAGGTGGCTACGTGCCCGGCATGCATCGACAACGTCCGAAAGGACAGTCCTAGCCATAACAGAGACCCTACGCAGTGCAAATATCATGACTCCATCTCTGTATATTGGCCATGTCCAGCATGTCAAAGGGATCTTACGAGAAGCAAGGGGGTTAAGAACCACCTTGATACCGAACCTGGTAAATGTCGTTTTGCTGAACCATTTAAACTACCAGACGACCACGACCCCGAAGGCAAAGCCGTGCCAGCTTGGTGGAAACCCTTACCTAAACCTGGTGAGGGCCAAGCTTCAGCTTCAGGTGGCCGCCAAGGCGCACACGCCAGGCCACCACGACCACGATCCTTCGGTAACGTCGATCCGACATCTGGTACTAGCAGCTACGACCTACTACGAGACGCCCCCGAGCGTGGAAACACGCCTTCTGCGTCTTCTAGTGACACGCCACAGGTAGCGGCCCGCCGCGGACGTCTACAAGGCGTACCACCACCTCCAGACGCAGTCAACACAGGGGATCAACTACGGAGAGCTACAAGGAACCCTCTTGCCTCCACCGGCTCTGGGGCTCCACGACTACCCGACTGGACGAGATTTGACATCCAACACAGTCTACAGAGTCTCCGTAGTCACGAACCCCATGTTGTGAAAAAGGAACTCCGAAAACTGCATCTGCGATGGTATCATGCGAAGGAGCCAAAGATGAGGCTAATCCTCGAAAAGGTGGGGCTTGATAACGTTCGACTGAACATGATCAAGGAAATCTGCGATACCTGTCGGGAATGTAGAGCATGGGAACGTCCAGGAAACTCAACATTACCATCGGTAAGCCTCCCTGGTAACTGGCTCGATGAAGGGGAAATGGACCTCATGTTTTACAAGAAACGGACCATATTTCATATTATGGACCGTTGTATTCGCCTGGCAGCAGGCCTAGAGATTTCCGACAGAGAACGTGACACTATCATCGACGCCTACCACTATTGCTGGATTGCCTATCACGGACCCTTCAAAGTTTTATACTCAGACGGAGAAGGCGCCCTGAATAACGATGCCGCTAAAACCATGATGGCCAATAAGGGCACGGAACTTCGTATCCGTGCTCCTGGCCAACACGCGACTTCAATTGAGTCACGAAACGGCATTCTCAGAGGCGTCCTCCACATGATTGAGGAAGAATTGAATAGACACAACATCCCTGTTGTATTCACTAGAGTATTGGCGGAAGGCATCTTCGTTACTAATGCGTTTACGTTTTATAACGGAGTATCGCCATATCAGGCACACACAGGACGTCAGCCCTCCTTCCTTCCTGATCTCGATACCCTTGACTTTCCCAAGGGACCCGAGACTTCAGGACACGAACGAGAACGTCGTGTAAGGGAAGTCAGCCTCGAAGCCATAACTCAGGCTACTGCTGTAGCCAAGACAAATCGAGCTCTCAGGGCTAAGACGACTCCTGATGGTGCTTGCCTCTACTCATCAGGGGATTTGGTCGACTACCACCGACCTACTGCCACCAAGGACGACCATGGAGGCTGGAACGGCCCATTCCCGGTGATCCGAAACGCGCCTGAAAGAGGACATATTGTTGTCAAGGCAGGATCTCGTGAGGTAATTGTGATGTATCCTGATGCTCGTCACACACTATACATCGAATGTCTCCTCACACGGGAACTTGGCATGGATAATATGGCCATGCAAACCGTCCTTGCTTATGTGGCACACCTCAGCGCAGGGAAACCTGCCAAAGTTTTCGGGTATATCCCCGATTACAAGGGAAACCTTAATCTGTCAGACGACAGCAAGTTTCACCCGCGCGTACACTTAGCACTACAGTATCTCGTACGGAATTACTTCCGAGTAGAACATGTAGTAGCAGTTCGATTGGCTAAGAGTGTGTCAAGCTTACCTGCAGTAAAGTACGCCACCGGGTCTACGCTGATCCACTATGACAACAACATCAGCCCGGCGTTTCACTATTACGAATGCGTGGGCACTGGCTTAAACATTTCTCAGATCACTGGTAGCACTCCCTCCAGACTTATTCAATGCTTGACTTCACGTGTCCCTTCCTTAGGATTTCACGACGATTCGGCTAAATATCAGCATCCAAGCAACACGTCTGGAGAACACGAGTCGCCTGGAAACAGGCCTTCTCCAGACACACCAGACGCTTCATCGCCGAGCGAAGGCCGTCTGTCGACAATCTATGAGGAAAATGGTGAACACAATATTGAAGCTATGATGCTGGAAGAGTGGTACGACGAGCTACGTATGGACCTGCATCCTACGACGATTACCGATGATTATCTTCATTGCGTCCCAACAACTATGCTGCCCGACCAGTGTGTTTTGGTTTCAGCATTTGTGGACGAAGATGATATTATATCATCAGATATGCTCGGAGACGAGCCGAAATCATGTGAGTCCTGTCTAGTCTCTCTTTGTTCAAACACAGCCGACGAGAGCTACTCTCTAGACAGTGATGAATACGGTCCTTACGTTGAACTATGCTTTACATCAGAAATGTCTAAAATAGTGTTGGACCAGACTCAACTTGCACAGCTCGATACCGATATGGTCGCAACGATGAGAGTATATGTATCCTCTGCTGCTGAACGCGCTGTGGTTGTCAAAGAAGATGATCTACTAACCAAAGCCGACATAGCAGCACATCCAAAGGAGGTTAGTGAAGCCTTATATACTGAGCTCAAAATCTGGATTGATAATCGATGCTTTGAGATGTACGATTTATCCAAAGCTTCCAACATCATGACATCCAGATATGTATACAAGTGGAAGTTCGTAAAGATGGGTACCGAGAACGTTAAAACCATTCGTCTCAGACTGGTCCTTCGTGGATTTATGGATACTGAGGCTTTTGATGTGGAAACATTCTCGGGAACCGCCCGAAGGCAGTCCCAACGACTCCTGGCAAGTGAAGCGGCATGCCATCCAGAGTGGATCTTAGCATCCATGGATATCGATAAGGCGTTCCTCAAGGGTTTGACCTATGAGGAACTTGCCCATGCCACCGGCGAGGAAACTCGCATGGTTTGCTTTACTCTTCCACCAGGAAGCGCTCAGGTACTTCGTACATTACCCGGCTTCTCATCCTACGACGAAAGTCGACACTGTCTTAGATGCCTCAAACCAGGAACGGGTACTAAGGACGCTCCAAGAGCGTTCTCTCTCAAACTTCGTACGACCACACGAGCTATAGGACTTACACCGACCAGCTACGATCCTGAATTTGAATTCAGCCAAGACCTTCTGACGGCAAAACATGTCGATGATATTAATATGACAGGTCTAGAGAAAAATATAGACGACTATGTACAACGTGTCGAAAAGGTGTTTGGCAAATGCAAGCTCAACAAGCACACATATACGAACTGCGCCGTTCGCTACACTAAGAATGATCAGGGAGATGTGATCATGGACCAGGACGAGTACATTAAACAACTACGTCCTATCACACACCCAGAACTTACAGGAGCGGCGGCCGACGCCAAAGCCACGAAACTCATTACCGACATGTTCGTCAGCCTGCGAGGAGCCCTCGCCTATGCCCTTCTTACCCAAATCTGGCTCATGGTATATGTGGTCTCTCTTCAGAAAATTCAAGAGCCCACCAATTTGCAAGTCAGACGTTTGAATGCTGTGACGCGAAAGCTGATCAGCAGCCCGAAACGTATCACCTTCCCTCGGATGAAGCCGACGAATGAAGTTGACATCCATAGCGATTCGGGGTATCGGAAGCTTACCGGGGAGGAGGATGACGAGACCAAGGGCTACGGCATACGCGGGGCCAACGTACTACGGCGAGGAAACTCGCCTCAAGGCAAGTCCGTCGTTCACCTCTGTGACGGACTATGCAAATCACACCGATTACAGGTGAGGTCCAGTTATGCTGCGGAGGCACTTGCAGCCGCACATAACCTTGATGAGTGTTACCCTACGCTCATTACTCTCCACGAGCTTAAGGCAGGGGCTTTGACTCCACGACAACTACGAGACATGCGTGAAGTTGGAGGCCTTGCTATCAAAGTCTCTCTTACCATAGACGCTGAGTCCGTCTACAAATCTTTATCAAGCAGGGATCTCAAAATACCTACAGAACGGACTCTGCTTGGACATATCAGCTGGATACGTGAGCTCATGGATATAGGTATAGTACATAATGTGCAATGGTGTGATACTAGGGATATGACCGCAGATGGGCATACAAAGGGAAGCATCGATCGGGAGCTGCTTCTGGAAGTGATGTCAGGCACTCAGTCATTTAAGTATGACGTGAAGCAATTTGTTCCCTTTCGGGGTCCCGAGGACAGAGACAAACCTAAGTCTAATCAATTTTAGTATGTCCTTGTTGCCCTCGCGGTCCAGTTTGCCAGCACGGGCGCCTACTATAAAGGCGCCCCTTTAGCTGCTCGGAAACGAGCCTTATATTTCACGCCTGGCAACGAGCCGGCTTTGTACAACTCAGGCTCTTTGCCTTAATACACATTTGCTTGGTGAGGTATGGCCTAATTTTGGCTTACTTCTAACTAAGCCGATAGCCCTTCATTGTTTGAAGGGGTTGTCCTGTATTTGCGTGAAATACTTTGCGAGGAAACTCGCCTTACAGTCTGGTGTTTGACCAGACTGTACGCACTGTTTTCTTTTCTTTGCAAACAGTCGTGCGCGCGATCTTTGCGTGCGACTATGCTCTCCGTCTCCTCCCCTCCCGACTTTAAGGGTAGCTCTTTGGGAGATGTTACAGTATCGGGAGCATAGCTCGCGCGCCGCTGCCTTGGGCTCAAGGCACGCGCGCCCTATTTGCCCGGACACCGCGAGTGTTCGCTATGTGCTGGAAAGATCATTACATCGATCTTATCCTATCTTACCCATCCGCCCCTCATACTGTACCTTCACAGCAGAGCGATGGATGCAATTTGCCAGGCTATATGCCCTATTTGAGTTACCAGGCTCACTTTCGACTTAGAGGGCCCCGCGAGGCTCCCCAGACAGCTCACACGGGGCCCCAAGACACCCCCATGGAAACCCACTCATGCCCAGAGCCCCCTATGACGGCCCAGAACAGATCCACGACGGACGAAAAAGACTTCGACCATGTTGGCGATGACGATGATGATGCTATGATGATGATTGTGCTGCTGCTGATGATGATGATGCTGCTGATGCTGCTGATGCTGATGATGCGGATGCTGATGATGAAGATGATGATGATGGTGATGATGGTGATGATGATGATGATGGTGATGACAACGATGGCGATGATGATGATACTGATGATGTTGATGATGATTATGATCATGATACTGATGATGCTGCTGATGATGATACTGATATTGATTACTGTGATGCTGATGATGAAGATGAGAATGAGGATGATGATTATGTTGGTAATGATGAGGATGAGGATGGTGATGATGATGGTGCTGCTGTTGATAATGATAAGGATGATGATGCTGCTGATGATGATGGTTATGATGATTATGATGATGCTGATGATGCTGATGATGATGATGATGGTGATGATGGTGATGATGATGATGATTATGATGATTATGATGCTGATGATGATGATGATGATGGTGATGGTGATGGTGATGGTGATGATGATGATGATGATGATGATGATGATGATGATGATGATGATGATGATGATGGGCATGCCTGCCAGCCCCCATTTAACGTTCTCCGGAACTGCTTCTCTGGAGCACGTAAACTACCGCTGACGCTGTCGGTGGCGATGGCGATGACGAGGACGAGTATGATGATGGAAGTTATGATGACGACGGCCATCACGACCAGCTGTGCACATCATATCGTGTCACCAGGGCGGGTGCCGCGGCACGCTCAGCAAGAGTTCGCGATCGTACTCCTGAATCCCCAGAACGCATTCTGAGCCAATCGCAACAGGACGCCGTCCTCGCCATACACCTCCCCCACCAACTCTGTCAGGGGCGGTGGTGAGGACGGCGGTGGGGACCTGGGAGTCGTCCGCCGGCGGCGAGTGGGGGGGTGTTCGAACCGGTAGTGACCCCCCCCGGTTTTCTGGGAAGGGGGGGGCGGTTCGAACAGGTAGCGACCCCCCCACCGGTTTTCTGGAGGGGGGGGGAGTGCGGTTTTTCCTAGAGAAGGAAGGGGGGGGGTGCGAGCAGGGGGGGGGATATTCGGAGGGAGGGGGGGGACCCCTCGGTTCCGGAGGAAGAGGGGGGGAGAATTTTCTACATCAGAGCGGCGGTGGATCACGTTCTCCCGATCATCATCATACCCCACTTTTGCCGGGAACCGCGCTCCGCTGGCAAATGATTCATCCTGCTGGGTCCGTGCACTACTACGACCGAGTCGGCCATGTTCTCCGCTGCTTCGAGCAGCACCGCCGCCACAGAGAAGAGTTCGGAGATGGTGGTCGAAGTTGGCGCCGCTTTCGCGATCGTCTGTCTGCTCTGCGCAATGACATTCGCTTTCATGTTAAGATGGGGCCCCCAGAACCTGTCGCGATGGCCTCAAGAGGGCCCGAAGAAGACCCAAAGATAACCTCCAGAGGACCTCGAGAAGACTCCAAAACGGTCCCGAGAGTTCTCGTCCCTCTCGTCGTCGTCCTCCTACTCGTACTTTCCCTCTTCATTGTCATCGTCCTCGTCCTTATCTTCGTTCTTGCCCTGGTCGTCGTCCTTCTCGTCGGCCTTCTCCTCGTCCTCTTCCTCGCTGCCTCCAAGAGGGTTCCGAGAGAGCCCCAAGAAGAGCCCAAACCAGAACCAAAAACACCCAAACGTGGATCCTTCGGAGCGGCTGTTCCATTGTGTGCCTCTACACTTCTCTGATCAAGGCAGCTCGCATGGTGATCGCTTCCGGATGGGCTGATGGCCCCTCTGCCACGCCCCCCGCGTGGACGCTCCCGTCCCCTCCTCCATCCGCGATCCTCCTCTGGATGCCCCCAAGGGGCCCCCTCCTCCGCCTGGCCCGGCCCCCCCCGCAGCCGCTCCCGCGCGCCAGGATCGCCTGGCGGCCACCGCCAGGGTGCTGAGCGAGGACGGCGGGGGGGGGGGCGCCAGCGAGGGCCGTGGTCGTCCCTCGCAGAAGGACAGTTGCGCAAACGTCTGTCTTGAGAGCTCCGCGCGAACTTCGTGCAGCGGCGCTGGGCCCCCTGGCGGCGCATCTGGCGCCGCCCCTGGCGCCCCGCGCGCCAGGAGGGGTCCAGAGCCGACCCGAAACATATGCGCGGACGTTCGAAAGTATATGATGATGCGTGTTTGTGTCCTGCTGCAGGCATTTTCGCAGTTTACTCTGAAGTCGGTGCCGCCATGTTTCTGCGCTGGTCACAGACGCGCCATGGGCCAGATCGGAGGCTGGGGGGGTGAGATCGAAGTGGAACGGAGAGCCCCCCTACCAGGAAATCGATTTCGGTTTCGTATTCGTGCGTGCCGTGCGTGCGGGCGAGGCGAAGCTGCGTGGGCGGGCGAGAGGAAAGTCTCCTGTGGCTGAGGCGCGGCCGGACCAAGTGTTTGGCGACCCGGCGTTCGGGGCCGCGCGGTGTCCCGCCGCTGTCCCGCCGGTGTCCCGTCGGTGTCCCGTCGTGAGATCGATAGTGAGATCCATCGTGAGGTCGATAGTGAGATCGATAGTGCGTTCGATAGTGAGATCGATGGTGAGATCGATGGTTATATCGATAGTGATATCGATTGTGAGATCGATAGTAGGATCGGTAGTGAGATCGATAGTGATATCGATTGTGAGATTGATCGAGTGAGATCGATCGAGTGAGATCGATAGTGAGCTCGGATGTCGGCGCGAGCTCGAAAGAGCAAGGAAAAAAGAGTTTCAATGGCGGTGCGTCGTTCTCGACCGCTGAGGGTCCGCCCTTGAGCAATATTTTGAGGCGATTTAAGCCGTGGCGACGAGTGGGGCCTCAGGAGGCCTCAAACAAAAAAAACGTCGTCGTCGTTCGCCGCCGTTGGGCAGGTTCCCAGGGGAAGGGGATGGTACCAAGGCGCCCAATAGCGAAGGGTGACGTAAACAACTCGACACCAAACGAGCGGCAACGCAACAATCTCCACTGGCATCGTCAGAACAACAATCACCACTGTTGCCCATTGCTGGGCCCCCCGCCTCCCCAACCTCCTTATCACCCGCAGGGTGGTCGTACAGGTAAAGAATATACTTGGTCCTGCGCGCGGAGTGGTGCGGGCACGAACGCCGCCGCCCCTGACCCCGCCCGCTCTGCGCTCGCCCCCGCGGAGGGTGTGACGCCCTGCTTGGGCCAACTGCGCTGATGCGATGCGAAAATTCGCGCGCGCTGCCTTGCCCCCCTTACCACCCCCTAAGCTCTTCTAGTGTGAAACCCAAAGGGGGTGGCGTACCTGCGCCGGTACCTGCGATGAGAGGGCTATGCCTGCGCCGTATTTGTTTACACGCCAAAGGTGCAAGCAAATACCCGGGGTGCCCGTGCGAACATGACGATCTCGAGGATATGCGTTTGTTATATTATCGAGAACGCCGGCGGCGCATCACTGGCCGCTCCCTGGGAGTTGGACGCATCTGGTCGGTAGTCTATTGGAGGCAGTTTTGAAGCTTCTTTGGGGGCTCTTGGGCGCCGTTTGGGGTCCTCTTGGGGCCTCTGTTGGGCCTCTTGGGGGCTCCTTGGAGGCCTGCTGGCGGTCTGGGAGGTCCCGTTTGGGCAGGAAGCTGGACATGTAATTTCGAATTCTGGCTCTAGTGTCCTTTTGGGTCCGTCATGGGCCGTCTTCGGCGGGTCGTCTTGGGGCCATTGGGATTCCTTGAAAGCTTCGACTTGGGAGGGTCTGCGAGGGACCGCCGACAGAGTGGAGGCCGAGAAGAGGGACTGATTCAAAGGCTGCCGCCTCTGCCGCCGACCCCAAAGAGGACTCCCGCGCGGAGTCCGCCGCATGTCTGTCTACGGTGGTTGCATGGGGACATCCATTATTTGGCGTTGTAGCCACGAGGTATCGGAAGAGGAGCGGCACAGGCATCCGCGCGCGGATGTAGCACTGAATTGTCATGGCGGCCTCCTGGGCGCCTCTGGGGCCTCCTGGGGGCCTCTTTGGGCGGAGAGAGCTTCTTTAGGGGCTCTCTTGGGTTCCTTGGGCGCCTCTTGGGCCGTCTTGGTGCTCTCTTGGGCCGTTTTGGTCTCTCTTGGAGGCGTCTCGGGCCGTCTGGGAGCGTCGGGAACCCGAGAAGCTGAGAACGCCCAAATCCTTGAATCACCTAAGGATAATCAATGATGTGGGCGTGTTGGGGCTCTCAGTGGAGGCCTCTTGGAGGCCTCTTTCGGTGACTTGGAGGCCTCTTGGGCCGTCTGGGGGTCATCTTGGGCGTCTTGGGGCTGTCTTTCAGCGACTCGGGGCCTCCTTGGTCAGTCTCGCGAACTTCTTGGGGCCCTCATGGCCCGTCCTCGGGTCTTTTTGGGTCCGAAGCGGTCACGCGACAAGACGCGGGGAGATCCAAGAGATTTGGGCCGATGTGGTTCTGGGCCAGGAATTGTGGCGTGGGGGGTGCCAAAAACAGAGGTCCAGAGTGTGTGGGGGGGGGGGCAGGGCGTGGTGAGGAGTTAGGGTGGGTGGTCGGGGTCGGTTCCGGTCCCAAGAACTGAGGTCCAGAGTGTGGGGGTGCCGGGACGTGGTGAAGGGTCAGGGTGGGGGGTCGGGGTCGATGCCGGGCTATAGGAAGTGTCAGACGGGGGGTCCCAAAAAGATTTGATGCGAGGAGGGTCCGAAAAATATAGGTACCGAGGGTGGGGGTGCTGGAGCGTGGAGAAGGGTCAGGGTGAGGAACTGTGGGGTGGCAGCTCTCAACAAGGGACGTTCATAGGATGGGGGGTCTGGGGCGTGGTGAGGGGTCAGGGTATAAGGGGTGGAGCTGGGTTCTGGGCCAGGAAATGTCGCGTGGGGAATGTCAAGAACGAGGTCCAGAGAGTGGGGGTGCCTGGGCGTGGTGAGGGGTCAGTGGGGGGTCGGGGTCGTTTCCGGGCAGGAAGTTGCTGGGTGGGGCGTCACACGAACAGAGGTCGAGAGGGTAGGGGTGCCGGGGCGTGAGGGGGGGTCAGGGTGGGTGGTCGGGGTCGGTTCCGGGCCAGTCAGTGTCGGGTGGGGGATCCCAACAAACAACGTCAGAGGGTCGGGGTGCCAGGGCGTGGTGAAGGGTCAGGATGTGGGGTCGGGGTCGGTTCCGGTTTAGGAATTGTCGGGTGTGGGGGCCCTGCAGGGACTGAGGTCTGGAGTCTGGAGGGGCGGGGTGCGGGGGCGTGCTGCGGGGTGGAGGGTCGGGGTCGGTTCCCGGCCACGATAGGGTGGGGGGTCCAATCAAGAACAAAGGTTCAGAAGGTGGGGGTGCCGAGGTGTGGTGGGGGGTCAGGGTGGGCGGTCGGAGTCGGTTCTGGGTCAGGAGGTCCCAAGGGTGGGGGTGCCAGGGCGTGGCAGGGGTCAGGGGTCAGGGTGGGGGGTCGGAGTCTGTTCCGGGCCTTGTCGGGTGAGGGGTCCGAAGAACAGAGGTCCCAAGGGTGTGGGTGCCGGGGCGTGATGAGGGGTTAGTGGTCAGGGTAAGGGGTCGGAGTCGGTTCCAGACCGTCTTTGTCGGGTGAGGGGTCCGAAGAACAGAGGTCCAGAGTGTTGGGGTGCCGGGGCGTGGTGAGATGTCACGGTGGGTGGTCGGGGTTGGTTCGGGGTCAGGAGTTGTCGGGTGGGGGGCCGTCTAAAAATAGAGGTCCAAATGGTGGGGATGACCGTTCGCGTTGAGGGGTCAATGGGGGGTCGGGGTCGGTTCTGGGCTTATGACGCGCGGGGGGGTGTCCAAGGACAGAGTTCCACAGGGTGGGGGTGCAGGGGCGTGATGAGGGGTCAGGGTGGGGGGTTCGGGGTCGGTTCCGGGCCAGGGATTGTCGGGTGGAGGGTCTGAGGTCCAGAGGGTGGGGGGGCCGGGGCGTCGTGAGGGGTCAGGATGGGGGGTCGGGGTCGGTTCCGGGCCAGGATTGACGGGTGGAGGGTCCCAAGGACAGAGGTCCAGAGGATGCAGGTGCCGGGGTGTGGTGAGGAGTTAGGGTGGGTGGTCGGGGTCGGTTCCGGGCCAGGAATTGTCTGGTGGGGCGTCCCATAAACAAGGTCCAGAGGGATTGTCGGGCGGGGCGTGGTGACGGGTCAGGATGGGGGGGTCGAGGTCGGCTCCGGGCCAGGAAATGTCGGGTGGGGGTTTCCAAAAGAGAGATCCAGAGGGTGGGGGTGCGGGGGCGTGGGTCCGCGGTGCTCGTGGTGTCGGAAGATTTGGGGGACGTGGTGGGGGGTCCCAGAAAGGATTTTTGCAGTGTAACTCCAAGAGGCTGGCTGAGTGTGAGTCCTCGGGCGAAGTTGCATAGCGTGTAACAGGGGAGGATATCCGGATGTTTTGGAACGCGTCAAAAAGTGAACAGTTGAGTCTCACACTCCTCTGGGGTCGGCGGATTTCACGTGCCCGCGTTGCCTGCGCCTGGTCCCACTCAGCGCCTGCGCCGATACAGCGACGTTGCTGGTTTAGCCCGGGACAAACAGCAGCCAGTTGGGCGTGGAAAGTATCGAAGTCCGCGCTCGAGAGGTCGACCTTGCGACGGTTCATCGAAACGCCCACTTCACCTGCCAGGTCGAGGAGCCTAGACAGGAAGTTTTGCTGGCGTTCTTTTGCTCGCAATCGGTACCGTAACATGGAAATCAGGATGGAACCAAAGCGGCCACGGATGGCATCGCCGTGGGTGCGAAGATGATCGCGACGGCGGCGACGGCGATGGCGACGACGCAACCGTCGCGGCCGCGATTACGATCATCTACCACGCACCCTGTCACCCGGATCGGCTCCCAATCGGGTGTCCGTGCTTCGTTTTGATGATATTATGAAGCGAGAAAGCGCTTGCAATCTCATTTGGAGGATCGGATTCGGGGTGCGTGGGTATTTTGGCCGGGGGGCAAGGATTCTTCCTTGATTTCATGGCCCTTTCTCTTTTTTTCCAGCGCGTGCACATACCTCGGGCCATGATGCGCCAACCCCCCTCTTCCTGGTACCCGTCACGGGCGCGCCCGAACGGGGCGGGTTCCTTCATTTCTGGGCGGCGCAAGAAAATTCGTGGCGGCCTGTGGTCGCTCGTCGTTTTCCGAAAAAAAACAATGTCCCAGCTCTGGGGTCGTTAACACATTTGCTCAATATGAAAATCCGACCCATGGGAACAAGTCGAATACCAGGGGGCCGACGTCACGAACAAAAATGCAGCGTCGGAGAGAAAGAACATGGAAGCGCAGACCAACAACAGTTGTTTCGAGAGGGCTGTGGGATACGTGCAACCTTTAGGGGAGTTCCAGATTCATGACTGAATTTCAAGCGCAACGCCAGGACCGCTCCAATAACATGTCAGGTGGTGCGTTTCTTCAGGAATAAATGGGGGGAAGGCGGTGCGGAGGAGGAAACGATAAGGCTGTATTGATCTCGCACATCGCTGCTCGGTGTTGTGTGGCCTCTGGGCTTATCTGACCGCGCTAGAACTTTCAGGATATCGCTGCGCCTTCGTGTTTTCGCTCCGCTTGCGCAAGATTTTGATCATTTCCCTTGCTCACGACCAGCCAGGGTGTGGTGCGAGTTAGGGAGATCGTTGACAGTGGCCTTTTGCTCCAAGATCTTGTGCGCAAATTCCCGCGTTGTCTTACGAGGGGGGAAGCTATATTTGTCTTTGTTTGTGGGTTCTGTTGATTTGGGCCGTCGGTTGGGCGCCCCTGGTCGGAGCCATCCGAATATGATGTTTCGTCGAGGGAGTGCAACACAACGGCTCATGACGGTTGGAGGCGATAGGTTGTCAGGACGAATTTGCGATACGAGGCATCAGGATCATTCCTGACGTTCCATGTGTTCCCACCAGCCCATCCAATAACAATCGCCAGGCGAGTTGCATTGACCAAGGACGCGTGGCAGCATGCAGTCACGTTCTGGGAGCTTCCAGGAGGCATCTCGGGGTTGCTGTTTGCCCCCCTGAACTCAGGAACCGCCCCTGGGGACCCCCACAGTCAGATGAAAAAGAGGGCCCGTCGCGAGTTAGAAAATGACGCCCGCCGTGGATTGAAAACTGGAGGGGATCTTCGTTGGAGAACAGGGCGCGCCACGCTCGAACGGGAAGCGCTTTCTTCACATCACCATTTCCACACTGTCTTCCGCACACGTTTTCACCAAAGTTTTCACCAACGCAGGAGAAGCACTTTCACACCGCAGCGGCCCCGGTGCCCGCGGAGGGTGGATGCTCCCCAGCCAGAGAGCAGGCCGGCCCAGGAGCGCAGCCGAGCAAGCCCCGCCCGCCCGGCACCCCCGGCAGGACGCCGGCGTGGGTCGGGGTCTGGGCAGATGCGCCGGTTTGTCGACCCGCGGGCTTCCTGACCCCAGGAGTAAGACTGGGAGGACCATGGGGACGGGCTAGAGAACCCCATGAGGGTCAGAGAGCAGAAACAATTTTTCAGGGACGGGGGCGTGCGAGGCGACATCTTCTGTTCGATGCCGCAGGCGCGCGCGCGCTGCAAGTCCACGCCCCGACGCCAGGGTCGAGTTTGGCGTCGCCGTGATTCCGATGCCAAAGGCGGAAGGGGGGAGGGAAAAAGAGGGAGACGAGGACATGAATAGCATAACCGCGGCTCACAATCCACACAATGCAACTGGATCCCACCAGCGTTTCGGGCGTAGGTGGGTGGTTTAGCGAGTTGATCATTCGGACATCCTTTTTCTTTTCGGGGCGAGGTTGGTCTCTCCCCCTACCCCCTACCCTCCCTCCCTGGGTCTGGACGGGGCTTTCCGCGGGTCGTTGGGAGGGTTCGAGATTGCCCCAAGACGGCCCACAGAGGGCTCCAGCTAGCCCAAGATGGCCTCCAAGATCGGACAACATAGCTTCCGACATACCTCCACTGGGTTCCAAGACTGCTCCGACACGATTCCAAGCGGCCACGGGCGGACCCTCCCAAGGACCCCTTTTGAGAGGTCACAGTCGTTCAAACAACGAGGGATAACGATGGTTTGTTGCTATGTTCTCGCCTCTCAGTCCCCATGGGTTCTTGGGGCTGCAAGATGGCTCCAAGATGGCCCAATCGAGCCCCACGAGGGGTCAACGACGGCCCCGAGAGCTCCCAAGAACGCCCCAAAACCATCCCAGCAAGGCTTCAAGAGATCATTCGGCTGTCTCCGAGTGGGGGGGTGGCGTGGTTGCCGCCCCCCCTTTTAATTGATGGTCTTCACGGCCACCGAGAGGGCCCCAGTGGTCACCCAAACTAGAGTCAGCATCGTTCGGGAACGCTTCCAAACAAACGAACAACGCCACATGGGCCGAGCTACTAGAACCGAGCCCATACAATGGAACTAGGCCAGGGAGGCAACGCAGCCGGCCGCGCTGCACAAGACTTACATCATCATCATCATCATCATCATCATCATCATCATCATCATCATCATCATCATCATCATCATCATCATCATCATCATCATCATCATCATCATCATCATCATCATCATCATCATCATCATCATCATCATGCATCATCATCATGTTCAAGGCATGTTTTGTTGTGGGTCTTCGTGTCCTCTGCGACCGCTGGCGGATATGCGCTGGCTGCCGTCCTCTTGTCCTCTTGTCGTTCCGCCTTCCGAGCATGTCGTGGTATCCCCTGCGTTCAGTTCCCATGCTCGGCGGGCGGCTTCAGCGCGGCGGATCATGCCGCAAGGCCGTCTGGTCGCAGGCAGCGCCACTGATTTCGCGAACCCTCGCCTCGCGAGGGAAGCGGATGAGGAGGGCCAGGAGGAGCAGCAGGAGGATTATGCTTGTCAGTCCTTACGTTACTTCTACAAACCGCCGTTTACCCCTGGAGCGGTGCTCCAGGGGTCTCGTGGCCTTGTTTTGATCACCCCTCCACGGGGGAACAGCGACGAACGCCGTTATTTCCAGCCATCGGGAGCTAAGTCAGGAGCAGGATGGAGGCGATTGTTCCAGCATCCCACGACTGGCCAGCGCCAGGAAGAAAAACGGGAAGGGCGAGCAGCGAACGCACGAGTCAGCACCCCAGACGGGCGGTCGTCGGGGGCACCCGCAGGAGCTGCGCGCAGATCCGCGCTTGGAGAATTGGTGCAGGTGCCCGTTTTAGCCTCCTTCTCCAGTTTGCTGTCCCTCTCCCGCTCCCTATCTGTCTCTCCCTCTGCTCTTTCGTCCTCCTTCTCTGTCTCTTTCTCATTCGTTCCCTCTCTCTCTCTCTCTCCCTCTCTGCATGTTTCTCTCTCCGTTTCGTCTTCTCTGTTTTCTGTCTCTTCATATTTGCCCTTCCTCTGTCTGTTCTCTCTCTCTCTCTCTCTCTCTCCTTCCCTCCCTTTCAATTTCTGTCAGTATCCGTCTTTCTCAGCCTCTCTCTCTTTCTCCCTTCTCCCTTTTTCCAACATCCAAAGTGGGATTCTTGTTTTCTCTGGACACCTCGCGCAGGAAGCTCACCTTACCTCCAACCCTCTCCCTTTTACTCACCATCATCATCACCACCCATCGTCACTACTCATCATCACCTTCATCACCGTCACCATTATCATCATCACAATCATTCACACTCACACCCTTACCATCCTCATAATCAGCATTATCCTCATCATTCGGTCAACCATCATCATTATCATCGCCATCCTTATCACACTCATCATCATTCCTTCACTCATCATCATCACCACTCATCATCATCAGCATCATCTTCATCACCAATCGCTCACTCATCACTTCGTCACCACTCACTCCCTAGCCTGAATATGGGGGACGTCTCGAGCGGGAGCCTCGTGTGTGAGTGAATTGCGGGGACGTCTCAGGCGGGAAACCTCTCCTTTATGGGGCCCGCACCTCATCTTAACAATCCGAGCGGGTCATCGGGATCCTGTAACTGTCGTCTTTTTCGGGATCCTGATGCCTGAGTATTGGGGAAGTATCCGGCGGGAGCCTCGTCTGTGAGTGAATTGCGAGGAAGTCTCAGGCGGGAACCCTCTTTTATGGGGCCCGCATTTCATCTTTTTAATCCGAGCGGGTCATCGGAATCTTGAAACTGTCGTCATTTTTGGGGTGGTGAGACCTGGTGTCTCAGGGGGGAGCCCTCTCCCCATAGGGGCCCGCACCGCGTCATTTTAATTCGAGCGGGTTATCGGAACCCTGTAACCGTCGTCAATTTTGGGGTGATGAGGCCTGGATATGAAGGAAGTATCAGGCGGGAGCCTCGTCTGTGAGTGAAATGCGAGGAGGTCTCAGGCAGCAGCCTCCTCCCTATGGGGCCCGCATCTTATGTTACTAATCCGAGCGGGTCGTCCCAATCGTGGAACTGTTGCCAGGTTTGGGCTTCCGAGGGGGTGAATATGAAGGAAATGTCAGGCGGGAGCCTCGTTTGTGAGTGAATTGCAAAGAAGCCTCAGGCGGGAAGTCCCTGCCTATGGGCCTCGCACTTTATGTTCGAATCCGAGGTGGGTCATCGGCAACTTGTAAATGTCGTCATTGTTGGGCTCCTCAGGCTTGAGTATTGAGGAAGTCTCAGTCGGGATCCTCGTCTGTGAGTGAATTTCGAGGAAATCGCAGGCGGGAATCCCCTCCGTATGGAGCCCGAACCTCATGTTGGTAATCCGAGCGGACCATCGGCAACCTGTAACTGTTGTCACTTTTGGGCTCCTCCAGCTTGTGTATGGAGGAAGTCTCAGACGGGAGCTTCGTTTGTGAGTGAATTGCGAAACGGTCTCAGGCGGGAGCCCCCTCCCTAAAGGTCCCGCGCGTCATGTTGGTAATCCGAGCGGGTCATCGGCAACCTGTAATTGTCATCCCTTTGGGGTCCTCAAGCGTGTGTATGGAGGAAATCTTCGGCGGGAGCGTTGTCTATGAGTGAATTGCGAGGAAGTCTCAGGCGGGAGCCCCTTCCTTGTGAGGCCCACACTTCATGTTGGTGATCCGAGCGGGCCATCGGCAACCCGGAGCTGTCGTCACTTTTGGGTCAAAACATAAGCCTCCAGCGGCCTGCGCGGCGACTCTCCGCCATGACGGGCCCCGCACTTCATGTTGGCAATCTGAGCGGGTCATCGGATTCTTGTATTTTTCGTCACTTTTGGGCTCCTCAGTTCCTGCGGCCTGACGAATGCATCGCGATTCAGGACGATCCCGTCGCGGGCCGGCGCCTCCTGAACGTCCCGAACATGCACAAGACGGGGGACATCCACGGCGTCTTGCCGGCCCGCGTTGGCACGGAGGTGCGATTCACGGCAGTGCAGGAAAAGCTGAAGAAGACGTCGGGGCTCGCGCAGGATCAACATGCCACCATCGTGTCCTTCGAGTTCCACCGCGGGGACGAGCAGCGGCGCGAGGAGTGCTCGGCAGGCCAGCTCTTTCGCCCCTGGTTCCTACCGCAGGGGATCTGGCTGCAGGCGCACGGCTTCAAGGAACCCCCGATCGACCAGGACGTCGCCGAGGTGCTGCGACGGGGCGCCGAATGCGCCGACGACGACGGCCAGGCCAAGGCGCGGGCTCTGGCAGAGCTCGGGGCCGCACGTTGTGCGCCGCTCGGGGTTCACCTTGACTCGCGCGCCCTACCTCGCCTCCATGCTGTCGCAGGGCCAGACGCTGCGCAGAGGCGTCGCCATCGACTGCGCGAGGGGCGACGACGCTGGCCGCACAGGCGTGTCGGACGACCAGTGGTGGCTGCACCTCTGCGTCATGCTCTCCCGCGCCACGTGCACGCGGAACGCGCTGATCCTGCGGCCGCCTTCGCGCGAATTTCTCGAGCGCGGGCCGTCGGCGTCGCTGCGGGAGGCGCTCGAGGAGTTCGATGAGAAAGCGGGGGCCACCAGGGCTGAGGCCGAGCAGCTTGCAGCGGAGCTTGGTTTCGTGCTGCGCCGCGCCTGAGCGCCGCGGCGCGCGGCTCGAGGCCCGCGGGGTTGCCCCGACGGTCTGGCCCGCGGGGGCCGCCTTGACGGCCTGCCCTCGCGCCCTGGCGGCCCGCAGGGCTGCCCCGAGGGCGTTGCCCGCGGGGCTGTCCCTGAGGGGCTTCGCGACCCAGCCGTCGGCGAACGCTCGCGCGTTGGCCGAGGCGGCGACGGCGCCGAGGGACATCGGCTTGTTTGCCCCGACCAGGGAGAAAGGAGGCGCGCGCGGAGAAGCGGCAGGACGGCGAGGGGGGGGGGGGGGGGGCAGGGGTAGTAGATAAAAAAGGAGGAGGGAGAGGAAAGAGCATAGGCCAGGGCGAGAGGAGGATGTCCGCAAGGGCGACGGGGGAAAGGGCTCAGGGTAAGCTACGCATATATATATATATACACACACATATATACATATACATATACATATACAAATACATAGATATATATATATATATATATATATGCACGTGGGGTCTCACCGTTTGATTTTTCATTGTTGCAGCAAAAAGAATCATGCATGCAATGTTTTATATATATTCTCTCTGCGCAGAAAACACAGCCAGACTGCGATTGGTAACGGAGGCCCTGAGTAGCCAATAATGGTTTAGACAGTGTGCAGCCGTCAAATGGATGTGCAGCTGGCTTTGCAGGATCATGGGGCACGCTGGCGCTTGCCCCTGCCGTCTGGAAGAATTCTTCAGAGGCGAGCGAGTTCAGCGCCGACGCAAGGGGCGCGTGCTGCATCTTTGCTTCGACTTTGCCATGGGGCGTTTGCGCGATGGCCTTGCTGAAGTAAATGCTTGGACCCCCGCCCAACATGGAGGCGCCGGCTTATGGCAGCTCGTGCAAGGTGCGGCTCGCGGTGCGTTCATGCATGCTCAGCCTAAGATCAAGCCGTACGACAGCATGCCCTGCCTTGTCAGCAGGCTCGGAGAAACTGGGACCAAGGCGAGAGCCTTGGCACAGTTCTGTCGAGTCCCAGCTGATCAACATGACGATGCGACTTTGCACATAATGACAGGGATGTTGCGGGCCGACTTCGATGGCATGGCCGATGACGGGGCCAACATGACACCTGCTTTGGCGAGCGAGGCTTCTTCGGGTCAATAGTGCCCACGTAACTAACGCAAGCCACTTTCGATTTGCATCGCCCCCCCTCTGCAGGCGTTGTCCTTTGCGTATTCATGTAATTCCGAGTTTCTCCTCCCCCAGCAAGGTTGCATCCATTGTGAATGCCCCTGTTGACGACGCAGTCGCGGAAGGCCCGCGGAAGCGGTCGGCCCTGGGCGGCGAGCTCGTTGCGACTTCATCAAAGTCTCACGGACATCGAGGCTCCTGGGTGCGATTTCCGATATGCTGAATATCAGTTTACTGCCATGCGTTATGGCTTCCCGTTGTTGTTCATATTGGGGGCCTCTGTCGTGTGTCTGACCCCACCACCCCACCCCTCTTAGATTGGTTCGCCCCTCCCTCGCGGGCCCCTCCCTCATGATTGCCCGGGGAATGCAAAAGTCATAGGCAGTGCAACATAGATTTCACTGTTTCTGGGTGGTGGTTGAGGGGAAGTTGTCTGCGGGGTGAACTTGTAGGTTCCCCCTGCCTTCGGAGTTGTGGGCAAGAGTGAAGGGGGCGCTTGCAGGCGGCTCACAGTCGCGAGAGACACCAGCTGACCCAATTGAAGTTTTCGTTCAGTAGCACTAGCAAACGCCTGAGCAACAATGCTTGCAAACAAAAACAGGTGGATACACCTGCTGGTTTGCACGTTGGGGCACCGGAAAGTAGCCCGACCCCTCCGTTATATATATATATATATATTAAAAAGAAGCCCTATTTTTTGGGGGAAAAAACATATATATATATATATATATATATATATATATGTATAACGCGCACACACACACAGGGCTTCAAACATCTGTGGTTATCCATTCCCACGCGTTTTCAGCCTTTCCCTCAGGGTCCAATTCTACACTCAGTCAATATGCTTGTTTCTCTCCCTCCACCCCCAGGCTGACAAAAAAAAGTAGCCCGCCCCCGTCCGCGTGCTGTTTTTCGCACGCATTCGCGGAGGAGTTTTGTTGCAGCCGGTGCCTCCAAAGGATTTCAGCGGATGTGCCGCCATGCCAGTGCAGAGTAAATGGGATGCCTATTCTTCGGTGGTGAAGCCTCCAGGCGCGAGGAAACCTCATGGTGAACTCAAGGCCGCATCCTTGGCCGTGCGATGGGCGGTAGCACAGACATTGTTCAAGGGCGGGGTGGCGGACCCGTGGATCCTGGAGAGCCTGACGTTGGTGGAGGGCACGGTGGTCGCGGAGGTGATGATGGTGGAGACGACCCAGACCATGGCGGCGGGGGCGGCTCAGGCCATGGCGGCGATGATGGCGACGGCCTTGGACCTGGCGATGGGGCGACCCTAAGAAACCGGAGAAAGCACCCCGCAAAGAAGAGTCGATCAAATTGCTGAGGGGCTACTACGCTGCTGCTTTGAAACCTTATTCATTCGCGTCGTTTCCAATTGCGCCTGACGACGACGGAGAGCCAGACCATTATGCATTTCAGGCATTGGAGTTGGAATCCAAATACATTATTATACCTACCTGGGGGGGCCATGCTAAAGATCAGGCTTTGTTTGAAATCGCGGTGCAGCCACTCGATATTTGGAGCAGCGGCAGCAAATTCAGTGAGCCCACATTAGATGTCATGGTGGTTTCAGAGCCGACTAAGGTTGACAGTATGCAGCTGGTCGGCGAAAACAGAGAGGCTCGACGCGCTGTCCAGGTTTGGGAGGCATCGGAGTCTACAACCACAGGTTGCACTACTTCATCGTGCCCGAGGGTTTCTGCCCCATCATTGGGTTTGGCGCCTTCGAACATGCCCGTCCGAAGCTTGGTAGACGCCTTAGACAAACGAGGATTCAAGGAAGTGCGACGTAAATTTGCGCGCGCCAAGGGCGGCCCACTCATCTACGACATAAGGGGCGCCCCCTCCAGGAGAAACTACATGCAGTGTGTCCTTGCAGCAGAAACACTTTGGGCAAAAGGCAATGCCTCCTTTGAGTCCGACCTATCTGCGGCGCGCAACAAGCTGCTGCTGCTGTCGCGCTTTGCAGTGGGCGGAAGGCCAAGTGCGACAAATGGCAAGCGGCGATTGGAGAGCGATAATAATCCTAAGCCCTACAGGATTTCGGCGTTGGAGCCCCCCCCCCGCGCCTTCTCCGCCAGAGCCCTTTGACATGGATATCTTCGGGGGCGCAGGTACCGGCAAAACCCCTGGCGACCCCGCCGTGCTCAAGAAGGCCGGAGCGCATCAGCCAGACGAGGAATCGTCCCACAAGCAAGTTAAAGACAAGGCTGAGCCTGAGCCATCGCCAAAGCCTGACTCGGAGCCACACGGTGGAGATCAGCCTGCCGAGGTGGAGAACAGCGGCAGCAGCAGCACCAGCGCCAGCACCAGCGAGCGAAATAGCAGCAGCTCCAGCTCATCCGCTTCGGCGTCGGAGGAGGAGTCCGAACGTGCAGAGGTGAAGGCCCCTAAACTTCCAGATGAGATACGTGGAGTTGCTCTTGCGATTGAGACCCGTTCTGACTCAGGTTCAATGGGGGTCCGAATTCATTGCCCAAACCGGCTACGCCGAGGCTGCAACAAATATAGATCTTTGGTTTCATGGAGCGAGCACTTCGGAGATGACGCCCCGATCGCGTACTTAGACACATGGCTTTCATAGGCTTTCTCTAGAGGCCACGATTCCCACGCGAAGTGGAGGCCCACGCTTGCGCAAGCCAGGAAGTTCGCGGCAAAGGGCCACGGTGCTGCCGCTGCCAGCTCGACCAAATAAGGAACCATGGACGCCAGCAGAAATGTCGAGGCGAAAAGAAACTTAACATAGAGACGGGCCAAATAGCGCTGCACAAACACAATGAGCAAACCAAGCAATATCATTATGCACGCCATGGCTGTGAATCGCATACAATCAACAAACCAATGAAAGCAAAAACACTGAACACACACGCGCACACCTAAACAACATACAACGGTTAGGGGCATACCGCCATTGCATTGCACTGCATTTGGGTAGGGTTTCCCACTTGACGTTCATATGCTGACTGTGGGTTTCTTAAGTCTCGTTTCCGATCGTGTTTCATCGTTTCAGGCGTTGGGCTCAAATGATTATTTACCATGTCTTTATTCAGGGCGATCCAACGCATGCGCACTCACGGCAGCCTCTCCTGATAAGGTAGGTCTCTGGATAATGTCAGACGGTCTTGCGCAGACGCCAAAGCCCGACATATCTAAAATAGAGCAGATTGACGGCGTCGGAGACGACGCGCCCTCGGGGCCCTGGCGGCCTGGCCAGGCCACCAACCACGTGGAGTATAAGGGTCTCTTCGATGGCCCTGGTGCGTATCAAGAGGCGGTTCGTTGGAAGCAGAGCGCAGCAGCATGTCGGGCATATCTCAGGGGGGCCCCGAAACGCAGAGTTGCCGAATGCAAGGTCATGGCTGGAGTTTGGTTTCCAAAGACCGGCTCAAAAGCCAAGGCGGCTGTTTCAAACAATGCTCGGATTTCACGCACGCGTGCAGTCGAATTGATTATCGTAGACTGGCATCGGGCATGTGCTCGATTCCAGCCGTCTCGTTTGTCTTGCAAGACTTTCAAAGCGCCTCGGGGTGCAGGCGTGTTCGGCTCTTCTGCCGCAGCAAAAACACTTGTCATCATCGTCGGCATCATCAGCGCCATCATCATCTGACCCAGAAGGCCCAAGAAGCCCTCAAGATGGCAGCCAAATGGCCCATAGCATACAACATAGGAAGGTGACGCAATAACCAAGATCGCTTAAGATAGCACCCGAGATGGCATCACAAATCCCCATAGGTAGCCCCAAGACGGCCAGCCCCTACTTCGCCCAAGACGGCGCCAAGGCGGCCCAGGCCCCAAGAAGGCCCATGATAACTCCAAGGCGGCCAATAAGCACCGAGACGGCCCCAGAAGCCCCCAAGAGGACCTTCAACGGGCCCAAGATGCCAACCTGCTACCGATTCAAATAATCAAAATAAACAGACGCGCGTATGCATAACACAAACACCGCCCTAAGATCCTATGAGCAGACAGCTGGAAATGCGCAAATGCACTTCTGCAACAACACGCATGCAAAGGTAGATGGGTCGAGGGATGCCCGCATGTGCTGGCGACCGTGCATGCATCGCGCATAATCGCACGCGTGTGCGTGCTTGTACGCGCCAACATATACTCGAACAGGTGTCCTAGCACACGCGACCCGTGGCGCGTGCACATTGTGCGTGCGTGCATATGCGTATATAATGTTACGTATGCATGCACTCGTGTCCAACGCTTTCATTAAGAGATCCACGGTGTTGAACCGACAGCAGAAATCTGAAAATCAATTGCAAATTTCCACTCTCAGGACGCAAGAGGGGGGCACCCCAGTGTGGAATCTACGAAGACGTAAACAAGATACACATTTCAACGGATGCAGCATCGCGAGCGCGCGCGCGACCCGCCGACCGCCAGCGCGCGCGCGGGTGACCATGGCCACCCGCGCGCGCGATGCATTTCGCATGCGTTTTCATATATTCAGCATTATAATGGCTCCTCTTGGGGCCAGAGAATGGAATTTTACATTGGGTTTCCACCGTCGGTTTTTCAAGTTAACGTCGTGAACATGTGTAGCAAACGCATGCAGACGCATCGCGCGCACGGTGGATGTTGCACATGGTTTCATCGAGTCCACATAGTATACACACTTCCACACATCCCACTTTGAGGCGATCGCCTCTCGAGACCTGAGAATGAAATTCTACGTTGGGTTTTCGCCATTTGGGTATCGGGATGACATCGTGGGGGTGTAAATAAAGAACCACCACCAACAACACAACCACCGCCCTCACCGCCACTACCACCACCACCACTACACAAACCTCCATGCACAATGTTTAAAGAATTAACGGGCGCAAGGGGTCTGATGCGACGGGGGCGAGAACGGCCATTTCGAACAGGGGTCGGGAATGGGGAAGTCTGACCCGAACTGAGTTGGACGCGTGAAAACTGGAACGCATCATGCATAGGATAAAGCGATGCGATGCCGCATGCGAGGCCGAAGACTTGAAATTCACGAAACAATCATTGCAGCAGCGGCTGCGGCTGCGGCTGTGATCCCCCCCCAAAACCGCCCCGCCCCACCACCGCCCCGCCCCGCCTCTCTCCCGCCCCCCCCCGCGCCACCGCCCCCCTCCCCCCCTCCGCCACTTCCGCGCGCCCCCCCCCCCCTTCCCCGCCCCGCCCCGCCGCCGCCCCGCCCCGAGGGCGCCGTCGCGGAGTGCGAGCAGGCGGAGTTCACGAGCGGCGCGCCAGAGTTTACGGGCGGAGGTCGGCCGAATGCTGTTATTTCATAGGGACCGACGACTGCGGAAAATCGAAAGGACGACGCGGGCCATTAGAACCATAATGAGTTTGCGGCTTCGGGGCCGTCTTCCGAGGAGCAGCTTGCGCGGCGCGATGGCCCGTTGCGCTGGCGCCCAGCGCCGCCTCGGGCGCGAGTTGGGACCGGATAGGAAACGAGTAGGGACCGAGTAGGAACCGAATGGGAACCGAGTAGAAACCGAGTAGGAGTCGAGTAGGACCCGAGTAGGATGGGAACCAAGCAGGAACCGAGCAGGAACCGAGTGGGAACCGAGTAGACGCCGAGCAGGAACCGAGCAGGGACCGAGTAGGAAGCGAGTAGGAACCGAGTAGGAACCACTTCGAGTAGGAACCGAGTAGGAACCGAGTAGGAACCACTTCGAGTAGGAACCAATCAGGAACCGAGTCGGCTTCGCCCGGGCTAGAGCGCGCGCGCGCGCGCGTGGGCGCGGTGGTGGACAGCCACGCCCTCGCGCTTGATGGTTGCACATACTTGAGGACTGCATCCGTTCTTTGTTGACTGAGGTTGAGATTGTGATGCTGATGAGCGAAGGTAAGGTAAGGCAAGGCAAGGCAAGGCATGGTAAGGCAAGGTAAGGCAATCTAAGGTTAGGCCAGGGAAGGCAACGCAAGGCAAGGGAAGGCAAGGCAAGGCAAGGGAAGGCAAAGCAAGGCAAGGCAAGGCACGGCAAGACACGGCACGGCACGGCAAGGCAAGGCAAAGCAAGACAAGGCAAGGCAATGCAAGGCAAGGTAAGGTAAGGTAAGGCACGGCAAGGTACGGTTAGGCAAGGCAAGGCAAGGCAAGGCAAGGCAAGGCAAGGCGGCAAGGTAAGGTAAGGTAGGCTAAGGCAAGGTAAGGTAAGGTAGGGTAGGGCAAGGCACGGCAAGGCAAGATAAGGCGAGGTGGCGTGAGGCGAGACGAGGCGAGGCGAAGTGGGGCGAGGCGGGGCGAGGCGAGGTGGGGCGAGGCGAGGTGAGGTGAGGTGAGCTGAGATAGGGAAGGGTAAGGGAGCGTCGGGTCAGGTCAGGGCAGGCCAGGTCAGGTAGGGTCGGGTAGGGCAGGATAGGCTAGGGTAGGGCATGGTAAGGTGGGGCAAAGCGAGGCGAGGCGAGGTGGGGCAAGGCGGGGCGAGGTGAGGTGAGGTGGGGTGAGGTGGGGCGGTGTGAGGCAAGGTGAGGTAAGGTAAGGTAAGGTAAAGTAAGGTAGCGGCCTCGGGGCCCCAGGGCCATCTTCCAAGGAGCAGCTTGCGAGGCGCGCTGGCTCTTTGCGCTGGCGACTAGCACCACCTTGGGCGCGAGTAGGAACCGAATCGGAAACCGAGTAGGAACCGAGTAGGAAACCGAGTAGGAACCAAGTAGGAACCGAATAGGGACCGAGTAGGATCCACTTCGAGTAGGAACCGAGAAGGGACCGAGTTGGAACCGAGTAGGGACCGCGTAGGAACCAAGTAGGGACCGAGTAGGAACCGAGCAGGAACCGAGTAGGCACCGAATCTGAACCGAGTAGGGCCGAGTCGGCTTCGCTAGAGCTAGAGCGCGCGCGCGTGAGCGTTGTGCGTGCTGTGGTGGTGGCGGTGGCGGAAAGCCACGCTATCACGCTTGATTGCTGCACATACTTGAGGAATGCATATGCTCTGTGTTGACTGGTATTGGCATACTGTTACTGGTCAGCAGACGCAAGGCAGGGTAAGGTAAGGCAAGGCAAGGCAAGGCGAGGCAAGGCAAGGCGAGGCAAGGACATGTAAGGTAAAATCAGGTAGGGGCAGGTCAGGCAAGGTGGGGTAGGGTAGGGTACGGTGCGGCAAGGTAAGGTAAGGTCAGGCCAGGTCAAGTCAGGCAATGTAAGGGAATGTAAGGAAAGGTAGGCCGGGCACGGTAAGGGTAAGGGCAAGGGTAAGGGCAAGGGTCAAGCTAGCCAGCTCGAGCGAGTCAAGCATGGCATGCCCATTCCCACCCGCCCTCCCACAACATAAGAAACAGTGATGGCACAACTGGGGGCTGCGCGGACATTTCAGTGTCGCAGGCCCCAGAGCGCTGACTTCCAGGTCCCAGAGCGCCCCAGGAACGCCCCCAGAGAGCCGAGACGCCCCCGAGACGATCCGAGGGGCCTTGAGTCGCCGAAAGATCGTTCCAAGACGCCCAAGATGGCCTCCAGACGGCCGCAGACGCCGCCGGGAAACCGCGGGGGGCCTCAGGAGGCCCTCCAAGAGCCTGGACAAGCAAAAACCTCCCAGGCATTCGCCACCCCAGGGCCTCCTGGAACGCTCCGGCGCCCAATGAATCAGCGAGCTAAAAACGTGCGCCGAGCCGAAGCGGGGGCGCAACTTTGACGCAATTTCTCTCGGCGCCCAAGCGGGAAGGTCAGTTCATTCACTTCGAGCGGGGGGGGGTGTGCCGCGCCCAATTCTTGCCGTGCACTTTTGCGGGGTGGACGACAAGAGCAGCTATGTGGGCAAGTCAAAGTCAGCATGGCATTGCTTCTGACAAGTAAGGTGGCCCCTCCTGCCTTGGGGTTGCCCCAGAAGACCGCGCGCGATGCGCGCCGCGCCCCGTTCCTGTCGCGCATTTCGCATCGTCGACGACAAGACAGGCCATGATGAAAGGAACAACGGCAACTCTGCATTGTTTTTTACACTTAGGATGGGAGGGCCCGCAGCCCGCATGGACGTCCGCGCGCGAGGTGCGCCGCGCCCCATTCCTGCCACATATTCCGCACCGTCGGCGACAAGGCAGGCCATGCTGAGAGGAAACAGCGCAGACTTCGCATTGATTTTTTTCGGGCAGGATGGGCGGGCCCGGATGGGCGTCCGCGCGCGATGTGCGCCGCGCCCCATTCCGGCAACATATTTCGCACCGTCGGCGACAAGGCAGGCCATGCTGAGAGGAAAAAACGAAGATTTTGGATTGATTTTTCACAGTAAGGATGGGCGGGCCCAGATTGACTGCCGCGCGCGATGCGCGCCGCGTCCCATTCCTGCCGCGCTTTTCGCATTGCCGACGACAAGAAAGACGATTTTGAAAAGAAAAACTGCAACTTCGCATTGACTTTTTTAACAATCTGGATGGGAGGTCCCGGATTGGGTCGTATCGGCTGGAATGCGACGTAGGTGGGGGCATATAATAATTCTAGAGGGGGGAAGGGGTGCGGTGCAAAAGGGCATGGTTAAATGGGGCGGTATGGTGATTTAATGGTTGATGTGGTTCGCTTTGGAGCTGATGCATCATATTGAGATGTGCGTGCGTTCGTGGTTGCAGTTGCTCTCGCACTGCAGTTCTGGCGCATCCAAGCGATGGTGGCCAAGTGGCCATTGATGCGATGCCTCTTTGTTTGCTCGGCTGTTTGGTTTTGTTTGTGTTTGTGCGCGCCCGGCGTGCAGCGTTGCCGCGTTGCTGCCGACAACCTGGTTCCATTCGGAAAAAAACAACGTCTTCTCAGCTCTCTCATCCTTCTCTCCCCGGCCTTGATTTCCTATACAGGTCTGTCCTCACATGCGCTTCGCCGCCCTCCATCCCCACCCAGCTTATGAGTTGATCCGTTGTCGTTTCGCTTTTCTTGCGGGCATGGGGTCGTCGCGCGTGCGGCGCTGTGCAGTTGGCAGCGATACCCTTCTGAACTATGGTTGCAGTCGTCGGCGACGTCTTTGCGTCAATGGCTGCCGCGGTAGCATTGCATGGTGGCTGTCGTTTCGGCGATTGCGCATGGGTGATAACAGGCTTTGTCGTTGCCGCGATTGCTATCATCAATGGCCCGCGACCCCCAGCGCGCAGCACTGGGCCCTGTCGAATTGCATTTCGCTCGTGACCCCCCCCCCCCCCCCCCGCGCGCGCGCATTCCCGATGCAGCGCTTGGTGGCCTGATTGGGAACTCCTTCGAAGGTGTCAGTGGTGGAACTCGCGCGCGGCTCACGGCAGCGCTTCGTGGCCACATGGGGCTCCATCGAAGGCAACAGCGGCGGATATCGCATGCGCTCCCCTCGCCCAGCGCATCGCTTCGAAGCCCAAAGCGAAGCGCCACCTGAGGTCCCAGTGGCGGAAAACGCATGCGCTTCCCCCATTCAGTGCAGCGCGCCGTGCATTGTGAGCTCCACCGAATGCCCTGGCGAGAGAATTCGAATGCGTTTCCCGCGCCCGCCGCGGTGGTTCATGGGCCCCATGGGGGGCCCCATCGAAGACCCCAGCGTTAGAATTCGTGGCGGTTTCTCTATCCCGCGCAGCGCTTCGTAGCCCCATGGGGTTCCACCGCAGGCCCGAGCGGCTGCGCTCACATTCGCGCGTCCAACGTACAGCGCCTCGCGGGCCCATGGGGGCCCCGAGCTTTGACGACGCCTCTTCGGCGGAGTTGCAGATGTCACGCGGTCGGGTCTCTCGCCAGGAAACTCGCTTAGAACGCAAATTTTGGCGCCGCGGGCGCATCCGTGATGAGATGCCGCCCAAGGGGATCTGGATAGGCTCGTTCGCGCTTCTCTGGTGGATCTTTGGCGGAGCTTCTCTTGGACATGAAGGCGCGTCACGCGGTGGCCGCCTCTTCTGACGATTCTGAGGTTCCAGGGGTCTGGCTGTCAAATGTTGGAATTTCGAATCTTTCGCGTTGGAATTTCGGAATTTCCGGAATTTCGTTTTTCCGAATTTCGGAATTTCCGGAATTTCGTTTTGCCTGTGAAAACCAGCTGTTTTGAAATTTCGGAAGTTCCGGAATTTCGTTTTTAAAATTTCGGAATTTCCGGAATTTCGTCTATCAAATTTAGGAAATTTTGGAATTTCGTTTGTAAAATTTCGGGAGTTCCGAAATTCTGTTTTCGATAGTTCGGATTCTAGGAGGCGAAAGCATGATATATTCATGCGCAGTTGCGTGCGATCGCAGTGTAGCCAGGTGCCGGCGGATGGGGGGCGCAAGGAAAACCTCGATGGCGGAGGAGGCAGATAATGGAAGTGCGTCAGAGAGACCAGTCGCTTTAGACAGCAGAGTGGTGAAGTCACGAAATTAAATACAGGGGAATTGCGGGGCGGGCCAAACATGTCTCGCATTGTGCTTTGACAGGGCAGGGCAGCGCAGCGCATCTGTTACGATGGTTGTTTCGTGGGCGGGGGGTGGGGGTTGAGCGTTGGAACAGAGGCCGCCCTACATCGCAGTTTTGGCGCGGCGGCAGATGGAAATCGCCGCGGGCGCCGTTTTGACTTTCAGGGCCCTTTTCGGCGGACGTGTGAGCAACGTGCAGAATCCTATGTTTCCCCGCGCCCTGCCCCCTATGCCTGCCCAGCCCAGTCGCGCCCGCGTGCTGCGGGCCACTTCGCCGCGACATCGCAATTCGCATGTTCTTTTGCGCCTAGCTAGGCCGGCCCGAGGAAACACCCATGCGACCGCTCACGTTCTCCTGTGGAGCTTCGCCGAAACAGCCCGACCATTGACGCGTGATATTCCACGCGTTGCGCTCCTTGGGCCAGTGGCCGACCCAGTGGAACTTTCTTTCGCGGGCCATGCAAGTCGGGGGGGGGGGGGGGGGGGCGCGCGTGAGGTCTCTGCTTGTCGCCGGGCTGCGACGCGTAAAAGGGCGCATGTTTATGCGCCTGATTATTAACCTTGCGCGGCCATGCATTCTCGTGCTCGGCGTCATGTCCAGTCCGCGTTTTCCATTCAGCGCGTTCAAACGAATCCGACAATGGGGGGCGGACCCCCAGCGTCCTCCTCGCCCCCCGTGACAGAGTCGCGCGGCTCAGGCTTGCCGCGCGCGCCCATGCGCGCGGCGTGGCCAGGGGGGGACAAATAGGAAGCATTGTTTCCTTTGGAAAGCGATGGGGCAATTATGCGGGGAGCGGTGTAACAGGAAGGATCGGTAGAAGAGGGTCTTTCGCATTTTGACGAGTCGGGGGGGTGGTCGTAGTCGCAAGCCTTCTGGGGCACCGAGCGTTTCCCGCGACCCGACGTCGGGCTTGCGCGGAACACCTTCTCAACGCGATGATGGCGCCAATCGTGCCAATGCGTCTGATTCGCGCATGTGTGGCGCACTAGAGGTCCACGTCCGTTTTGCATTGCCATCCGATCGTTTGTATGCCCCTTGCATTCATTCCCACCTCACCGTGGCCCACTTGGAGCAGCGGTGCCGGCGCTGCTTTGGATTCGGCCGCGTGCGTCGCAGATGGCGACGCAGCGAAGTCGCCCATATCGTTGTTTCCATGGGCATGCAGGGCGCCAACACCACACCCCTCTACACCACGCCCTTTTCCATCTTCTTAAATAATAAGGAACGAGGATAAGGGCGAGGGTTGGGGCAAGGATAAGGGCAGGGGCCAAGCTAGCCAGCTCGAGCGAGTCAAGCATGGCATGCCCATTCCCACCCGCCCTCCCGCAACATAAGAAGCAGCGATGGCACAACTAGGGGCCGCGCGGGCATTTCAGTGCGAGTGGAGGATACCCCAAGACACCGCATTGACGTCCGCGCGGGATGTGCGCCGCGCCCCAATTCCGCCGCGCATTTCGCAACGTCGACGACAAGACTGGCCATGTTGAAAAGAACAACGGACACGTTTCGCCCTTCCACAGCATAAGAAACAATGCTGGCGGAACTGGGTGCTGGCGCGTAGTCGTAGTAGTAGTAGTAGTAGTAGTAGTAGTAGTAGTAGTAGTAGTAGTAGTAGTAGTAGTACCAGTGGTAGTGGTAGTAGTAGTCGTAGTCGTAGTAGTAGTAGTAGTAGTAGTAGTAGTAGTAGTAGTAGTAGTAGTAGTAGGAGTAGTAGTAGTAGTAGCAGTAGTGGTAGCAGCCCTGAGTCGCCGAAAAATCGTTCCAAGACGCCCGAGATGGCCTCCAGACGGCCGTGGCGCAAAGAAACCGCGGGGGGACTCAGGAGGCCCTCCAAGAGCCTGAACAAGCAAAAACCTCCCAGGCATTCGTCACCCCAGGACCTCCTGGAACGCCCCGGCGCCCAATGAATTGGCGAGCTAAAAACGCTCGCCGAGCCAATGCGGGAGCGCAGCTTTGAGAAAATTTCGCTCGGCGCCCAAGCGAGAAGGTCATTTCGTCCACTTCGAGCGGGGGGAGGGGGCGCGCCGCGCCTAATTCTCGCCGTGCACTTTTGCGGGGTGGACGACAAGAACAGCTATGTGGGCAAGCGAAAATCAGCGCGGCATTGCTTCTGACAAGTAAGGTGGCCCTCCCGCCTTGGGGTTGCCCCAGAAGTCCGCGCGCGATGCGCGCCGCGCCCCGTTCCTGTCGCGCATTTCGCATCGTCGATGTGTTTTACAGTTAGGATGGGAGGGCCCGCAGCCCGCATGGACGTCCGCGCGCGATGTGCGCCGCGTCCCATTCCTGCCACATATTCCGCACCGTCGGCGACCAGGCAGGCCCTGCTGAGGCGAAAAAGCGGAGTTTTTGTATTCATTTTTTTTGGCAGGATGGGCGGGCCCGGATGGACGTCCGCGCGCGATGTGCGCCGCGTCCCATTCCGGCCACATATTTCGCACCGTCGGCGACAAGGCAGGCCATGCTGAGAGGAAAAAACGAAGATTTTGGATTGATTTTTTACAGTCAGGATGGGCGGGCCCAGATTGACTGCCGCGCGCGATGCGCGCCGCGCCCCATTCCTGCCACGCTTTTCGCATCGCCGACGACAAGAAAGACGATGTTGAGAAGAAAAACGGCAACTTTGCATTGACTTTTTAAACAATCTGGATGGGAGGTCCCGGATTGGGTCGCTATCGGCCGGAATGCGACGTAGGTGGGGGTATCTAATAATTCTCGAGGGGGGGTAGGGGTGCGGTGCAAAAGGGTATGGTTAAATGGGGCGGTATGGTGATTTCATGGTTGATGTGGTTCGCTTTGGAGCTGATGCATTATATTGAGATGTGCATGCGTTCGTGGTTGCAGTTGCTCTCGCACTGCAGTTCTGGCGCATCCAAGCGATGGTGGCCAAATGGCCATTGATGCGATGCCTTTTTGTTTGATCGGCTGTTTGGTTTTGTTTGTTTTTGCGCGCCCGGCGCGCAGTGCTGCCGCGTTACTGCCGACAACCTGGTTCCATTAAGGAAAAAAACAACGTCTTCTCAGCTCTCTTATCCTTCTCCCCCCGGCCTCGATTTCCTATACAGGTCTGTCCTCATATGCGCTTCGCCGCCCTCCATCCCCACCCAGCTTATGAGTTGATCCGCTGTCTTTTCGCTTTTCTTGCGGGCGTGGGGTCGTCGCGCGCGCGGCGCTGTGCAGTTGGCAGCGATACCTTTCTGAATTCTTTACGCTTCGCGTATCCCCACCAGCCCATTTCACAGCAGCAACTCTGGCGAAGCATGCCGACAGTCGTGTTTTTCAGGCGTGTGTCCGCTTGGCCCCGCATATCTCCCCTGTTCCTTGTTCCTCCCGCCTCCTTGTACATCCTCCTTGTGGGGGGAGCGGGAGAAGGACGAAGCGGAGGAGGAGGGAGAGAGAACGCTCCTCGTGATTTGAGTCGTTTGGGTTTTTTCGTCCTGGTGTGAGTCGTTCAGGCCCTTCTTCCTGGTGTGAGTCGTTCGGGCTCTTCGTGGTGTGAGTCGTTCGGGCTCTTCGTCCTGGTGTGAGTCGTTCGGGCTTTTCGTGGTGTGAGTTGTTCGGGCCCCTCATCCTGGTGTGAGTCGTTCGGGCCCCTCCTCCTGGTGTGACTCGTTCGGGCTCCTCGTGGTGTGAGTCGTTCGGGGCCCGCGTCGTGGTGTGAGTCGTTCGGGCTCCTCGTGGTGTGAGTCGTTCGGGCGCCTCGTCGTGGTGTGAGTCGTTCGGGCCCTTCCTTGTGGTGTGAGTCGTTCGGGCTCCTCGTGGTGTGAGTCGTTGGGGTCTTTCGTCCTGGTGTGAGTCGTTCGGGCTCCTCGTGGGGCCTCTTGGGGGCCTCTTGGGAGCCTCTTGGGGCCTCTTGGGGGCCTCTTGGGGGCCTCTTGGGGGCCTCTTGGGGGCCTCTTGGAGCCTCTGGGGGCCTCTTGGGGGACTCTTGGAGGCCTCTTGGGGACCTCTTGGGGCCTCTTGGGGTCCTCTTGGGGGCCTCTTGGAGGCCTCTTGGGAGCCTCCTGGGGGCCTCTTGGGGCCATCTTGGGGCCTCCTGCAACCTCCTCAGAAGCGCAGACGAGCGCTGCCCCCTGAAAAGGACAAAATGAGCCCAAACCCTGTGTACAATCAATGATTTTGCTATGAGGGAAGATGAGCGCGGCCCCCTCAGAAGGCCAAAATGGAGCCCAAACCTTAGTACAATCAATGTTTTTAGCTTCGAAGACGAGCTGAGGCGCCAAACCTCCCCCCCCCCTCGGGTCCAGAATCCTTGTGAGGGTCGTCGTTTTTTGGCCCTCCCAGGGGCCGAAAAAGACTCACCTGACGACCCGCGGCCCGCCCTCTCCAGGCCCAGGGGGAGGGGGTAGGGGGAGGGGTAAACACCTCCCCGAAAGGGAAGAAGGGGGGTTGAGGACAGAGCGGGCTCTCTAAACCATTCACGCCCAAAGAGCTGGTGGGATTATGGTTGCAATCGTCGGCGACGTCTTTTTGGCAATGGCTGCCGCGGTAGCATTGCATGGTGGCTGTCGTTTCGGCGATTGCGCATGGGTGATAACAGGCTTTGTCGTTGCCGCGATTGCTATCATCAATGGCCTGCGACCCCCAGCGCGCAGCACTGTGCATCCAACATGTGGTAACGATTATTCGACCGTCAAAATAAGTGGCCTGCCTCTCTCGAGCATTGTCTTTGGGGCCGGCCGGCATTGCCTCGCGGGGTTTTCGTGGGGCTTTGTTGGGCTCCCACGGGTCTCGCGGGGCTCGCTTGTCCGACTCTCGCGGGTTTCCTGCTGGGCTCTCATGGGGTTCCCCGCAAGGATTTCGCCGGGCGTGCCTCGGGGTTCGCTCGGGGTCTCGTGGGGCTCACTTGGGGCTCTCGCCGGGCTCCCCCAGGGGTTATCCGGAGGCTCTCGTGGGGCTCTTGCGGGCTCGATTGGGCTCCGTCGGGCTCCTCCTCTCTCCTTGTCATCCTCCCTCCTCCTTTCCTTGTCCTCCTCCCTCCTCTAGTCGGGCTCTGTCAGGCTTCGTCGGGCTCATCCTATCGCCTTTTCCTTTTCCCTTTTGAGCTCTGTCGGGTTCCGTCGGGCTTCGTATGGCTCCTTCCGGTTCCGTCGGGTTCCGTCGGACTCTCGAAGTCTACTTTGGGCTCTCATCGGTGGGTCTTGGAACTTTTCGGACTCCACTGGGCGAAGCCACCCAGGGCTCGCATCAAGAAGCCCACCAGGCAACAACGAGGCTCTTCCAGGAGGCCGCCCACGAACGGCCCAGGAGCGGACCCCCGAACGCCCCCACTAAGGGACCCACTAACGAGCCCGCTAACGAGCCCACTGAGGGACCCACTAACGAGCCCACTAAGGGACCCACTAACGAGCCCACTACAGGGCCCACTAACGACCCACTAACGAGCCCACTAACGAGCCCACTAAGGGGCCCACTAGCGAGCCCACCAACGAGCCCACGAGAAATCTTAAGCGGAACTTCGCACTCGACTGTGGCACTCGACTTTAAGCCGAATCGGCATGGCCACGAACCCTGTGACAGTCGTTAGTGGGGCGCTAGTGGGGAGTGTAGTGGGGAGTGCACCGGGGAACGCAGTGCGGACCCCCACGTCCCTCTGAATGCTCCGGGGCCCCTGTTGCCCTGAGGAGCAGGAGGAGGCAGGAGGAGCAGGAGGAAGAGGAGGAGAGATGAGGAATATGAGGAATAATAACATGCAGGTGCAAGAGAGGATGAAGAAGGGCGAGGAGGAGGAGGAGGAGGGGTGGGGAGGAGGAGGCAGGAGGAGGCAGGAGGAGGATGCAGAGGATGGGGGCTGCAGGAGGAAGCGGGATAAAGTAGGAGGATGAGGCAGGAGGGAAGACGGCCTCGGAGGGCCGGAAAAAAAGAGGCCCCACAAGGCTCCGTGGGTCCCCCAAGTGGCCTCCAAGAGCACCGCAGGTGTCTCCAAGAGGTGCCCAGGAATATCTACCAACCGACCCCCTTGTGGTACATGATCCCGTGGGCGTTCTTGGAGGCCTCTTGGGGCCCTCTTGGAGCCCTCTCTTGACTCTTCCTGAGGCTTCTACCGCCGTCTTCGAGGGGCCCAAGGGGGCCCCCAGGGAGGGCCAAGAGGGCCCCGAGAGGGCCTCGGGGATGTTTCGCGGCCGTGACACGTCTTTGGGGACCTCTTGGGACCCTCATATGGCCCTGTTGGGGTCCTGATTTGCCCTTCTTGGGGCCATCAGGGGCCCTCTTGGGGCCCTTTGGGGGTCTTGTTGTAGCCCTCCGAGGCCGTGAGAGCCCGACGAGCCCGACGAGCGAACCCCGCGAGACACGTGAGAGCCCGACGAGCGAACCCCATGCGACCCGTGAAAGCCTAGCAAAGCCACACGAGAATCCCGTGAGGCAGTGCTCTTCCAAAGGCAATGCCCGAACGAGGCCTTCTGCGTACGTGGGCGGCTGGGAAAATGTCGCCACATTCTGGGTACACCTGTACACAGCTGTCGTGCTACACTGGTATGTTCATATCGTTCTGTACGCCCGCCCATACATGTATATTTCTCTATACCGGCGTATGCGTCATGTTTTTTTCTCCTTGCCCATGCATATTATATGTTAACTCGCAGGCCCAAACATTTATTTTTGGCCGTGTGTGGCCAAGGCCCCCCTCTGCGACCTAACGTTCTTGTAAATGTTGGAACACGCTCAGGCCCCTTCATCAGCAGTTCAATATGCGTTGGGGGTCGATGGGCTTCCGGAAGCTGTCTGCGAAAAAAACGCCCCTTGCCAGCGCGCGCAGGGATGCCGTGGGCGACCGGCAAGGCTGAGAAACATTCGCCCGACTCACTACGTCCCCCCCTGGTCGTGACGCTGGGCGGAGGCTTCCGAGTGCCTGCGGAGCAGTGCGTACGGGGAAGGTTTCGGTGGGCGTTTCTGCGTTTGCGTGGCCGCCTTTGGGCGCGTGCCCGCGACTGCGACCGCCCGCGGGCGCTTCGTGATCAGTTGCGGGTGCTCGTGGGCACGCGTGGAAGTCTCGCCAACCTTTTTGGGAATATGTGAACACGCGGGAGTGCTTGCCAGTGCTTCCGCGTGCCTGTGAGCGCCCGTGGTCTCGCGTGGCCGCTTGCGGGCGTCTCTCCCAGTAGCTGCGCGCTTCTGAGTGCTCGCGTGCGCCCCCGCGCGCGCTGAATGGCGTTGCTATGTTGCGAGCCGCGCAAACTGCCTCCAGCGTCAACAGAAACCCCGACCCCAGTGAAAACAAAAGTTTCAGGAAAAAAAAAAAAAAAAAAAAAAAAACCTCCTGCGACGATCTTAGACACTGGAAGGGGTGAGATTGGCCGCGAGCGGCTCTTTCGACTCGCTCGCCGACGAGAGCGACATCTAGTCTTCTCTGATTGCGCCCCGTGCCAGCGCATGTGCTGGCATGTGTGCTGCCCGCGTTCCCGCCCCGCTTACTCTACAGTGCTCGCGCTGATCATCTGCGCGCAGAGTTTTGGCACCCTCCCCCCGTCCACCCCTCCTCTACGGCCGCCGTCTCCCCTTCTCCTGGTCTCACTCTATGGCATTATTCTTGCAGTCTTTGCGTGTGTCGGGCGAGCCGCTCCGCCCGCTGCCGGTTCGGGCGGTGCATGTTCCGCTCTTCTCCTCTGCGGGCGAATTGGTATGCCCAAGCGGATTTGTTCAAACTTGCCTCTTAGTTGGGATGTGCTGTGTCGGTCGACAAGTCTACGCCCTGCCGTTGGGCTGGATGTGAACGTTGGCCCGTTTTTCGCATCGTGCTGTTGTTCCTTGTGTCATTCTTCTCCTGTTCCCCGATACTGATGCCACTTAGTTGTTCGATCTGCCCTGGCTGGCTTGTGACCGCTCAGGCACCATCCGTGTCCTCCTTGCGCGGTGCGATCTATGTCCTCCGCCGCGCAGCGCGCGAAACTAATTGATGCGAATTTGGGCATTTTCGCATCAGCTTTCCGATATCCTCTCTTCCTCCCCCCTCAGTTTCTCCTGTTAATTTCTTGTCCCGCCTGTCGCAGCGTATCTGTGAAAAGCGCTGTAGAAATTTGCGCGCCTGTTGTTTTCCCAGCCCCCGAATGCACTCCGCGGCTGCCTGTCGCAGGGGCTGATTGAGCGCCGCCGCAGGTTTATCGTTCCTTCCTCCGCCTGTCTCTCTTCCTCCTCCTCCTCCTCCTCCTCCTCCTCCTCCTCCTCCTCCTCCTCCTCCTCCTCCTCCTCCTCCTCCTCCTCCTCCTCCTACCGCTCCTTTTCCTCCTCCTTTCCCTCTCCGTCTGTCGTCGCCTTCCCCTCCCAGCCGCGTATTCCTACGGTTTGGTCCTGTAGCGCCGCGGTTTCGGCTAGGTCGCCGCGCGGACGGACGGGCGGCGAGCCCTGTGCCCAGGGTCATTGCAGATGTTGGCCGCCATCGCATCAGTGCTACAATTTTTCGCGATGCCAGTTCCCTCAGATTGCCCCCTTCTTCTCCCGAAGGAATGCGCGGACAAAAAATGGCGACGTCGACGCCGGCAGGCACGATGATGGTAGTAGCGATACTGGTGACGACGATGACAATGACAACGGCATGGGCAAGTACGGCTCCGATGCTGATCGCGCCGATGACGATGATGGTGTCCTCGCGTCGTTGATGGAGGTCCTGGACGAATTTCGAATTGTGCGCGCGGCCAACGCGCGAATTTGAGAGGGGTCGTACACCCCCCCGCACGCGCACATGGGCGTTCGAATGATTTCGACATGCGCGCGCGAGGGGCACTTTTGGTCGCATGCATGGTTTTCGTCGGAATTCGTAACGTCGCGATTGCATCGTTTTTTGATAATTCCACAGTTTTTTTATGATTTCGGGATGCGCTCGCGACGACGCGCGCGTGCGCACTTCGTCCAGTTTGTTGCAAGGGAATCGTGAAACATCGTTGAATGAAAAAGTGCGTGCGCACTATTTGTTTCGAGGGATGATTGGGGAGATGCCGGTTCGGCTGGGATCATATGAAATCATATCTCGAATGAGCGATACGTATGTACATTGCGCATCCCCAGAAGGGGGCGATAATTTTTGCCTGGGGAGGGCGGTGGATCCTAATTCCTTTTTGGTCGGTGACAGAAGCTGTGTGGTGCGCAATTTATGCGGCGACGGGGCGGCGACGGCGGCAACATAGCCGACTGACCGGCGGTCAGGCCCCGACGATTGGTGCCGACGAGGCGGCGGCGGGGTTGCGACACCGACAACGTAGCCGCCAGACGGCCACACCGACCCCGCCGACGGGCAGCGACGAGGCGGCGACGCGGCGGCGACGGCGACAACGTAGCCGCTAGACGGACACAGTGGAGCCCCCAAGTGCAAACATTGTTTGGAGAATATGTTACTCTGATCATTCTCTCTTTCTCTCTCTCTCTCTCTCCTTCAGTGTCTCTCTTCCTCTCCCCCTCCCACATCGTCCTGACATCTGTGGTTTGCCGCATTTCTTGGGAGCCGCACCTGCCGCCGCTTGTTCGACTCAGGACGGCCGCGTGCAGCCTGCGTCCCTGGATGTTTTTTTTGTTGTTCTCTCTCTCTCTCTCTCTCTTGGAGGGACAGGGCCCAGCCAATAGCTTTCGAAAGGGCGGGACAGCGCGCCGGCGTTGTCGGAGCTCACAGCACGTCTTTCCTTAACATTAACAAGTGCTCATATGCGTTTATACGCATTCCGTTATGTTAGTATGTAGATATGTCTAGATGTATACCGCTATCCTTCTCTCTGTGTGTATGTGTACGTGTATATATATATATATATATATATATATATATATATTTGTGTGTGTGCCTCTCCATCTTGCTCGCTCTGAATCTCTCCCCCATCCCTTCTTCCATCCCTTTCTTACCTGGTGTCAACATGGAGGCTCGGATCACATGGTCATAGGCGGTTGATGCGAGCGTGATGTTCTGAGTGGCCGTCCACGTTCATCGGAGCTCCATTTTGGTAGACTCAGCTTGGGCACACTGTCGACGATCGGTTCCCTCCCGCGCGTGGGAGCGCGCGCGCGTGGGGGGAAGAAAAGGACGAGGTGTACGAGGGAGGAGGAGGAGGAGGAGGAGGAGGAGGAGGAGGAGGAGGAGGAGGAAAAGGAACAACAAAAGGAGGATGAAGAGGATTAGGAGGAGGGGTGGACGGAGAGGGGGGAGGGAGGAAATGCAGGCGGGAGGAGGGGCGGCGGATGTCGCAAGATTGATGAGAGAAGGCGGCGGGAGGGCGGGAGTGTTTTAGTTCTTCTCGTGATCTGCATCACTTGTGGACAGGTTCGACGAGGGAGTAGACATGATGAGGCGGTGGAGGAAGGAGGTAGAGAACGACGGAGGAGGAAAAGAGGACGAGAGGAGTTCAGAGTGGGAGGAGGACGTCAAATGATGCGCCAGTGCGCACGGCGTTTGTTCACCCATTCCTCCATGGATCGTGTCCTCCAGTCTAGTCGAGGGGGGGAGGGCGTCTGGGCATCGATCCCCCCGTCCGCCTCCCCCACCTCCTGGCTGATCATTGCGATCCCAGCTCCGTCACTTTCTTTGGGACACACGCAACCGTGGGCTTTCGTCCCAAGAGTTCAGTCGGCAAGTGATGTATGTTTCTGACGTCGTCCGGGTCCTAGATTCCTGGATTCGGTCTTCCTTCCCCTCCTGCTAGGGATCGCCATGAAGGAAAAGCGATCCCGAGGGAAGTCCTAGATCCCCTTGGCTTGCCGCAGTGTACTTTCTTCCTCCCCAGCCGTTATTGACCAGTCCTAGTGCACGTGGAGGGCCCCAATGGCCCGAAGACGGCTCAGCAGTAATTTCAGGACCCGTTTCCTTAATGAATGCGCATTTCGGTTGCAATTTTTGAGAGGTTACATGATTCAGCATCGGCGTTGGTATGTCCGCGGCCGAAAACCGTCGTACTCTATCATAATCCTGCTTAGTCCGTCTTGATCCCGCTAACTCAGTCTCAATCCTAGGCGTAACCTGGCCTGACCTGGCTCATGGTCTCTCAAACATGCTCCTTTAATGGGCCTGCGCTTGGGCTTGCACTTTGTCCTGCTCATCCAAGTCCTCCTCCTCATCCTTATGCACATGTACCTCCTTCTCCTTGGGCATCCTCCTTCACCAGCGGCGAACATATCCGTTTCCAGCTCGATCCCGCGGGCACACTGTCGCACGGATACGCTTCGCGCGGGGCATCCGCGAGGCCGCGGATAGGGCCGCGAGGCCAGGAGTCGCGGCCCGCGGATAGGGCCGCGGGTAGGCCCCGTATCTTCGGGGTCGCGGCCCAGGAGTCTGGCCCGCGAGGCCGCGGATACGTAATTATTCGTTTTTCGCCTACGATTTCTCCCCATCATCCTCCATTCCCTGCCCCGACCCGCTTCCTCCTGCTGCTCCCGCTCCTGATCATTCTTCTTGTCCTCCTGCGTCTCCTGCGTCTGACTTCTGCCCCTGCTCCCACTCCAGCTCCTCCTCCTGCCACTCCCTCCTCCTCCTCCTCCTCTTCCTCCTTCTCCTCCTCCTCCTCCTGCTCCTGCTCCTCCTCCTTCTCCTCCTCCTCCTCCCTTCTCTGGCGCAGGTGCAGCGACCCCTCCTCGATGGACGCCGCGCTGCTCAAGTGGCTCTCCGGCGCCCTGCAGTGGCCGGCCGCGCGGCGCTACCTCGGGGGGGGGGGGCAGGGCAGAGGTGTCGCCAGCACGAGCGCCAAGTGGTTCGAAACACGTGGCACGCGTGCCATAGCTCTTGCACGCAGAGGAAGGAGAGGAGATGAAGATGAGGAGGACGGGGCTCAAGGCAGGGGGGGTCCCTGGGCTGCTGGGGAACGCTTGAAGGTCAGGCTGAGGGGGCACTGGGCGGAGAGGGCGATGGGCTGCTGGGGAACGCTGGGCTGCTGGGTGCCAGATGGCGGGTCGGTGCGGCGCGAACAACACAATGATCAGGGCCGAGGGGGCACTGGGCGGAGAGGGCATTGGGCTGCTAGGGCACGCTAGGGGATTGGGGCGGAGATGGCAAGGCGCTGCTGCGGAATACTGAGCTTTAGCTTGGCTACTGGAGAAAGCTGGGCGGAGGGGGTGGGGGGGGGCGTTGCCTCACAACGATAAAGGGGTCCTGGTCGGTGCAGAGGGGTCATTGGGTGGAGAGGGCACTGGGTTGCCGGGGAACACTGGGCTGCTGGGGAACGCTGCGTGGAGGGGGCGGGGGCGGTTGGGCGCCAACGTAAGATTATCGAGGCTGACGTGGGTTTTAGGGTTCGTTGGCCTCTCGCGCTGCTTACATTGCATCGTAGCGTACAGTTGTCCGCTGCATGCGTGTTGCTTCACAATGCCTCGCGCTATCGCACTCTGCATTGCTCTTCTTTGCTGCGTTCCGCGCTACAAGTGCATTGCCGTGCAGTTGCGGTGGAAGGGCCCTGCGCTGTTTTCCATGATGATGCATTGTCGTTGCATCTTCTTTACATGGCAAGTTGCGTTGCATTGCAATGCCACCGCAATGCAGTATATTCCTTACGCAGCTGTCCCCTGAGTTACACTTGTTCTTATTGAGTTTGCATGGATGTCTCCTTGTCAATACTATGTATCGGCTCGGTGTCGTTCGTGTTTCGTCTTCAATTCTTACCCACGCCATTCGTGAGTATGTGTGTACGTGCGTACGTATGTGGGCAGTTTGTAGTCTTCTCAAGGGCAGGTTCCTGCTAGAACCCAAGCGCGTCGTTCTAGTACCATTACACATGGAGAGAGGGCGAGGGGGAGTGGCAGGCACACGTAGCAGAGATATCGCCAGCCCAATCCCCCCGTGGTGCCTGCCGTCCCCAGCCCCAGGTCCAAGATGCCAGCTGGGCGCCTGCAGGGGGACCCCCTGTCCGAGTGCACAGGACGGGGGGCGGGTGTTCGCGGGATGAGGGGCGGGGGAGGCGGGGGGAAGGATGGCATGGAGAGGATGATGGAGGAGTGCATCGGCATCGGGTGGTAGGAGGTGGGGTGGAGGGAGCAACAGGAGGTAGAAAGGGGAACGGGGAGGGGGAGAGTGGGGAGGACGAGAGGAGAAGGAGGGGGAGGGGGAGGAGAAAGGGGAAGAAGAGAGGGGACGATGAGGAGGAGGAGAAGAGGAGAAAGATGCCGGAGGGGTGGGTTCGGTCGACCAGAAGGGGATACCCGCATCCAACCTCATACCCCTCCTCAATCTTCCTCCTCCTCTTCCTCCTCCTCTTGATTTGCCGCTTGACGAGGCTGAGCTCTGATTGTTTTTGTTTCCTCTCTGACGAGGTGGACCCTGCCCCATATTATCATTACGCTCATTGCCCACCTTTTTCTCCCCCTCGTCCTCCTCATCCCTCCTCCTCCGCCTGCTCCTCCTCCTCCTTCTCCTTCTCCTCCTCTCCTCGTCCTCCTCCTCTTTCTCTTCATCTCCTCTTTTCCTCCTCCTTCTCCTAAGCTTCCATTTCGCACACAGCAATTCATGCAGCTCTCTTTAGTATCTAAACCAACCCCGCAGTACGGAGGGGTCATCTTCCAGCGATGGGGTGCTGGCCTGCATTCTTGTGAGATGGACCACCAGTGTGGCTCTCGTACAAGTCAACCCGTTGTCATGCTGTCAGGACAGATAGGCGGATATCGACAGGGAGTACGACAACTACGACAATGTAGACTTTACAGGGACCAAGAGGAAAATGCAGGGTACAGAGGCAACCAAGCTGAACACGGAGGACGCGCGGCATGAAGATGCAGGATGGGTAGACACACAGTACCTGAACAACTCGGCTGGAGTATTATCAGAGTGGAGAAGATACCGTCGGGGAGCCCAATTTCTTGAGGTTCAAGTACCTCCAGGAAGCCTACTTCCAGCTATTCGGTACCAGGGGCGGTCCGCGGACGCGAAACAAAACAACTGCGACGAACTCGGGAAGGAGGGCACTACTGGGACCGAGCGGGCACGCAGTACAAGTGGAAGAGGGAGACGAGGAGCGGTCGAGCTACGAACACAGGATTGAAGGGTATCAGTAAACACCGCCACAACTTGGCGGCGACCCTGACCACGAATACGAAGAACATCCAATGCAAGCAGTCAACCGCTCGCAGAAATACAGATGGGCGGCAATCGTCGAGATCGATGACTCAGTTTTCCTGCGTGAGAGATGGGGCCCGAAACCAGTTCGAGCAGACGTCCTACCACAAAAAGCGTCCGGTGGGCAGCCATTGGGAGCGAGGAGGAGATGCTGATCGCCCGCCTTTTCTTCCCGCGCTACAGACGTACGAGCACGCTCGACGACGCACCGACGAGAACGAGCTGGAAGAGAGGAGCGGGCACGCAACTGAAGGGCAGCGACATCATGTGGGGCCGCCAGGACAACAAGAGCAAGGACCACGCACCGAAGCTGGCGGCGAAGCTCTTGCTCACCGCGACCTGAGAGACCGCGGAAATGACGGAGGTGATGATCGAGACGTAGGAGGTGGACGCAAATGCCTCAGTGACCAACGAAAGACTTCAAAGGGACGCAGACTACAACGCAGACGCGCAGGACCGCGTGAAAAGAGCCGAGGCGGACAAGAAAGTGGACCTGTGTCCGCCCCGCCTCGTAGCGTGGTCCAAAATGGTGCAGAAGATAGACCAGGACAAGGCGAATTGGGCGCAGAAGACATTCAAGAAGTATTACAAAGAGGCGACGAGGCAAGCCAACGCACACAAGCCGAACTTCAGCATCATGATCATCCGCGCCAGGAAAACAAGGGGAAGGCGGCTCAGGAAAGGGAGAAGGAGAGGGACCAGTGTACTTTCAACGCAGAGTACGGCGCGATCGAGACAGCGTCGAGGGCGCAGGGAGCCAGGGGGATGCGCGGGGTGGCACTGAGGGAAGCGAGCGAGAGGGACATAGGACGAATGCTGAAGTGAGGTGGGAGTCCGCAGTGAGAGGCGCAGTAGTTTTGACAGGCAAGTCAGCACTTCCTCATCTCATATCTCCAGCCATTGCCAGCAGCGCCAGGTTTAGAGGGAAGGCTCATTCTGGAAGGCTCCCCTTTCCCATGCCCCCGCCGACTGCTGTTCCTGAGCTGTATTTTCGTGCGCCCTGCAATTTCTAATTCACTGCCACCCCTAGCCGAAGCCCGAGGGAGGGAGGGCTGAGGCCGGGGGAGCAGGACCGGTGGCTGTATGACAGTCTTGCAGGTGCCACACCGCCCAGAGCCCTCCGCGTTAGAGGCGAGGTGCGGTCAGGCCGTCAGGCCCGATCGCTTGCTTGCGGTTGCAGGCCGTCGACGAAGTGACAGCTTACATCGTAATTTCAACCATATCTTTTGATAGCGACTAGGGAACGAGGTAGAGCCCCAGAGCAGCCGGTTCAGCAGGGGTCCCAGGTAGGTCAAGGTCAAGGTCCTCCTCTACCTCCTCCCCATTACCATCATCATCGTCTCCTTCTATGGCTGCTTTTTGATTTCTGGGCCGATTGGAAATTGTGTATGCGTTGTCGTATTCATTGTTTCATGTGTATCAAGAAATTAGAGTGGTTGGGTTTGTTATATTCCCAACCATCCTGTGGTGTTGGGTCCTCGTTCGGAAGAGAGCGCCCTGCGTCTCCTCCTCTCCTCCTCTGTCCTCACCTCCCCCTCCTCCGTCCTCTCCCGTCTTTGCCTCTGCTTTCCGCATGCCAGTGCCCATTTCGGCGCACCATAAGGAGTTCCACCTATTGCCCCGGTGGGAGTTCCACCTAAGGCCCCGGTGGGAAAGACCGCCGCCTCATTTCGGCACACCCGTCACACGCTTCGTGGCCCCATGGGGGGCTCCGCGGAAGGCCCCAGTGGGAAAATTCGCATGGCACCACCGCCGCATTTCGGTACACCCATTACACGTTTCGAGGCCCCAGAAATGGGTTTCCACGGAAGGCAACAATGGCGATGTTCGCATGTGTCTCCCCGGCTCATGCCGGCACCGTTTTCGCACACTTCTTGGAACAAGGTTCTACCGCGTGCGCTAGTTTGAGCTTGAGCGCACCCCCTCGTTCGTGTCATCTCCCTCGTGGTACTCGCAGCTGCATGCACATGGTTGGGTCTTTCGTTTGGTTGATGTGCGTTTACATGAAATTATCACAGGGGTCTTGGGTTTTCGGGGTTCTTGCCGACTGGGTTGCAGACCGCTGGGAACACCTTGGGCATTTATGACGCTCCAGCCCCTCGGGGGGACCCCGGGACCCCCTCCTGGTCCAGGGGAAGGGGTTGGGGGAGATGTCAAGCTACCCGCTCGCCCGCAAGCCGTTTAGCTCATCCCACCCGCCCTCCAAACACATAAGTAACACCCGAGCCTGAGCATGTTCAGCGGCCGTTTTTCGATGGACAGCTGCTGGGATCCAGCGCCGACCTCAGGTGCGCGACGCTGGGGCGAAGTGCGCCACGTGTGCCAGGGGCACCGCGCGCGCCAGGCACCCCTGGGGCCCGAGCGTGCCAGGCACACCTGGTGCGCAAGATGCGCCACGTGCTCCGAGGGTACCAGGTGCGCACAGCCGCGCCAGGTGCGCCACGTTCGGAGCGCATGCAGAGAACGTCAGGTGCGCCTGCGCACGTGAGACCACACATCGGGAAAAATACCTGCCCCCCACCATCCTTGTCCAATGCCCGTCATTGTGTCAGGTGGGCCTGCGCACAGCAGGCCACGCGCCACCACCCCCGCCGTCCCTGTCAGAAACCACTTGACAGCGGTCGCGGGGTGGCCGCGCATGATGCCGATTTAGCCGCGAGGTGCATGTTGCACTGTTTGTTGTTATAGATGGTAGCCTTGCGCGCAGCCGGGAATATACTGACACCCTTGCCGCCTGTGTCAAAAATTGATTGACGAAGGTTCCAACCATCGTTTTCGGTGCAGCTCCCGCTGGGGCCACGAAGCAGTGTAATGGGTGGGGGACACGCGTGCGAATTGCGCCGTTCTGACCTTCGGTGATGCTCCTTGTGGGACCACGAAACGGTGTACTGGGTGGGAGAGACGCATGCGAACTGCGCCACTGTGACCTTCGGTGGAGCTCCCTCTTGGGCGACGAAGCGCTGCAATGGGTGGAGGAAGCGCAGGCGAACTGCCCCGCTGGGACCTCTGGTGGGGCTCCCTATGGGGCCACGAAGTGGTGCATTGAGTGGGGGAGACGCATGCGAAGTGCACCATTGGGACCTTCGGTGGTGCTCCCTCCGGGGCCACTACACGTTGTACTGGGCGGGGGACACGCGTGCGAACTGCGCCACTGGGACCTTTGGTGGGGCTCCCTGTGGGGCCTCGGAACGGTGTACTGGGGGGGGGGCGGGGGGGAGACGCATGCGAAATGCGCCGCTGGGACCTCTAGTGGGGCCCCCTTATGTGGCTACGAAACAGTGTACTGAGTGGGGGAGACGCATGCGAGCTGCGCCACTGGAACCTCCAGTGGAGCTCCCTCCGGGTCCACGACACGTGCGAGGGGTGTGCCGAAATGGGCATGCGGTGGGCGGGGGGGGGACGCATGCGGGCGCAGCCACTGGGGTTTTCGGTGCAGCTCCCTCTGAGGCCACGAAGCATCTGAGGGGTGTGCCGAAATTGGCGCGCGGTGGGCGGGAAGGACGCATGCGGACGCGGCCATTGGGACCTTTGGTTGAGCTCCCTATGGGGCCACGAAACGTTTGAGGGTGTGCAGGAATGGCCATGCGGACGCGGCCATTGGGGCCACGAAACGGGTAAGGGGTATGCCGAAATGGGTATGCGGTGGGCGGGGGGGGACGCATGCGGACGCGACCATTGGGGCCTTCGGTGGAGCTCCCTATGGGGCCACGAAACGTTTGAGGGTGTGCAGGAATGGGCATGCGGTGGGCGGGGAGGACGCAACTGGTTGCGGCCAGTGGAGCTCCCTACGGGGCCACGAACCGTGAAGGGTGTGCCGAAATGGGCACGCGGTGGGCGGGCAGGACGCATGCGGACGCGGCCATCGGGGCCTTCGGTTCCCCACCCCATGAGCCACGAAACGTGTGAAGGGGTGTGCCGACATGGGCGCGCGGTGGGCAGGCAGGGCGCATGCGGACGCGGCCACTGGGGCCCTCGGTGGAGCTCCCAGATGGGGTCACGAAGCGTATAAGGGGTGCCGAAATGGGCATGCGTTCGGCGGGGCGGACGCATGCGGACGCGACCACTGGGGCTTTCGGTGGAGATCCTTATGGGGCCACGAAGCCTGTTAGGGGTGTACCGAAATGGTCTTGCGGTGGTCGTGGAGGACGCATGCGGACGCGGCCAGTGAGGCCGGCCTTCGGTGGAGCTCCCTATGAGGCCACGATGCGTGTGAAGGGGTGCATCGAAATGGGCATGCGGTGGGCGGGGAGGACGCATGCGGACGCGGCCGCTGGGGCCTTCGGTGGAGCTCCCCATGGGGCCACGAACCGTGTGAGATGTGTGTGCCAAAGTGGACATGCGGAGGGCAGAGGCAAGAAAGACAGGAAGGAAGAACGGGAGGAGGTGCAGGAGGAGGAGGAGGAGGAGGAGGAGGAGTGAACGTGGGGACCGTCTTTTAATGACGAGGACCCAACACCACAGATTGGGAGCAATACAAAGTGTTCGCGGGCCTCACGACCATGATTCAAGACTTTGCCCCAAAGTGTACTTCGTATTGTTTTTTAACAGGGGTTGTGGGGGGGCGCATCGGGTTGGCCGCGCATGCCCCACATGTGGAGGCAGAGTGCGTTTTCTATTGTTTTCTGATCGGGGTTGTGGGGGGGCGCATGTGGTCGCCATGTTTCCGGGTGGCCGTCGGCCAGGTGGGGAAGGGTTGTACACGAATAGGGAACATTGATTAATCCTCCCCGGAAGGGAACAGGGGCATCTGGAAAACAGAACACATTAGACCACCTACGCCCTAAAGGGCTGTCGGGCTCCAAGTAGCTCTATTATGCCCATGTCCTTCTATCCGTGTCCCGTGGGTCTCCCACGTAGCAGCTTCCCGCGTAGCTTTCACAACTCGTGGCGGTCCTTGCCATGTTACCACCCCGAGTAGTTCAATCCAACCGATGTGACCATTTTCTGTGCAAGGTTCGCCAGGTTATTTGTTCGAAGCCACCGACTACACCTCCCGTGGCCATGGGCGCGCGCAGCGCACGGGCAATCTCCGAATGTGACGGCTGCGTGGGCTTCTCTCGATTTGATTGCTAACAGGCTGCTCCTCGCGTTCATCCTGTTTTTTCTGTTCTTCCCGACCCTTCTGCGTCGTCCTCCCTCCCCACCCCTCTCCCTCCCTTCTCTTCCCCCCCGGGAGGGAGGGTGGGAGAGTAGGAGGAGCGAGAAGGGAAGATGGAGCGAGGAGAGGCGAATGAGCACGGAGGTAGACAGGAGAGATTGAGGGGTCGTCGTGGGGTTCAGGCCATGAAGCTTCTAGTTTGCACGAGGGTTATTCATCTCCTTAGCTTGGGATGGGTACTCTTAGGCTCGTCGTGTTTGGGCTTGTGGTATCTCCTTGGGGCGGCCTTGGGCCTTCGGTGGATAGGCTCGTGTTTTTGAGCTGCGTTCTCGCGGCTGCGTTTCGGCTGTGTGCCAGCCGGTGCGGCCTGTTGTCTTTTGTACCCTTGGTATGTCGAGCAGGATGCTTAGTGGACGCGCTCCTGGACGCCTTCAAGAGGCCCATGCCGCTGGGCGAGGACATTTGCGCAAACTGTGGAGGCAAGAGGACAACGATACGGAGAAGAAAGAGGAGGATGAGGAGGAAGCAGGAAGTAGGAGGAGAAGGACAGAGAGGGAGAGAGAAACCGTGCACGTCAAAGGTGAATAGGCCAAACGGTGAGACAAGAAGTGGCGCAGCTGTGAGGCAATGGGACGCCGTGCAAGGTATGGCAAGAATCCATGGGCACGGATTGTCTAAATCATCCGTGGGCACACATTCAGGCTTTTACAAACCACCCCTGAAACTCATGATAAAACTACGCAATTGGACCCCTTTGCCGAGTAATTCACAGAGGAGGTGGGGAAATGGGACAGAAGGTAGGGAACAGACAGAGGGAGACCTGATCAACGAAGAAATACACTCATGCACTGCAGCTGAAACGTCCAGACTTCCCCTCCACCTGGCCGTCGGCAGCGCTAGATCGAAGGAGTCGGGGCGGAACACGCATCTTCGTATCGGGTACTCGCTCTGTATGGGGGCGCTGGCCAAACAGGAGTTTGTAATTGCCGGAACATGGGCACATATTTTGAATTTGTGCACATAACAACTTTGCAATTCAGCGGCGTTGTTGACACGGTTGTAGTAGGAATGACCGATACCTGCAAGCCGCCGTAGGCAACGGGCTCGGAATGCATCACGTTTGTTGCGTTCTGCGCTATCTGGCCCGAATGCTGTCTCGGAACGAACCAGCATGGCTTCCATTTTCCGCCAGGCGAGGTCGTAGTTCGATCCAGCTTGTTGAGTTTCGTGCATGAATTGGCTGACGAACTCATCCCGCACTCCAGCCGTGATCGTACCATCTGAAAATCTAGGTTCACTAACATGGAGCACAGGATCGTCGACAAGCCTGGTCGTTTGGCACGTCTGGTTTGCTTCGTGCATCAGAGCCGTCACGACAGTTGAAAGCAAACGCGGAGATAGAGGACATCCACGGGCCACGCTGGGCGCTTGAGTTCGCGACGGCAACGTCGCCCCAGCGTCACGCTTTGGAAAGGTATGGTCTGAGTATGCAGCTCCAACTGCCTCTGCAAACTCATGCACCGCGCCAAAGCAGACGAGCGCCTGCGCGTGGTTGTCGGGGGACTCGCTGCCAAACGTGTTTCCCAAGAGCTCTCGATCTGGCGCCGGGCGCAATGAACAGCGCGTCAGTCGTGTCATGGCCGGACTGGAACCCGAATTGGGTGCCCAATATTTTCCGTTCCGCACCAGTTTTTTTCAAGCTGTTGAAGATCACAATTTCGCACAACGTGATGCGATCGTCAGCAAAGAGATAATTTTATGATCGGCGCAGTTGGCTGAGTCTTCTTTCTTGAACAGGGCGGTCACGATGACGTTGTGCCTTGCGTCAGGAACATTCTTTTCAGTCCAGCATGCGTTGCACAACTTCGTGGCCCACTCGCACGCTGCCGTGTCTGGCCTGCATTTCGCTTTCCGGAACTCACGGAGAACGCTGTCGCCCCGTCCCCAGAGGCTCTGCTCCGCTTAAACTACTTCGCGGTTCTGCATACCTCGTCAGACCGACAGGGCCATTCGCCACTGGCAGGTCTGGGCCAATTGGCGACGGGTCGTCGATAGCGCCCGCCGGAAGCGCAGCCCATTGCACAGTTGAGAAATATTCGGCCAACTTGCCCGCGCGTTGGTCTCTGCCCACAAGGGCGCAGTCGCGCCCCTCATGCGGCCCTGTTTTGCCTAGAGCCCTTTCTTCATTATTGGATATCCGCCCAGTCTCCAGTGGCCTTGAAGATCAGCCAGCCATTTGTCCCTGTCTGCCTTCGCAGACTTCTTGATCATGCTGTCGAGCTGTTTTTTTCTTTAGCATAGTCGCGGTTCTTCCGAGCGTCTCTCCGCCAGGTGATCCATTCCACGGCGTCGTTGTTGATCCGGGGGTGGCGGCGGGTTATTGGCGCCGTCGGCAAGCGCGCCTCTGCTGCGCGCTGAAGTGCGCTCGCCGTGCGCGCGTCGAATGCGTTCAGCGTGCAATCAATGATCGGTCTCAGTCTCCGCCGTCCTGTCAGCAAGCTCCGCGCCGATGCGACGCCGAAGGTGCATGTCTCCGACGTTGCACGTCCAAGACAGCTGCGTGTCATTTTGCAAAACAAATCAGAATATCTATTTTGCCCGAAATGCTTTGGAAGAGCTGGATCAGCAGGCCGGGGACCGATGTCATAACGCGCGATTTGCAAGTCTGCCGGGCGGCCAAAATGCGCGTCGTTCACAGCCATTCCGCCGGTGCCGCAAAGCCCCCGGAGCAGCAGCAAATGTCGGTTTGATTTTGCGTCGGGTGTAGCAGTGGGACAGCCGAAGACGCGGGGCCCGACGCGTGGAAAATCGCCCGGAAGTTGTTGGCGCAGCTTCGCGTAGAAATCCCCCAACGAGATTGGCCAGCTCACCATGACTGCGCCGAGGCATTGCGGATTGCGGTGCGGAGCGTCTGGTAGAGATCCCGCTGCGACTGCGCGGGCTCGCCGTTGCGCCGCGCGCGAACATTGAGCGCCGGGGCCCTGGCGCCACATCAATTATCGCAATTACATAACAGTGACCCTCGAAGAGTCTATCCTGAAACAATTTGCGCCGGCGCGCAGCTTCGGAGAGATTAGAAATCCCTCTCCGGCGGCTTCCTTCTCTGCCGCGTCTTCAGAGAGCGCCGGTAAAAAGTCGCGGCCTCTGATGTCGTAGGTCGTAGGTTGATGGTGGTTTGCGAGATCTTGCAGTGAGTGTATATACTCATGCTTTCCATGGGAACTCATCGGCCCCCCAGCCTCGTCTCTGCGAGCCCCGCCGCGCCCCGCGGGCCCACGGCCAGATCCCGCCCGCGCGGTCTCAGCCGACTGCCTGGAGGCCCGCGTGCCATCATCTCATCGCCAGCGTGGTCTGGCTCCAGATAGCGTTCGCGATGGCGTTTAAATTTCTGGACAGATGTGCGCAGTGAATAATTCGCCTGCGCCGACGCAGTGGCGGCGCCGGTTGCGGCCCGGGCAGCAAATCACCAAACGTGCATTCGTGGTTGGCTTGAGCCCTCGCGCAGATGGCGACGTCGGCGTCGGCCGACGTAGCGGAACTTCAGCAGCGCGGCGTGGGCTTCCATGAGGTTGCGCAAATGCATCGAACCATAGTTGTTTGGTTAACCGTTTCTCGCGCATGTCTTCGCCATTGTATGAGGGGGCCTCTCACGGCGCAGTTATTTCCAACGATTTAGCACATGCGTGCTAGAAGCGCGTATTTGTGTTTTGGCTGCACGTTTAGTTTGCCACTTGTGCTGCGACATTTCTCTCGTCCTGTCCACGAGGGTGCTCCTCCCAATGCTTCCTCTAATTGCCATCTGCGGCCGCCCCGTCGGCGGCGCTTGCGCTCGCGTCTTCTAGACGGTTCGCGCGAGCCCGACCTGCCCGCCCAGCAGCGATGCCCAGGCGAGCAGCCCTGATCAGGGGCGCGGAGAAACGCGATGTGCCATCGCGGGCCGCGGGGGCCGTCAAGCGCCGCGCCTCGGGGGGGGGGCGGTCGGAGGATGGGGGGGGGGGGGGCAGGCGGAGGGGCGGAGCAGGTTTGCGATCGGAATGACCAAAGGTTTGTTGGATGCCTCTCGGAGTCTCTGCGGATATTTGTTGGCGGCTTCTCGTTTGGCTGCCCGGCTCAAGTTGGCTCTCGCATTGTTGACCGCGGTGGCGCCCCCTAGAGCCAATGGTTGAGCGGGGTCTCGATCTCCCAGTGTCTGCGCGGATGGGCGTTGACCGCGCCGGGGGGGCTCCAGACGGCGAGCGGGCGAATGTGGAGAAGAACGGGGAGGGCGTCCGCATCGGCGGCGACTCCGGCCACGACGACGACGACGACGCGGGCGATGGCCCCCAGGAAGCAGCGTGTCCCTGGTTCCGTTCGGCTCGTTTCGATTAAGGGGGCATTGGCCCGGCGCAGTGCGGCCCCGGTTTCGGAGCTGTTTGATGCGGTTCCCATTCAGAGGGCGGTTCCGTTTAAGCCGGTTCCAGTTCGGTTCCTGGTTTTTCCAGATGACGTGTGTGCGCGTGATCATATGGAGGCGTTTGGGGGTTCAGTTCAACCAGGAGTCAGGAGGAACCTTGGGGCTAGGAGAGCCACAGGGCTCGGCTACCCGACGAGCCAGGGGGGGCACTGGACCCAGACGTTGCGCATGGTGCCCATCGGCCCATCGACGGACCAGTCGACAGCATCGCGCCCCCTGGACCAGGGGGCTCTGGCGACGGCGGGCGATTCTTCGGCGCCAGGAAAGGAAACGTTGGGACTACGGTCTGGGACAGTACGGGCCGCTCACTCCTGGCATGGGTCATTCCAAAGGACAGCCGGGAAGGCCAGGGCGCCGCCCGCGCCCTCGCCGGGCGCGCGCAGGGCGGTGGGGGCCCAGCCCCGGCCGCTGCCCCCAGTTCGGCCGAAGCCCAAAGCGCATTTTCGAACAATCCAAAAATGCGATTTGAGTTTATTCGCCGCCGATCTGTCCCCGGCGCAGCCCTGGGGCCCCTGAAAACCACTTGGAGGCCCGCAGCGCATTTTCGAACCGACCAAAAGTACGATTTGAGCTTTTCCGCCGACCTGCCGTCCCCAGAGCAGCCCTGGAGGTTCCGAAAACCACCTGGAAGCCCAAAACGCTTTTTCGAGCCGCCCAAAAATCGATTTGAGTTCCGCCGCCCTTCCGTCCCCAGCGCAGCCCTGGAGGCTCCGAAAACCACATGGGGGCCCAGAACGCATTTTCGAATGGTCCAAACATGCGATTTGAGCTTTTCCGCAGCCCTTTTGTCCCCAGTTCGGCCCTGGACAAGCAGCAAAACAGGGCGAGGGGGCTCGGAGGCGCAGGGGGGGCGGGTGGGATGGACCTAGCGCAAGAGTGGGCGCTCGCATCGGGCACTTCCCCCCAAGGATCCACCCCCGCGACCGTTTCCCAGTTCGGTTCCCGGTTCGGGCCCAGTTCGGTTCCGCCGCCTCCGGTTCGGTCTGGTTTCGGTTCGCGTCTGGTTTCTGACCGGTTCCGGTTCCGTCGGTTCGGTTTTGCGGTTCGCGGTCCGGTTCTGTAGTTCGTTTTGGAAGTGGTAGACGTGGCGAAGAAAATGCTGAGCATGAAGAAAGATATGAAGGGCGTCAGGGAGGACGTGGCCGAGTCTACGAATTCTGCCAAGCGGGCAAAACTCGCGACGGGCATGGCCATGGCAGCAGCCGGTGCCATCGAGGGGGAGGTCATCGCGCCGCTGGGGCATTTGCCCAAGCTGGTCAAATACATCGCCGAGGAGGATGCGATCACCGGGATGGGCGCCTCGGCGACGGCAGCTGCGCATCCTTCAAGGGCAAAGGGGGGGGGGGGGGCGAGGCGGTTGGGGGCGGGGGCGGACATGCCGGGGCGGGGGGCGATTTGTTTGGGAGATGCCCAGAAGACAGCACGGCCACATGCATCGTGGATTTTGCGGGGGAGATGCTCGCCGAGGTCCAGGCGTGCGCGGCGGGGGCGTTCGTGCGCGGGCAGAAGTTTGCGGGGCGAGGAGAGGTGGCACTTGAGGCGCGCGACGCCGCGTGGAAGTTCGCGGGCACGAAGGCGGGCGAGCGCGTTGCCCAGTTTGGACCTGAACGTGTTTTGCATCGCGGTTTTCAGACACAGGGGCCCGAAATCGCAGGGCGCGACGCGCGAGCGGGCGATCGGGGCGACGGCGAGGGCGACAATCGAGGTGAACGGTGGCAACGGGGCCTCGGTGGAAGCCGACGTCGGCACCGACGGCGCCAAGGGAGTTGTTTGGCGCAGCGCCGAGCGGGTGGCAGCATGGGCGATTGGGGGCGTGGAGGCGGCGGGGGCCTGCGCCCCCTGGCAGGGCCATTCTGGCGAACTCTGCGCCGCGGAGCAGTGGGGGGGAGGGCGAGGTGAAAAGAGGCGCTGGGATTTCACGAGGATTGGGGCAGAGGAGCACGCGCTGTGATTGGCGATGCACTGGTGGCGCCACTTCAACGCGCTGGAAGGACGACGCCTGGGTCGCATAGGCAGGCTGATGCGCTGGGGAGCAAACGGGGGGCGGGTCTTGGCCGGTGTCTCGCGGGCGATGTCTCCCAGGCGATCCCATGGGGCGCGCGCGGCGTGGTAGGGGGGGGGGGGGGGGGCGCGCGGGGCACGGCAGGCGTGCTAGACGAAGGCCCTTCGTGGAATGTCCTCATGCATCGAGAAGGGCTTCGCCCCGAGAAGCCGACCGAAGATTTGGGGGTCCAGCCGCGCGTGGTTCCCCTCCCGGGAGGCGTCTGTCAAAGGGGGCGTGGACATTTTATTGCGTGAGCGTTGGGCGCAGGAAGGCGCCGGAATTTGAGTTTTTTTTTCCTGCGGCGATACTCGGCCGCGTCGACGTCGACTCGCCGGTCTCCGCGCCCGCGCCGCGGCGCCATCTGCGCCGCGCCCGGGCTTTGGGCGAAGAGTTCGAGGAGGGCTTGGGCTTGGGGGGGCTGGAGAAGGCGAAGCTAGGCGCGCGGGCCGCGGGGGGGCGCGCGGCGAGGGGCGGCGGCGCGAATGCAGTCTTGGGGGGGCGGCGGCATTGCGACGACCCAGAGGCGATGAGGCCCCGCGGCTTCGGGACTTGGCCTGAGCGGGAGCATGTGTTTTGCAAGTGGCTGGTGGCGGTCGAACTGCGCCGGCGGGCGCGAAGACACGTGGGCGCGCGGATTGCGGGGCGCCAGGGATGTGCGAAATGTCGGTCATAGTGCGATTATTTCAGCGCGTGCCAAGCTGATCCACGACTCGGGCGCCTGGAAGCACTTGGGGGCAATTCTGATCGTGGAGCGATTTATGCGGGGGCAGTTAGCAGGCGCGCGAAACCTGCCAGGGCGCTCAGAGAACGTGGACTGAGGGGGCGGGCGCCAGGTTTCGACGACGATGGCAATCTAGCTCGCTGGCATGATCCATTGGCGAATGGGGCTTTCGGTAGGTCATTCTGACCCCAGGGCGCGGGCGGGTCGGCGGTTGCAGCGGCGCGGGCGAGCGGCATTTTTGACGGCGAACAAGGGCGCGTTCAGTCTCGGGAGGCGCTGCACTTGTTTCCCGACAGGCGGCCGGCGACGCGCGCGCCCGTGGGGCCAGGTTCCCCGCGGAAGTTGCGGAGGGCTCTGCGACGACGGCGCGACTGCGACGGGGCAGGGAGATCGGGGGGGCAGCGGGGAAGGGCAAAAGCATCCGAACGCTGCAGCGAGCGCAACAGAGGCATTCTGGGACCGAGCGAGTAGCAGCGAACACAGACAGCAAGCGTGTGCATGTTGCGGACAGTGGGGGGATCGCCAGAGTTCCGATAGGCTTTTTTATCAAGATGTTTTACAATTACTGTAGCACGTGAGATCTGGAAGAACGGGGAATGGAGGGCGCCGCGCCGCCAGCGACAGAGCCAGAGCGCCCCGTAAGCTTGCGCGGGGTGAAGAAGGGGCGTGCCTTTGCAGATGACTGCCGCCGGTCGCAGATGCTTATGAGAAGGCTCGCGGCAATTTTCGATGTTATTGCGGGGCGATTCGCTGCCATCCTGTCCGGGCGCGTGGGTCTGCTAGGGGCGTTGAAGACCGCTCGCCTGTCCGTGATATGCAAGACTTGGGGCCGCCTGGGCTCGCAAACTACAGACCCTTAACTATCATCCCAGTGGTGGGCAAACTCTTCAGCATCGTCTTGCGCCTCTGGGCGCAGCCTGTCGCGGAAAGCAGGTGCTTGGAGGGGCGGTGCCTTTGCGGAGTGGGCGCGGATGCGATGGCGCAAGTCGCGCGCTAAGCGTGGTTGTGGTAACAACCAGCGGAGCCGGGGGGGCACTCATGGACGGCGGCGCTGGGCGCGGAGAATGCGTTGGATAAGGCCCACCACGCCGAGCCATTCGAATCTCCCTTGACACTTCGACACCGCTGCAGCGAGGTCTTGCGCGAGCTGTGCCTGGGCATCGAGGCGCATCTGCAGTTTCGGCCAAGCGTGAAAAAGTCGACGGCCCCAGGTGCAGCGGGGGGCACGTCAAGGAGGCCCGCTCTCGCCCGCGTGATTCCACACGGTTGCGGCGCATATGTGGACGGGCGCTGAGACGACCGGGCAGCGCAGAAGATCTGGCGCCGAAATGGAACGGGCTCGGGCGGCAAGCGGCTGGCCCATGCGTCTTTCGCCGATGGCGTTGCGGTTGCGGCGGGGCCCTCGCCCCCCTCCTGAAAGACCTGCGCTTGGCTCGAGTCGGCCACTGCTACTTCGCTGGCACAGACAAATCGCGCGATTTGGACGAGGCGCGGGGGCGTCGAGTGGACGAGGGATTGGCGCTGCAAGCGGGGGCGTCGAGCGGGGGGGGGGGATGGGGGTGCTTCGATGAGACGGGCGCATCGTTATCCGATGCAGATCCAACAAGGCCAGATCTCGGACGCCAGACCGCCGCTGCGCGGCGGAAATTCTGGGCATTAAAGCGGCTTCTGCTTAACGCGGACGTCTCGGTTAAGAGGATTGCGCTTCCTCAGCGCTACAGTCGGCAGCGCTGTTCTCTGCGGAGCGCAGTCATGAGGGCAGTGGGCAGATGAGTTGAGGAGTTTGCGCCCAGTTCAAGACAGCATGCCCCGAGATATCTTCATGCGCAGGCAGGCTCCAGATGCGCCGCGGGCGGAATGAGGACAACGCGTCACGTGGAAAGTCGCAGCAACGCATGGGGATCTGGAGCGAGGGGCTGGGTCGCGAAGCACGCCGGGAAGAAGTGGGCGCGGGCCGGCGCGATGCAAGGGGGGGGGGTCCAACCCGGGCACGGAAACTTACATGGAGGCGCGCTTCTGAATTGATGTAATAAGCGGCAGATTGCGCTTGGCGGACGCGGCGCCCAACGAGAGGGAGATGCATGGAACGGGGCGGCCCCGTCAAACGCCGCGCAGCGGGCAGCGATTTCGAGAAGCGGACGCAGCGGGCCCCAGATCGGGCGCGACGGGTTGCGTAGACAGAATTTGGCAGATTGGTGCGCGGAGTGAGGGCGCGCGCGCCTCTGCCCCGCGCTTTCGCCCCCTCCTGTCCACGCCGTTTCGAGTTTGTCGCCGACTTCTCGGAAGCGCGCGGCGCTGCGTCGCCAGGCGCGCGACCTTGCATTATCCGTGCCCCGCGTGGGCCCCCATTGGAAACGCAGCCTGGATATTGGCAGCTGGAAGCTGGGAACTTTTTTGGGCCCTCTTCGGACGGTTTGAGGACCTCCTTGGCGGTCTTGGAGGCCACTTGTAGCGCCCTGGGTGTTTCGGGCGGGCCTCGGGGGGCCTCCTGTGGGCCCCATTGAGAATTTCTTCGGAGCATCTTGGGGGCCTCTTGGGCTGGGGTGTTTCTGGGGGCCCTCTTTGGGCACTCTTGGGAGACTTGGGAACCGTGTTAGGGCCAGCTTTGAGGTGATCGATGGAAGATTGGGGTGGTTCAGTTCCCCAGCCCAAGGATGCTACAATGGGCCCGCAACCTAGGTCATATCAGTGATTGTTGCTTTGTTGCCGAGGCCGTCTTCAATGCAGACCCCGGCCAGGAGCCAGGAGCGAACGTCCCGCGATGTTTACCGCGCCTGCCGGCCGCGCTACGTGCAACAGGTGCGCCACATTTGGCAATGCCCCTGCGAATTATTCCGACGTTCGGACGCCGCAGAAACATGTCTTTTGTTTGTCCGAGAGTAGTCCCCACCTCCTTTCCGCCCCATCCCTGGGATTCTAAACGAGAAGGGGGGCCCCATGGGGAAGGGGTTCCCGCTCGAGGCGCCCTCGCAAAGCACTAGCAGACGAGCTTCCCGCCAAATATTTCCTTTGCGCCCTGTCCTTTGGAGCTGAAGCATGGCGACAGTTACGTTGGGAGGTTTTGAACCACACTTTGGGATTTTACACGCGAGGTGCGGGCCCCATGGGTAGGGGGTCCGCTTGAGATTTTTTCGCAAGTCACGCGCAGATGAGGCCCCCGCCTGTGATTTCTGCAGAAATCAGGAAGTCACCAGCGACGATGACTATAGATTTTTGGTAGTAAACGCATGAGGTTCGGGCCCTACAGGCACGGGTATCGTGCCGAAGTCTCCTTCGCGATTCAATCATAGAGGCTGCCCCTACTTGAGATCTCCTGGTAGTTTAAGCCTCAGAGGCCCACGTGTCACGGTTACAGGTTTCAAATAACCCGCTCGTGTTAGTAACATCGTATGTAGACCGCATCGGGGGGGGTGTTTCCGTTTGGGACTTCCTCACAATTCACTCACCGACCAGGCCCCCGCCTGAGACTTCCTCAAGCTTCGAGCCTCGGGGGCCCAATTGCCACGACAGTTGCAAGTTCGAAGGACAGGGAGTGGGTTCTGCCTGAGACTCCCTCGCGGATCCTTCGCTGACGCGGCCCCCGCCTGAGACTGCCTCAATCATCAAGCCTCGTGGGCCCTGGTAATGGTAAGCATGATGAGCGAACCAGTGAGCGAGTGAGTGAGTGATGATGGTGGTGCTGTTGATGATACGGCTGCTGATGATGCGGTTGGCGATGATGACGATGATGATGACGGTGGTGATGATAAGTCTGGCGGTGATGATGATGGTGTCGCTGATGATGCTGCTGATGATGATGCTGAATGCGTGAGTGAAGAACAGGAGGGGAGAAGCGTTGAGGTGTTCTTCCCTGCGCGGGGGTGTCCACAGAAACAAACGCCCACGTTGGATGTTGGGATAGACGATGCAACATGACCGCGGGTTTGTTGTGTGCGCGCGTGCGCCCACCATCGTTTTGCATTTGTTTGGTGGACGTGCGCGCAGCAGGCAGTATGCCGCCGCACCTTCAGTCCCTGGCAAATATGGTTGTTTGTTTCTCCTTGTGAAAGAGATGGTGGGCCTGCAAACACCAGGCAGTATAGCGGTACCCCCGCCATCCATGTCAAAAACCAGTGCAGTGTGAGCGCAGGGCATCCGCGCATAATGCGGATTGTGGCGCAAAGTGCGCTTAGTATTATTTGTGTTGCAAGGGGTGGTTCGGGGGGGGGACACAGCAGGCAGTCGCCCGGCACCCTCGCCGTCCCTGTAAAAAACAATTGCAAAGTGGTCGCGGGGCGCTCGCGCATGCTCGCCAACCGCCATCCACTCGCCGCCTGCTTTGCATTGCTTTGCGTTGCTTGGCATTGGCTTGCATTGCTTTGCATGTCTCGTTCTGCTTTGCTTCGCTTTGCTTCGCATTGCTTCGCATTGCCTCGCATTGCTTCGCATTGCCTCGCATTGCCTCCGCATTGCCTCCGCATTTGTTCACATTGGATTGCATTGCTTGGCATTGCTTGGCATTGCGTGGCATTGCTTGGCATTGCTTCGCATTGCTTCGCATTGCTTTGCATTGCCGCATATTTTTCTGCATTACTTGTCCTTGCTTTGTATGGCTTTGCATAGCGTCGCATTGTTTTACATTGTCTTGCATTCCTTTGCATTGCTTTGCATTCAGTGGCATGGTGTTGCATTGCTTCGCGTTACTTTGCATTGCGTTGTATTGGTTTGCATTGTTTTGCGTTGCTTTTCGTCGCTGTGTATTGCTTTGCCTTGATTTGCATTGGTTTGCGCTGCTTTGCATTTCTTTGGGGACCACGCTGACTAACACATGGACGCCCACTCATATCGAGAGAGAGAGAGAGAGCAAAAAAGAGAGTCTCCTCCTGCTCCCTTCTCATCCGTCTCCTGCTCACCCTCTTCCCCGCGCTCGCCCTGCTCGTCACCGACGGGGGATTGAGGTGAACCCGTGGGAGGCCTCCAGGGGAGGCCGTCTCCGGCGCCCTCGCGGTTTGGAGCGGCGCAGGGCCGTGCGAATGGACGATTACCAGCGCATTCGTAAGTGGGCGTGGCCGCAGGCATGCGCACCAGTAATTGCACATGTGCACTCCAACGCGCACACACGAGTACAGTGTCATGCGCAATTCGGGCTGATCGCAGGCATGCGCACCAGGTCGTGCACAGACGTAGCCGCGGACAGCGCGGTCTGAAGTTCAGTATTTGCCGCCAGGCGCCGCCAAGGGCATCCGAAGAACATCCACGAGCACAGAAATCTCAAGTATTATTGCGCCCGCCTGGTGTTGAAGACCGGGTAAAAAGTCCGCGCTAGCATATTTGCGCTCATTGACGATCGGATTCGCGTGGGCCAAGGCCTCTGGCCACAGGAGAAGGCGGGTGACAAGCGTGTGTCCGAATGCTGACCACGCGTGGTTAGCATGAACAGGTTTCGCGCATTCGGGAACCAGTCACTCCGACGTCCGCGTTGCGATGCCATTGTTTCGGAATGTACCAAGTTGCGTTCGCCCTCCTTCAACCGTTCCTCCTCTTCCACTTCGCCGTCTTTCCGCCGGCCTCCGCTCTCCCCTTCTTTCCAGAGTCTGCTCTCTTGCATGTTTCGCTATGAGGGAGGATTGTTTCTTGGTTGCCCGGCCGCTGACGTCCACCAGGCATGGGACGAGGTCAAGGAATTAATCGTTTCTGTTGGTTTGCTGCTGGTTTGGTTTGTCTGCCCTCGCAGCCGTCACAGCTGCGTATCCCTCTTATCCCCTGTTTACCACACGCCGAATCTAGGGCACGTGTCCTTGTTTGACTGTATGACACGTGGGGCCTCGGGGTCCCACGGGGCTTCTGGCAAACAAACAAACTTAGAGAATTGTTGGTGGTCTCTCGAAGGGGTTTGAGAAGGCTATGTATTTGAGTATGCGGAGGCTTGGCGCAGAAATTACGATTGTTGCGTGTGCTGAAGATTCAGCAATTTGTTGGGACATGCCGCGGTCTGACAGAAGTCAGCTGCAGTACTATCGCATTTGTTCGACAAGCTGTGGCGATGTGGCAACACAATTTTTGCAGCATGGCCTTTGTACTAGCGGGTGTCTGCTCGCCCACCCTGGCTGAGTTCCTTTTTAGCAGAAGGTTTTCTGGACGAGTTGGAAGCTCTGACTATCGAAACCCGTAATTTAGCGACGTCAGTTTTTATATGTTATACGGGTTCGAGTTCATGATATTCCCGAAATTGTGATTGTGACTTGCATGCCTCTGTTCATGTGGCGGGTGGGAGGACTGTTTCTCATTTTCAATTGTCCAGCGTTGCAGGACGTGATGGTGGTGGCCATTGCGTCATTCGGTGCGCTTGCTTCTTGTATCATGTGACTGCGGCTCGGCTTTTGTGTGGACGTGCCACATGCAAGTGGGTCTGATAGAAGGGCGACCCTGCAAAACCAAGGGTACCCTCAGCCTTGTGTCCTTGTGTCCTGTCTGGAGCGTTTCATGGCCGCTTCAGCTCTGGAGCATGTGCTGCCTTCGGAAGAGATTTGCGCCGGCCACATACACACACACACACCTATATATATATGTATTTATATATATATATGTATTTATATATATATATGTTTTTATATATGTATATAAACATGTATATATGTGTGTATATATATATATATATATATATATATATATATCGGAGGTTGGGGGGGGAGATCGAAGTGGAACGGAGAGTCCCCCTACCGGGAAATCGATTTCGGTTTCGTGTTCGTGCCGTGCGTGCGGGCGAGGCGAAGCTGCGTGGGCGGGGGAGAGGAAATTCTCCTGTGACTGGGGCGCGGCTGGACCAAAAGGTTCTCCGCCCGGCAACTGGTGGCGCGCGGTGTCCCGCCAGTGTCCCGCTGGTGTCCCGCTGGTGTCCCGCCGGTGTCCCGTCGTGGCTGGGCCGCGGCCAGACACAACGGTTTCCCTCCAGCAAGCGGTGTCCCGCCAGTGTCCCGCCGGTGTCCCGCTGGTGTCCCGCTGGTGTCCCGCCTGTGTCCCGTCGTTGTCCCGTGGTGTCCCGTGGTGTATCGACAGTGAGATAGGATAGTGAGATCGATAGTGAGATCGATCATGAGACCGATAGTGAGATCGATAGTGAGATCTATAGTGAGAGATCGATAGTGGGATCAATAGTGATATCGATCGTGATATCGATAGCGAGATCAATAGTGGCATCGATAGTGAGATGAATAGTGCGATCGAAAGCGAGATGGATAGTGAGATCGATAGCGAGATCGATAGTGGGATCGATATTGGGATGGATAGTGAGATCGACAGTGAGATCGATTGTGTCCCGTCGGTGTCCCATCGGTGTCCCGTCGGCGTCCTGTGGTTTCACGTGCTGAGATCGATAGTGATATCGATAATGATATCGATAGTTAGACCGATGAGACCGATAGTGAGAACGATAGTGAGATCGATAGGATGATCGATACTGAGATCGACTGTCAGATCAACAGGGAGATCTATATTGAGGCTCGTAACACCAAGGCTCTTAACACAAAGCCTCTCAAGAATGAAGGGTTCTATGAACCATCTCGGGCAACTTTCCTCCTTCTCCTCCTCCTCCTCCTCGTGGTTCGAGGTCGGACCAAATGATTCTCCCTCCGGCAAGCGGTGGAGCGCGGTGTTCCGCCGGTGTCCCGCCGGTGTCCCGCCGGTGTCCCGGTGTCTCGCTGGTGCGAAAACGATAGCGAAATCGATGGCGAAATTGATTGTGAGATCGATCGTGAGATCGATAGTGAGACCGATAGTGAGATCGATCGTGAGATCGATCGTGAGATCGATAGTGAGATGAATAGTGATACCGTTTGTGAGATCGAGTGATATGGATAGGGATATCGTTAATGGGTCGATATCGAGATCCAGAGTGAGATCGACAGAGGTCCCCCTCCCCCCCAACCTCCTTATCACCCGTAGGGTGGTCGTATAGGCATATATATATACACACATATACAGACACTTTCTCTGTGCCCCCTCTTGTGCCGCCCCTCTCTCTCCTCGTCCTCTGCTCCGTCCTCGTCGGCTTTGCCGCCGCTCAAGTTTCTGCTCGAGGATTTCCAGCGAGATCTACGAGCCCTCAGGATTTTGCACAGCACCGCGGGAGGGTCAGAGCCTCTCGCCGCGCGGCGGCACTACGAAGTTTGGTGGTACGGCGTGGCCGACGAGGGCCGTCCCTTTTGGGCGGCGGCGGAGGAGTTCGATCCCGACGGCGAGGTCGATTACGAAGAGGTGGACGAGATCGCCGTGAGGGGGTCGAAGGCGTCTGTCCTGATGGCGCCGTGGGCGAGGTGGAACATAATCTACTACAAGACGGGGCCCTCGCAGGGGGTCGCGATGCTGTTGGCGTCGCAGATCGGCAAGACGAACAGTACTACATAGACAACGTGTGACCCGACCTTGAGGGTCCAAGTCATCAGTGTTCGAGACAAAGATCGGATCTTCACCAAGCCTGTCAAGGAGCTGACCTGGACGGAGCATCCTGGGCTGAGCGTGGCGAGCAGGGACAAGGTGCTGACGGCTTCGGAGCGACTCATTGCTCGACGGGAGCTGGAGGCTGAGGATGCGAAGAGTTTGGCGGAGAACAAAGGCAACGTGCAGAGGAAGAAACCGAGCAAAACGACCGACCTGTTCGACTGCCTGAAGAGCTGGGTGATGCACATGCTCAATTTCTGTTGGATGCGGCGCTCTGCCGGAGGCTCCGTGGCGCTCCTTGGCTGGAGGGCGTGGAAGTTCCTCGGCTTGGGGTCGGTGCTTCGGGCGGTGTACAACTCCGCCGTGGCGGCGGGAAAGCCGGCGGAGGGTGCGCGCGACGAGGGGGCCGAGGATATGTACGAGTCAGGCGAGCTCGAGCAGATTGGGGTGTCGATCGGAGTCGGCGTGGCGGCGATCTACCTCGGCGACCTGATTCTGAGCATGGGCGTAGGCCTGCCCAGGCTCTGGAGCAGCGGTGACAGCGACAGCGAGAGCGAGGTGTCGGACGGGGAGTTCGTGGCAGGGACTTCAGTGGCTGACTCGGACGACGAGCCTGACTCAAGGCACCTGTTCGCGGAGATGGTTCGTGGGCAGAACATCTGACCAGCGTCGGTGGCCTCGCTAGCGGACATGGTGAGCAAGAAGGGCAGCGCCGCACTGGTGGCAGAGCCTACGACGCTTCGGAAGGGACTCCGCTTCGACAGCGACGGGGACGAGGCGGGGGTGCGTGCCATGCCGGCGGGCGCGCAGGTGGACGATTTTCGGCGGAAGTTGCAGCAGCATGAGGAGACAGTGACGGCGGATTCGGCGGCGGCGACGAAAAGTACATCGGCTCCGACGACTCCGACTTCGGGGTCTCCAACGATTTGGGAGAAGGTCGCATCGCTTGGCAATTCGAGCGTCGGAGAGACGGTCGCGCAGCTGGAGATCGAGGCACGCAATCCAGAGGACGGGCTGTTGGCTGCGCTGAAGTCCTACCGCGACGTGGGAGGTGCTCGCGTTGGAGGAGTGCGTGCGAGGGTGGCCCCCGCTGTCGTCGCCCGCTTGTACAGGAGTGGGCGAGGCGCCCGAGCGGAGCTGGAGGACTGGCTACGCTCGAAGGAGCTGACCAAGTGCTCGATCGCGTCGGAGATCAACTTGCTCGCGGCAGTTCTGGACAGGATGATGACGCGCGGGGAGTTTGACGCGCTGATCAGCTCACAGGCGGCGGAGCTCACGTGCCTCAGGGTCTGCTCGATCTTCAAGGCCTACGAGAATGTGCAGTTTGAGTCGGATTGGCGTCGCCCCAAGCCCGCCAACGGATCGAAGTGGGGGAGCAAGGTCAACTGGGGCTACGCTGAGTAGTACCTGGACCTGAACAAGTCGAAGATGCCTGCTGCGATGGCGGCGGGCGAGGAGGTTGCTGAGCGTTTGAAGAAGAAGGCCGCCATCACCAAGCGCCTCTCCTTCGGTGGGGGTGCGTCGGGGCACGCAGGCGCGGGCGAATAGGTTGCGGCAGGAAGGTTGGCGGCTCCTCCTTGCCAAGCCGACGCCGATGGCGTAAGTCCGCGTAGGTTCTTTTTCCGTGGATTCAGTGAAGGCCGGTCGGCTACGAGTGGGAGGGACTTCGCGCAGGTGCGCGCGGGGTTGGTGTTATTCAGCGCCTTGTCCTAGGCTCTCTCTGGGCATCTGCGCATCGGGGGTGAGGCGAGCGGGCGAGCATCCCTCATCGGGGCCATGGAGTCCAGTTGTCTTCGGGTGCCTGCAGCGGGGTTTGGCGAACGTCGGCGTGACCCCCTTTCGGGGCTTCCCTTCCCCTCCGCTTGAGCGGCGGGGACCTTGGGCGCGAAGTTGCCAGAGGCAGATCAGAGGGTAGCGTGGAGGAGGTCGTCGCGGGCCATGGCGTCGATTCGGTGCCTGGCCCGTGGTCGCGCCCCCGTGGCGGAGGAGTTGCGGCTGCGACCTTGCAGGAGGTCATGGTCTTCAGCTACGCTGCTGCAGCGGACGGTCATCAACCAGTTGGGGAAGCTGCTGGCGGAGCGAGCCAGCTGGGGAGGCATCGACGATGGCAGGGCGGTTCTCTGCCGTCTTGGGAAAGGGCAGTCGATGGGCTACGGCGCGTCGGAGAAGACGAAGAAGGGAATTGGAGTAGTGAGGACGGGCGACATGTGCGACTCGATAGCGGGTCAGGTCTCGGCGCCGAAAGTCGGGGCGAGGTGCCTGGACGAGCGGCGGCTTCCGCCAGCGGCGCGCCCCTGCCGCGACGGCGCGGAGGGGCTCATGCTGAGGCGCGACAACGAGGTGGACTGGGACAAGTACTAGCAGACGGAAAGTTAAAGCGACCTTGGGTGGAAGTTAAGTCGAATCGGTTGGGCCTTACGCTCAGGATGTGGGAGGCGGGGGTGCTCAGCTGCGTCGGCGAGGTGCGGGAGTGCGCGGGGGTCTCCACGGCGGCGAAGAACCTGGGGCAGGGGGGGGCAGACGGACATCGGGGCCTCGCGGCTGGTCTGGGATTGTCGGCGTCCCAACTTTCGGTTCAGGAAGCCACCGTGGACAGGCCTGGGTTCACCGAGTGCGTGGAGTTCGCTGGACCTGTCGCCCGAGGTGTCGGGGGTGAAAGAGTTGTTCTCTTTTGCGGGATACATCCCATATTGGTTCTACAGAATGAGGTGGACGGACAGGCTGGCGGACCGAGCGAGCTGTGGGGCTGCGCGAAATCCCAGGGGGCGGAGATGCCACCGCCCCCCGATGGGGGCAGTGGGAGTGGGCGCGATCGCGCCCGTGATGGAGCGCTCGTGGGCCATCTTCCTGGCGCACTCGTGCCTCGCGGGCTCGATCAAGGAGGCGACGAGGGCTGCGACCTGGGGGGGGCTTGCCTATGGGAGACCTACGCCGTCAGTCGAGGTGCGCCATCTGATCCGGGTGCTGCGCACCGCCGACTACATGGGGCTCAGGCTGCTGGGCCCGCCGACGGGCGACGTCGAGGTCGACGAGGAGGTGGTCAAGAGGTCCTGGTCGAGAAGGGTCTAGAGGTTCACAAAGAGGAGTGGGGTCCTGGGCTTCAGCGGGGACTCGGCATGACTTTGAAGGGGCGCCCATATCAGATGACGGTCCACCCCGACAAGCAGAGGGGCCTAGTGCTGACGACGGAGGCGCTGGTGGAGAAGCACTTCGTGACGCCAGCGATGCTTTCTTCCCTGCAGGGTATGTGGGCCTGGGCGCTCGTGAAATGCCGTTCGGGGCCCTCCATCCTGGATGCGATCTACATGTGGACCAACGAGCGGGACGATTACTGGGAGGAGGTCCTGCCATCCACGGCGGAGGTGACCTCCGAGCTCGTGGCCCTGACCAGCTTCTCGGTGCACTTTGCGTCGAACCTGGAGGCGGAGTGGGTGGCGAAGGCATGCGCGACGGACGCGCCGGGGTTTGGGCGCGGGGCCGTCGCGACCGAGGTGGCCCCCAACGAGTGTCGGGTGGAGGTTGCGAAGGGCGACCTGCAGACTTGGGCCGTCAGGGCCGCGGAGGCCTTCGCGGCGGTGGAGGACGAGGCGGAGCGCGAGGGCGAGGAGGACGACGAAGTCGCGGGGCTACAGCGGGTCGGCAATGTTTTCTGGCGTTAGCGAGCGGGGTCGAGCGGGTCAGCGACGACGTGGTGGCGCGCACTGCGCGTTGGTGCGAGGCCTCCGACCTGCTGAGGGGGCCGCCCGACGAGTTGTTGGGGCCGAGGGAGCTGGAGTTGTTTTTCGGACGCATGCGTCGTCGGTGGTGGTGGCGTGCGCATCTCGTGCCACCGATGTTTGCGGTGGAGCAGCATTTGGCCTTCGAGGTGGCGAAGCTTTTCCACGGGGAGGGGCTGGTCTTTACGGCGGTGGTGACCTGTGGCACGGATTTCGATTACCTCTGGAACGACCTGACCAAGCTCGACGAGATCTTCACGTTCCAGACGGCGGGGGGGGGGGGAGCACGTCGCGACGTTGATCACGAACGACAGCCGTTTTGGGGTGCTCCAGTGCGAACAGGTGTGCGAAGCGGAGCGCGCGAGCTGGAGGTCTACCTGTTGCGAGGTGGGGGGGAGATCGAGACGTGCTGGGGCGTGGTCTTGGACGGCGCTCAGGCGAGGCTGGAGAGCGGCATCCTCGAGGTGGTCAAGCGGCGTGGGCAGGCTTTCCCAGCGTCGTCGCGGCGGTCGACGGAGGATCGCTGGTCGTCGCGTTTCAAGGGTATGTGGCGAAGGGAGGGGGCGCAACAACATCTTGGAGCTGAGGACGATTGTGGCGCTGCTAAGACACATGTCACGCTCGAGGAACATGCGGGGCAAGCGAGTCCTGGTGTATCCCGACCCGCCCCGCTGGTCGCTATGGGTGTGTTTTGCGAAGGGGCGTTCATCGGCGTCTGGGTTGTTGCGCTTGGCACGGCAGGCGGCAGTGGTGATCTTAGTCTTCGGGGTGAAGTTTTTTCATGAGATGGGCGGCGGCGGAGGACAACGTGGCGGGCGGGCCGAGAAGGGCTCTGGACACCGGCGCGGCGGAGGCGACGGAGGAGCACAAGTGGAGACATGCGCCAAAGGCGGTGCGCGGCTTTTTCGGCGGGCACGCGTAGGTTCCTAAGTCGCCTTCGTCGCCTTCGTGGGTCGGTTCTGGGCAGCGTCTGGGCAGCGACGAGATTAGGCGCGCGTCGCACCGCGCCCTATCTACTACATATCGGGCCACTCTCACCGACGAAGGATACCACATCGGCGACGCGGTGCCCCACCAGGACGTGGGCAACGGGGAGCTGTGCTTCGCGCTTGAGCGGGTGGCCTCGGCTCGGAGCTCGCGCTCCAAGCCGTCCTGGAGTTGGCCTTTGGTGCCGTGCGGGTGTTTGCTCGGGGCTGGCGCCGTCAGGGCCCCCCCCCCAGGCCGCCGCCACTACAGACGAACAGGAGCTCGAGCTTAGGAGGATGCGCCGCACATGGCGCTGGCGTATAACAACAGACTGGCCACGCACGCGGTCGGCGACAAGGCGAAAGTGGCATGCGAGAAGGCAGTGGGAGAGTTTCTGATCGATGCGAAGAGGCTGCGCGCCCCGCTCCATTCGACTGATCTTCGCGACAAAGCACTGGCCTCTTTCTTATCGGACATGTGCTTTGTAAGGCGGCTCGGCTACGCGCGAGGCAGCCTGCTCTTCAGCGGCTTCATGCGCATATTCGAGGACCGCAGGAACTTTCTTCCCTTGTCGGCTCGCGCGCTTAAGGCGTGGGAACGGCGGCAGCAAGGCCAGGGGGAGGGGGGGGGCAGTGCCCCTTCAGGCGCTCGGGCTCATCATCCATGACCTCTGCCGTGCCGGCTGTGTGCTCGAGGCCCGCGCGGCCATCGTGCAGCTGGGCGGCTGGCTTCGAGGGCAGGATTGGGCCCAACTACGAAAAAGCGACACATCGGTAGACGCTGCGTGGACGGGCGCGCGGCGACGAGGTCGAATGGCGCTACTACTGGGAGATATATTGAGAGGCGAGAAGGTGAAGACGGGCTCGGGCCAAGGCGTCTCGGTGCTGATGCAGTTGACGAAGTGCGCGCTGCTCACCCTCTCGGCGGGTCTCAAGGACGACGACCTGGTGATCCCCATCGCGCCCGACAAGTACCGCAGAATTGTGGCAGGCGTATCTGGGGAGGTTGGGCCTTGAGGCCCTTGGTCCACCTCATGGCATTCGACACGCGGGCGCAGCTCAGCACGTGGCGAATGGGGGCGACCTGGAGATAGCGAGGAGGAGGGGGCGCTGGACGACCTCTAGTGCGCTGCAGCGCTACACGAAGACCCACGTCTTGATTCAGCGGCGCTCCCTCCTCCAGGCAGATCAGATCGTGAAGGGCGAGCGGTTCTGGCAGGCCCCAGGCGAGGCTATGGCTAAGGCGCTGGGGAAGTCCAGAGCGGCAGAAAGGCCGCTCACCGTTCGGTTGATTGCAGCTCTGTCAGAGCTTTCAGACGACAACCTGGATTTAGGCTGCGCGTCGTCTCGGGCGCGGCCTGGGGTTGGGCGTCCGAAGACAGGGGGGAAGGCCCTGCTGCGACGCCGTGGTGCCGCCTAGCCTTTCTCTCTCTCTCTCTCTGTTTTTTTGTTTCTTTCTCTCTCTCTCTCTCTCTTTCTCTCTCTGGTGTTGAACGTATATGTCTGTGCAGTTCTGTGTTTGGGGCTTGTAATTGGTTCACAGCTGGGGGTATTTCTGAGAGATGTCCTACGGACGTATTCCTGCGGTGCTTCCTCCTTTTTCCTGCGGTGCTTCTTCCCTTTTTCTGCGGTGCCTCTTCCCGCCCTTCCATCCTTTTCTTGCGGCGATGTTTTAAAAATCCTGATTGCAGGGCCTACGGCCAGAAGGGGCTGTTTGGGCCTTTGCGGGGTTCTGCACTCTCTCTTTTTTGTATGTGATCGGCCCTTGGGGGCCCATGAAGGTCAGGTACCTGTGGTCCCTCCTTGCGGAGGGCTGGTTTCAGCATGAAGCGGACGAGTGCTTTGAATTGTACTTGGGGTGTCGACCCCACGCTTTTGCTCGTGCTTGAAAGTTGGTCACTCTCTCACTTCTGCTGCTGCGGTCGGATATTCAAGTTGTGGCGCCCTGGACTTCTAATCGCTGACGCCTTTCGGCCGTGGCCGTCTGCCCCCAAACTCTGGCACTAAGGGCCCCCTGCGCAGCTAGATTTAAGCTATTGCTCCGTGGCCTCAGGGGAGACTGGCGTATTGCGTCGCCTCGAGCGTCATCTGGGAACGTTCCGGACTGCCTCCCAGTGGCCAGCGGCCCCTCCCGCCACCGTCTCTTGGGTCGTGGACGAGGAGCCTCTCGAGGTCGCCTGGGAGGTGTCTTTGGGGTCCGCCCGGGGGCCTCGCTAAGAGCCTCGGGGGTGCCCTGTGGACGCTTCTTCGGGGCCCTGTGGCTGTCTCCGAAGGTCAGCTCGGGCTGCCCTTGTTTGGCCCCTCTTGGGGCTGTATTGGGGGCCCCTTTGAACCCGTCTTGAGAGCTGGGGGGCCGTTCTGGGACGGTCTTGGGGGCTTCTCGGGCCTTCTCGCATGTTCTGAAGGTCGGACAGCTGAGAACTCAGTACACCAACCTAAGGTTTTATATATTGTTCGGGCATCTTCGGCCTATCCACAGGGCTTCTGAAATTATCTACCAGGCCCCCAACAAAGCCCCAGGACGGCCCCGTGGGGCAATCTAAGGACATGTCAGAAGTGTGGGCCCCAACCACGCTCCCAAGACTTTGGGGCGCGTTTTGTGATGAACCCAAAGAGCGCCCAGAAGCGTCCAAGAGCTCTCGCGAGGTGGGGACCTGGAGCCTGCAATGGTTACAACATCTGCAATATCCAGTATTGAGGGGGGACCTGCGGACACTCCACCCAGTGCCTCGCGGCATCGTGTCGGGTCAGCTTGTTGCAGGAAGCAGAGAGCACATTTTCAAGTTTTTGTCGTGGAGAGACTTTATATCAGCGTCGTACTGTTCGTGTCCCAGTGAGGGAAGTGTGAATACCCAGTTCGTTGTCCGTTGCTGCGCACATCCCTTATCCTTCTGCGCGGAGCGATTGTTTGCGAAGGGGTGTATGGGGGGAAACGGCAAGGACCTGCTTGACAGGATGCGATGTGCTGTCTTGATGGCCAAAGACGTTTGGACCTAAATCAACCTATCGACCCATCTCGGGCACGATGTGTTTTTGGGTCCGTACATCTTGCATTGTAAGAAGTGGCGTGCGACATGACGGAAAAGTCAGGTGGGTGATGTGTGCGAGCCGTGGCAGAATGCGGTGGCGAATTGCCATGTAGATCTCACATGGTCAGTCTTTCGATGTGCCGATTTGTATCCCCGTTCGAGTAGTCCTTCATCTCCGGACCACTTCGGTCCGATCGATCCGATTCGATATCGGTTTTGGCCGGCCCCGTCCGCTTCGATTCCGATGTTTTGGCGATACGATGTGGTTCGTTGTTCGTTCTGGCGCTGCTGTGTGTCTTGGCGCAGAAGTTCGGAGACGATTTTGGTTTCGTGCCGAAGCCAACCGATTCGACGTTCGCCTGATTCTGACATCACTCTCAGGATCGTGAAGTGCCGCCTCCTCGTGCTCCTGCGTCGCATCCTCCTCACAGGATCGACGATGGAGTTCGGAGTTTCGGGCGGAGCCGGTGACACTGGCGCTCGAGAGCACCTCTGAATCATCCTCTCTCTCGCCCCAGGCTCCCCAGAGTGGCCCGCGGCTCGATCGATTTGATGGCTCGTGCCAATGCCATCGCGTGACGTCCGCTGGTTCGATGTTGCACTGAAACGCCAGAGATAGGATCAGGATGCACCGCTTCATCCTGTGGGCACTCGCATTCTTGTTCGCTCGTCCCAGCCTTATCCAATCCCTGACGCTTCGCGTATCCCCACACATTTTCGTTCCCTACCACTGTCTTTTTGTTACGATCACGACGGGAGCGTCCACGCGCCATTTTGGCGGCGTTTCATTTCTCGGTGGTAGACAGACTCCCTGGGTTTGCCACTTGCACGTTTCCTGGGCGTTCCTTGCAGACTCCGCCGCCTGATCCGCGGCCCCCGCGCGCGCCCGGGAATTTAGTCGCGGCCGCAGCCCGACCGTGACCGCCCGCCGTCGGCGCATTCGCCTGCGGCTGTAAACAAAAAAAAATATCCCCACACATGCCATCCTGGACCTCTCCTGGCTCGTCTGGTCCGTCACTGGAGGAGACTACGAGGGTCGTCCTGGGGGAGTGCAACCAGACCCGATACAAGTCCTCGCCTTTCGCTTTGCCAGCATCACCCATGACCCCGGTATAAGAAGGGAAAGACTGGACGCCGATAGCCCTTCCGTGACGGAAAGGCAGCTGGCACGGCACGAGTACGTGGCAATGGCCGATGCTGCACACGACTGCGACATAGGCATGGAGCTCCCGAGCGGCTTCGACACAGATAGGATGCTCATGCCCACCAGATATCCCGTTGATGCTGTTCCCCCGCACAGTAGTGGCCCTAACCGACCAGATGGGACCCAGGACCCCATGGAGGACGAGACCATAGAGGATGCGCATAGAGTCCTAATTCATGAGCGCAGACAAAATATAGTTCACTTTCCGGACCATGGGGACATCAGACAGTGGGCCATCACGAGGGGGAATCTTGGACGGGCTGGGGGCGACGTTCACTCCAGACGACTGGCAGGCGGAGGCCCAGTGCCTTGGGTAGAGCCCGCCCTCACAGGGATAACCGCCAGCTCAATGGGCATCCCTGGAGTACCTATTCACGGGGGCGACAGTAACGACAACGCATGGCCCTGGTCCACCACAGCGCATCGACTGCGGTTGCGGGATTTCTTCTGCCCGACCCAGCGATGCGACTTTTGCGGTTCTTGGATGCTCCGAGACCCCACTGGACGATGCTGCATCACCTGCCACAGGTTGGCTAACCCATGGAGCTACAACCAAGGTGAGCAGTGAGCAGATGACCTCCCGCCAGGTCACCCAGACGCAGGCTCGGACCAGCCGCCCAACAGGCATGCGCTCGACCTCCTGGACACCACCCCTCTGTTGCAGCTTGTCAGAGCGGGCACGCGGTATGCCCCAATCGCAGAGCATCTCTACTCCCCAACCCAACCTGGCCCCTCCGACTTCACCCCGACCTGGCTCGTGCGTGAACTCCTGGGAGCCTGGAGACATATGGTGGCCCAAGCCTCAGGCCTGTCTGAGATCTGGGCGTACGAAGGCACCGTGGCCCTCGAGGACTTCGGAGACGATTTGCAACTCCGCACAGCAACGGTCTCCCTTGCGCTACTCTGTTCCGCGCCAGACTCCTGGGCCCTCAACGTCTGCCAGGAAATACGTCGCGTCATCAGGACCAACCCCGCAGGACGAACATACGTCCGCCTCTCTATCGCGACGGCTCAGGCACGCGCCCACCATCGTATTGGAGGGTCCCCCAGTCTAGCAGGACAACCACAACCGTCGCCATAGGGCCGAACACCGTGGTGCACCTGGGCGATCTCCGCTGGCTAAGACACGCCATCGGCGGGGATCACCTAGACCGCGCTATAAGCGACGCGCGAGACGGCACGGACCTCAGCAGACGCTGGTGGCACAACAGAGACAGCCCACACTCCCAGGCAGCCGAGGTCATGAGAGGCGCACTACAAGCAGCAGCGCGCACCGACTGGCGCCCCATACAGGGCCCCACATGGGACAAGGTACTCCACTGGGAAACCTCGTCACAGACACCGTTATCCGTCGCCTGGAGACAGACTGTGGGGGCCGTGGCCACGCGCGTGCTGAATGCCCCAGCAGCGGGCGCTCCCCCATGAATGTGGACAACTCCGGGTGCGAAAGGAGGGGCCCCACTGGCGGAGAGGGGGTTGGGGCGACAGTCCCCCGCAAACCCCCGCCAGACCCGGTGGGGGACCTATCCCAAGCGGAGCGCTCTCAGCGAGAGGCCTTCATCGACGAGGTGCGGCGTATCAGGAGGATGGTAGCCAGCAACTCCGTCGCCCCAGGTACGCGGTGGAGCAGAATCCTGCCCCCCCTCGCATTGGGCACTGCGACGGACAGGGGTCGATGCGTGCTTGAGCAGGCCTTCCGGAACATCAACATCAGTACTACCATCATCGACCAGGCAGCCACCTGGTGGAGATCGGGAGGCGTGCTCTCATACAGAGACGCCCAGATTGTCCTCACGTCGGAAGCAGACACATCTTCCAGGGCCACCGGGCCCACTCTTGAGGCGCCCCAAATAGGCAGCTACATTGCGCCACAGCTGCAGGAGCGAATGATGCTGCACCTGGATGCGAATGGCTCCCTACAGACCGCCATCTTGTCAGGGGATCGGCAAGCAGTAGAGGCTGGGGCAAGGTTGCGAGCGGAGCAGGCCAGGGGCGAGCAGGGGTCGAACCCCAGAGATCAATGGCCCACGCCCGAAGAAAGAGCACGCCCTGGAGCCGAGGCTGCGTCTGCTGAGGCTGCGAGCACAACCGCGCCCTGGCATGCGGACATACGACAGTTGCTCAACCGTGCGAATTTTGCCATCCCACAGGGCAGGCTACCAACAGGCAGCGCAAGAGAGGAGCACCTGGACAGGCTCATCCGCACACTTGACGCCAGACAGCGGGACGAGGGGGGTGCGGGCAGAGGGACTATGCCCGCCCCCGAAGGAAGGACCTCCGTCAACGGAGATCAGGCACAGTGCCTGGCGCAGAGTTTGCTCCTGGATCACAGGGCAGATGGGCAGCCAGGTTCCTGGATCTCCAGAGCCCTGTGGCTCTGCCTGGCACCGCACTACTTCCCCCTCCTGAGGCCAGCACTGACTGTGCGGGCAGTGGACTCCCGGCCCTACGACGTACTCCACCGCTGGATGACGAGAACCGAGACTCACACGCCGGAGGACGTGGTCACCTCTATCCGAAGGGAGGTGCCAGGAGCCGATCTAGCGCCATACTCTGAACTCACTAACCTGCAAATCCAAGCCCTTATCTGTCACCTCAGCGAGGCGGCGAGCCTGACACACCTGGACGCCGGCATCTCCGCCAGAGCCCTCATCGAGAGCTTGGGGGATGGCCTCGCCCAGATGGGCCACCCCCCCGGAGACGACGCCAATCTTCCCCCGGAAAACATGGCCGCTGTAGAAGTTCCCCCATGGGATTTGGATGTAGGGACCCCCCTATGCATGATCTGCAGCGAAAACATCCTGGGTTTCGCAGAAGTCCTGATGCCGTGCGGACACTTGTTCCACGCCGAATGTCTGAGCCTGTGGAGGGTGAGCCAGCCAACACAGGCCCACTCCTACTGAAGGTGCTTCCCAGTGAACTGCCCCAATTGCCGCTCCAACGACAGGGGTAGCATCACCGTTAGGCTGCCAGGTCGAGTCTGCGACGCGGACGCCGCTGCGGTTGAGGTGCCGCCAGACCTCCTGCAACTCCGCGACGGTACCCTAGCCCCGCTACAGCCCTTCCTGCGCCTGCAGGAGCTAGCCGAGGTCGTCAGACACCTGGCCCCGGACCTGGACTGTCTCAGGGCGCAGGCACTCTCCATCCGACGGCCCCGCACCTACGTTACGCTGTCGGACATGCGCAGAATCCACGAGCATGTGAGCGGGAGGAGGGCCGCCCTGGAAACGCAACAGGCCCCAATGGACGTGGACGGAACTCCACCCGACCATGGAGGCGGCGCGGACCCCGATGGCTCGCGCAGCAGCTTGCAGAACCTTGGGGCCCAGCCCCTACCACGACCCCCCGGCCCCACTAGCAGGGCGGATAGGATACGACAAGCCCCGCGGATCACTTTCGGGAGATGGGCCCTTCTTCTCGGACGAAATCCACCAGAGGACGATTCCAGGAGGAGAGGGCCCATGAGGTTTCCGGTGGGATTGCTAACCACTGCCGCCCGAGACATTGGAGCTGACCTGATAATCTCCAGAACCGCGTACGTTGGGGATTGAGTAGCCGACGAGACTGGAGTCGCGTTTGCCCTGTCAGGCCCCGAGGCCTGGGAGCAGATCAAAGCCCTCGTCACGGAGCGCAGGGACCAGTCCCCTGGGAGCGCCGCCCCAACGATCCTCATGGTAGACGCACAAGCGGCGCAGATGGATGCCGCCCTGGCAGCAGCCTCATCTGCGGGATGCCCGTGCTGTGTCCTCGCCCTGGCCACTGAGGGAGCGCCTTCTCCTGGAGGGCCGGATCCCATTGATCTCGCGGCCCTGGCAAACGCGCAGTGGGGCTACCGAGCGACCAGCAGGATCACTCACCTCGTCCCGATCGGTTACCCCTACCGAACTGGCAAGCCCAGTCCACCAATGCAGCAGCTCTTTGCGGCGCAATTTGACATAGCAGGAAGGACTCTGCGCGCAATCTGGCCCCCATCAATAGTCGTGCACTGGGGAGGAAGGGCTGGGGACACCTCGGACGCACTTCACATCCTAACCCCCGAGCGCGGCAACGACGGCGTCGTCGCGCAGATCATGCGATGGAAGGAAGAGCTAAGGCAATTCCGCGGCGGCGTGATCACTACCGAGTGGGTCACCACTAGGGTGCAACTCCCCAGAGACGAGCTTCTAAGTCACCAGGGGCTTGAGATGCTCTTCCATCATGTTCTTCGCTGTCGAGCAGCGAGGCCCATGAGCGGAGAAGACGGCCTGCGCGCCCCCTGGGCAATTTGCAAGCGGCAGCTCAAATCACCACGCTGGCCCACCAGACGGCGTGCATCTGGAGGACTCACGAAACGAGCGACTCAGTGCACATCCCAGTTCTTCTCAGAGCAGTATGCTTAGCCCATTCCATTGTTTCCGCAACAGCTGGGGCCATGGGGCACAGAGTCGGAATATGCGGGACAGGGCCCCTCCTGCTCGCTACTCCAGAAAGGATAGCCGCCCCCGTCCTGAGGCACCTCCGGGACGAGCTCCCGCGCATCTTTGGAGACGGATCCTCCTCACCAGCATTAGGACCACGACGTATCTTCTTGGAAGGACCCTGGGATGGTGGACCCTCTTTTGTACGCCTTTCCGACCCCGAGGACGGCTTCCATCTGCGGTGGAACCTCGCAGACATGGGACAGACGCGGCCGACGGATGTCATGCAAGCCGTAGAGGCCACCACCGGACCGGACACTGTCGAGCAAGTCTCCACCGTGTACGCTTGGTTCCCGGACGTCTCTGATTATAGGTACATGACACAAGTTCGCATGCGCCTGGCGGCTGCCGGTGCCATGGCAGCAGCCTTTGTAGGCACCAGCTGCATAGTGATCGGAGCCCAGACCATCAGGATCTCCCCCGCGACGCCAAGCAGGGATCCCATGCACAGAGCAGCTGGGGTACCCAGGGAGCTACAGGATCACGTGGATGCCCTGGCCAGCACCGCAGTCCGGCAAGCCCCGAGGCGCGCCATCCAGCCCCAAATATTCGAGATCACCACAATGGATAGGCACGGGATGCAGTTCGGAGAAGTTCGCCCTCGCAGCATGCGCCCAGACGCGTGGCTCCCTGGACGCAGCACGCTCCGGCTCTACTCCGCCGCGGTCGGCTCGGCGAATGCGCAGATACTAACCCGGCTCTGGCCACTGCCGGGCGGCCCGAACGGTACCTCGCACCCGGCCAACACCAGAGCCGCCCCACCCGTCATCACAGACGACTGGCTACGGGACAATGCCAGGGCAATGAGCAGGAGCGCACCCAACACGGTACCTAGCGTGTGTCAGGGAAGCGGTCTGCGGGACTATGAGACAGTCCTCCAGCCCGGAGAATACATGCTCGCAGCAATAGCGGCCGGTGGGGCGGTCGAGGTCACCACAAGCGGCGAAGCTGGTTTCCTTTTCACTTCAGTTCCCACCTGGGTGACGATATTCCCCCCCGCGGACGCTGACATCAGAGCGGCCGCGAGAGGCGCGGACAGACCACAAGCCAGACTGAAGCTGCAGCTCGCCACTGGTCCTATTCACGTTGCGCGCCTGGACTCCGCCCCTGCGGCGACTCCAACTCCCGCCTCCGTGGGACTGCGGGTCAACGCACCTTCCCAGCAACCACTCCCCAGACGCACCACTGCATCCCTCAACCCATTCCCTGGGCCAGCCAGGCCCACGCACTTCCCAGATCTGGCTGAGGTGCTCGTGAGCGCATGTAGACCCTCCACGGCCGACCTGTTGCGAGCTGACGAGGACGCAGTAGGCATCGCGCGAGGCATGCTGGGTAGATTCGCGGCAGTCGTCCCTGAGCAGGCGGTCCACGACATGGCGCGAGGTATACAGCGCCGGATCGCCTTCGAAATCCGAAGGCAACTCGAAGGGTGGCCCATACAGAGATACAACTGGGACATGTTTGCCGCGATCTGGATCCTGCAGCTAGCCAGCCCGGGGAACCTGGACCGTGACCACGTCTGGCAACTCATCCGGGAACTCGGGATCCGAGAGGAAGTCACGAGACAGCTCCCCTTCACGCAATGGCTCGCGCCTGAACCCGACGCCACTTATTCCGCACACCAGCCGTGGCTCGAAGTCTTTGGATCCAGAGGTGCCGACGTTGACGCCGCCACCGCGCACCCCATCCCAGAAAATGTCACCAGCGCCCTGGGCGCCCTAATCAACAGGCTCTCTAACCTCCATTGGGAGGAGCGGCAGCGCCACGATCCGGGTAGAGTGACCCGAGGACGTAGAGGAGGCTCCCAGACAGCCAGAACCACGGGCTCCGGGGGCAGGCCTGCCGACGCTCCAGGTGTGAGCCAGCGCAGAAGCCGCAGCCGGACGAACAACGACACGGGGGCCGCAGATGCGCAAGCCGGCGACTTGAGGCCGTCAGCCGCCCCAGTTCCTGGATCGACCGCTCCTCCGTCAGCCGCTGGGTCTCCGGCAACGCCGACAGTGCAGACAAGGACAGGCACCAACGGTGGAGCAAACGACTACCCCGTCTTGAGCGCGAATGGGGCACCACCACAGACCCTCTTGGCTGCCCCTGAGCAGGGTACGACTCCACCTTCCCTGGCCAGACCGACAGGCGGGGGAGAGGCGGACAACGACGTAAGCGGTGAGGCCACCATCAGGCAAACTCCCCCGCAGGCGACTCCTGTGAACCCCGCCACGCCCCGGGGGGGATCTACCCGGACCAGCGCCCCGGTTCATGCAGCTGGACCAAGCCTTGGCAACGCAGAAGACCCTGCCCCAGCTGCCCCCGCTACCGAGACTGTAGGAGTAAGTGGAGTGGACCCTGCAGGCAGTTCCGAGAGCCACGCCGGTGCAGACGCGCCCAGAGGCGATCGGACCTCTCCAGTTGACGCGCAGGCCAGCATGGAGCAGCCCACGACGGGGAGCGGTGGAGCCATGACCCCGGCCAGTGCTGGAAATGCGCAGTGCACACCCGCGACCGCCAGGGCAGCGGACAGTGGTGGAGCCGAACCCCCGGCGACCGCACCTCCACGGGTCCTAGCAGAACCGACAACTGTACAGAGCAGGAGACCGCCCCCAGGCACGGTGCAGAGCTGCGGTAGCGATCCCCTGGGACGAGGAGACACGCCGAGAAGCGGGCCCGAACTTCCCCCGTGCATGGAAGCGGATTGGAGGCGGGAGTACGATGCCATGGCGCACACGCTTAGGCAAGCGCAGGCGCGCGCCACTGACGGCACAGGTAGCCCCCCCACCGAGGACGAGTGGAATCAAGTCCTCAGTGCGATAGCTTGGGCTGCCGCGATACCGCAACTTGATAAAACGGTACGGGACCTGCATGGGGACCTTGGCCTCGCAATGCGAATCCCAGACGCCTTCAGCGTCTATTGGAACACCCGCCCACCCCCTGGAACGCGCAACCCCATGGGCAGGAGGATACACACTCGCCATGTGGCGCAAACGGCAGACGCAGCCTGTGCTCAACTGAGACAGCTCGCCGACGGCCCGGCATCCCGCTCGGACTGCGCGTCGGCACCCGAGGTCCCCTTCCAGGGCCTGACGCCAGCCATGCTACGTACCATTTTGCGCGCGGGAGCCGGCGCTCCATTTACCGACGACAGAGACCGGGTTCTGAGTGAGACAGTAGAGGCCTCTCCCAGGAACCTCCGCAGATCGGGAAACGCCGCTCGACGCGCCGGCACGCCCAGACGCGCGCGTGCCCCGGCCGAGACCATTGTGAGCACAGCAGATCCCGGTGGGGCCAGGCGCGCCCGCGTCAGAAGTGCGGTCGGGCCGCGACCGCCCGAACCTAGCGCCCAGCCGCGCCTTGTCGCCACGGATGGGGCGCGCAGGAGCCCGTCCCGCCGAGCCCCCCCGGGGCAGGGCCGAAGGCGCACGCAGGACCACACTGCGAGACGCGGTTCGCGCCAGAACAGCAGGCAACACAAGCAGGGAAATATCCACCAGACCAGGCACCAGAGCACCTAACCCTAAGACCCTGGTCGACCTCTGGGAGCGCTCTCGCCAGGGAACAGGCGAAGGCACCCCCGCCGGCGTCGCCGGCAGAGGCGTCGCAAGACGGGCATCCAGGCCAGCAAGTGCGGAGGGCGGACGGACCCGCAGGCCGCGGCCACGACCAGCTGGGTTCACACCAGACGAACCCACCGCGGCCCCCCAGCCTGCCGACGTGCTCCAGCAGGTTTGGGAGCGGCACAGGGACGGACGTACGGGCCTCTCTCCAGTCGCTCCCGCCGACACGACGTTCGCCGCTTACCAAATCGCAGGCCTGGACAATACGCAGATTATCAGTACGCTCAGGACTCTTCAGCAGGACGGTGTTGTCTCCAACGGCTCCCCTGACGGTACCTGGGACATCACGGGACACCTTAGGCTCCACTCAAGCGTCGACCCCAGGCTTGGGGGCGACTGGGTGTTCGATTTCACCCAGCAAGCAAGAGCCCGAGTGGTCGACCCTAGACCGAGCCCGAATGCCGCTTCGGGACCAAGCCTACACCTCGTCTCGCTTTTCGATGGATGGGGTCTGGCGAGACTTGCGATTGGCGACCTCATGGCCAAAGTCGGCACGGTTCCACGTTTCAGATCCTCCGCTTTCGTCGAAATCAACGAAGAAGCGGCCTCTCAAGTCGAGAGGCGTTGGGACCGTGACAGCGCTACAGGCTTTGACGGGCCCCCCCCGCACGTTAGACTAGGAGTCGACGCCTGGGATCTTGAGAGGAGACGACGGACGAAATCCTTGGACCGACCACCTCGGAACCCTGGATCCTGAAGGTCTCCTCGTCATCATAGCCGGACTCCCAAGTAATTAACGCCCTGTCCGCGGCCAGCCAACGCGGAGGACTTGACGGGCTTGCAGGTTCTCAGCCAGTGCACTTCTTTGCCGTGCCGCTACTTTGGAGCATTGCGCGCAGGCTCCGCCCGGACATACGCATCCTAATATGCTGCGAAGGCCCAGCTTCGATCCTATCCGCGCACAGGCAGGCGATGTGCACGGCCCTGGGAGAGCTTCCACTTGACGTGGCGGTCCGCCTGGACGCCGCTCCCACAGTGACAAGGTTCAGCAACTGCCCTCCCGCTGAGGACCTCGTCACGTATCCCCGATTCCCCAGTCCCTGGGAAAGACGATGGACCTACAGAGCAGACGGGCGCATCCCCTCCTGGACCCAATCCAAGGCTCCCGCCGATGCCCCCGAGGCCATAGCTCCGTGCAGCTACCAGACGCACCCACTTTGCCTTCTGCACAGCGAGGACAGCAGCTACAAGTGGCTCCTCCGCACCCCATCCGACACCAGGAACGGCATTAAGCGCATACTTGCGGAAACTGGAGCCGAGCGTAGCTTCCAGGGATGCACAGAAGGATTGGCCCGCGTCTGCCAAGGTAGAGAGCGGGAGAGCCTAGCCAGCGAAGGAAAGGTGAAGGCCTGGGCAGGATGGCTGCTTGCGCATGGAAGAGAGCATGGGCTCGGGATCCCATTCCCCGAAGAGCGGGCTCGAGCAGTGGGCCTCGGGTCCTACTATCGGTCCTTGGACATTAGGGGGAGGAGGCTCTACGATGCCGTAGGGATTCATTGCGACCCGAGGTGCCTCCAACGCAGACTCGTGACCTCTATTCTGGCCTGGAGCAGAAACGAACCCATCCCCGGCCAGCATCGCGAGGCTCCGACCGAGAGACACATGTGGGCCGCATGGAGACAGGCGCGCAGCTTCGCGGATAGAAATTGCCCGTGGGCGCCGCTTGCTGAGAACCCTTTTTCCAGGCGACATAGTAAGAGCCATGCTGCAGCAGCCGCTCGTTGATTGCGGGTCGCCGCTCCCCTAGACTCGCCCGAAGACCCCGGGACGCTCCACCGCGCCCTTGGGCCTCCCCCGCTCGCAAGTCTCGTTCCGGGGGCGAGAACCAGAGCCTGGCAAGTTGCCTGCTCCTCCCTGAGCCGCGCCCTGGCGCTGCTCAGCAATTGCACCGTCCGCCGGCCGCGTTCCCTCTGGGCCTACCTGCATACACCGCCTGGAATAACCCCACGTCGGCTGATCTCTGCGGGGGCCGTTCTCTACGGGCCCTGGCCGACGCAATTTCCACTCAGACCGGCACGCTCAAAGTGGGCTGCAAGAGCGTCAGATATCTCAAAAGCACCACTGCACACAAAAACATGATCAAGCACGCCTTCTTAACGCAGATGACCACCAACGGGAGGATCGGACTCATACAGGAGACCCACTGGACGGAGCATGAAGCGGCCGTTTGGTCCACCATGTTCCACGCGCGCACTCTGGTCGCATCGCCAGCCTACATTGGACCAGCTGGGGGCTGCGCTGGCGGAGTGGCAATGCTCATTCCGCACGGCACAACGCTCCTCCACTCGGAAGACCTCGTCCCTGGGTGCGCCGTCGCAGCCACGATCAGACGAAGTAATAGCACCTACCGCTTGGTATCGGTGTACCTCCCTCCATCCAGAAAGGCCGAAACTATCGAGGCCATCCGTCAGGTCATCGAGAGATGGGATGATGTCTCCACGTACTGGGGGGGTGACGTGAACATTCAAATTGAGAACCCCAGAGACGGCGAAACTGATGAGGCCGCGGCTCTTTCCGACCTACTGTCGCTGACCGGATCAAGCGTCTGCCACTGTGACGGGCCCACCAGAGTGGACGCGGACAACGAGTCGCATATCGACATTGTTGCGTGCCCCTTCCGTCAGCTTGGGGCCTATGGAGTCAGGAAGGACTGGAAGCCCTCAGTCTCTGACCACGCCATCCTGTACCTGGAGCCACAGGGCGCCCCCAGAACTCGCAGGGGCAACACCATTCGTGCCGGTGACCTGCGACTGCTTCCAAGCGAGGCGCATGCTGAACTCAGAACCCTTTACGCCTTCCTCGAGCGCACTTTCGGGCTGCCTGATGTTGACCTGACCAGCCTCTTAAAACCCGCCGACTGGGTCCGCCCGACGGCCCCTGGACAGTTTCCTGCCAGACATAGTGATAACGACGACGGCGAAGGAGAAAGGGAGCAGGAACCGCCTGCTCCACCTCCAGCCCCCGACCTAGCTGAAGATCACACCGCCCCCCTATCGCCCGCACTTCTCACTCTGGGTCGCCACGCCATGTCCGTGGCCATGCAAAACTGGTGGAGGAAGTGGCGCAGGAGCAAAACCAACCAGTCGCGAGGTACCTTGCTCGCGGCGGCGGCGAGATCTGAGTCCAACACACGCCCCGTGGGGGCGCTCGCGGCCTGGCTTGCCGAATATGAGTGGGACGGCAATGACTTGACCCCTCAGCAGGCTGCCTTATGGCTGCGGAGGTGGGACATCGACGCTGCTCAGAGGCGCGCCGCCCGCCTCACTCCCGTGCAAAGAGGCCCCGGGGTTGAGCGCCCCGCTCTCGCCTCCCACTACCGCACGGGTCGTGAAATCTTCGCCAGGGCGCACGCCGTCCCGGGTGTACGTGACCCTGCGGGGAGGTGGGTTGCACGCACAAAGGAAGTCGATGACGTCCTATGGCGGAGCCGAAGTCTCATCTGGCAAACCGCTCCCCCCCTTCCCCCAGCTGCGGATCGTATCCTCGACGAATACTTCAGGCGCCAGGGTATTGGACAGCTCCCTGACTCCCCCAACCCACAGTGGGGCAGGATCGCCTCCCTCGTCCTGGGTCCGAGCGGCAGCGCTCCCGGAGTGGACGGGGAACCTTGCGAGCTGCACCATCCTAGGGCCCGCTTCGTTGCCAGTCTACTCGCCCAGGCGTGGTGCGCCGCTGAACTGAACCCTGCACTCCTAGACCAGGTCCTAGGCCCCTCCATCGATCTTCTGGTCTGGATCGGCAAAAAACCTGCCGCCGAACTACCCGGCGACATGCGGCCCTTACAGCTCCCCGCTTGCTTACGAAGGCTGCACGGCGCTACCATAGCTGACCGCCTCGGCCCCGTGATCGAACCCAGGCTCAGCCCCATCCAGGCAGCCAAGCGCGGGGGCCAGTGCGGTCCCAACATCACCTCCGCCACCAGCCACCTCGCCCTGGATCCAGTAGCCGACGCCGAACCTGGGCCATCGTGGGCGGCCCTGCTCGGCGTGCACCGAGACGCCGTCGACCAGTATATACAGGGCGCCGCGAGGCACTTAGGTCCTGCTCCCAGCACTGCTGTCCTCTTCTGCGACCAAAACAAAGCCTTTGAGCGCATATCCTTGCAATGGATGGGGCAGCTCGCGAGGCGATGGCAGTTCCCCAACTGGCTCCTGCACTCCGTGGATTGCCTGGTCGGCAGCAGGAGCGTGCGTACCTGTAAAGGCAAGTGCAAGAGCAGAATAAGGAGACTCCTAAGATCCATCGGGATGGGAGGCACTGCCTCCCCACTCCTCTGGCGCTTGGGTTACGACCCTCTCATCACCGCCCTTGCCGTCGGGGGCAGGCGACCCGACTTATGTTGACGACCTGGCCGCCCTTCTCGGCGCCGCCGCCCAAACACTCCGTGCCGGCATCGCGCTGCCCTGGCTCGCAAGGACGGCGGGGCTCTTGGTTGAAGCCCACAAGTGCAGGGGAATCGAGGCCCCATCCGGAATTGACGTCAGACAGCACCTCGCCACTGCCCCCGTGGACTTTATCGATAACGGCACCACGGCGACGGTCACAGGCTTTCCATCGGGGCTTATCCTGGATATGATCAGGCGGACCAGCGGGCCGGACAGCGCGGCGCTGTGCACTCCCTGGAGCTGCCCATGCAAGTGGAATTTTAAAACGGCACTTGTTCCAGCCAACGACCACGGTTGGTGGAGACGTGCCATGGACCACACTCCGTTCGGCTCCTCCGCTGTGCGGCCCCAGTGGCCTTACCTTGGCGCCTGTGTCGTGTCACGGGCCGCCGAAGGAGAGAGCCTGCCGCCTCGGGGCGCAATGACTCGAGGACAGCTCGACGCCCTCGTTGCTGGCACCTGGGGCAAACCCCTTCCCAAGCTACGGGATCGTGCCATGGCCCTGCACCTTGCCAATATGTCTCCCACCAAGACCGCCCTTGCCTGGAACACCTATCTCATCGCGCTCATCCCGTGCCCCTCCCATTACTCACTTCCCGACACTGTGCGTGAAAGGACGCTCCGGGCCAAACTTCGGGTCGCGCTCGGCCTTGCCTCCGCCTCCTGGATCCCCAACAATCCTCACGGGTCTGGGCATCCGCTTCCAGGTTCCGGGCTGCCCCAAGTGCCCGGTCGCCACCTCGCGTGCGATCGCGGCCAGGGCACACGACCTGGATGACCTGTGGGGCCCGCCGCAGGCACGGCACAAAGCGGGGCGGAGATGGAATAGATTCGTGAACTGGGCTCGGGAATTTACCCCACGGAACGAACCCCTCAGACCCTCCTCTAAGGTGCTCACCGACTCCAGGGCGGCTAACTTATTCAACCGGGCGATGAGAGAGCCCCCCCGACGGCGGGCCCGCTATTTTGGGCGCGTTGTCTATGTCGCAGCCTGGTCGCAGCTCCACGGACATACCGTGAGCAGTTGGTTCGCCACAACCAGCGACGAGCGCAGGTGGGCACAAACAGACGGCGCGGAATGGTCTCTCCTGGGATACTGTGCCTCCTTCACCGAGGCACACCACGTCCTTCGAGTCCTGGCCAACGGACTGCCCGGGTCCGCGCGCCGGCGAAGCGTTGCAGACAGGATCCCCCGCCAATGCAGCTGCGGCAGGCTGGCCAAAAGAGTCTGGCTCACTACCGGGCAACGGGATCACGGCCAGGCCTGGTGTGACTCCTGCCTCGGGCCCTGGTGCGGGGAGGCCGCTCTCTGGCCTCTCCTTGGCGACGACGTTCTCCCCGAAGATCTGCGTCCACTTGCTGCGGGGCGTAGAGGCCAGCACGTCAACATCAGCGTCCCCATGCGGCAGGGGCTCTATGGAGCCTGTCCTCTCTGTGGCCTTGGGGAGGCCACCACCGAGCAAGTGTGGTCCTGGTGCCCCGCGGCCGCCCTCGCCTGGGAAAAAGCTAGAGGCCCAGACCGCCCCGGGGACCTTGCCGCGGCGATGTGCACCAGGGGGCAGCACCAGAGACTCGTTTGCCGCCTACTACACCAGATCTCCTTCAGATGCTGTGTTAACTTGGATTGCACTCCGATTGGCGCCGACGAAGCCGCCAGGCTCATCGCCCAGGGCATCGCGGTGCCCGACTCTGATCTCCAGGAAGACGGCGAGGAGGATGATGACTTGCACGAAGGGCAGCCTCCGGCCGCACCGGCGGATGAAACCGCTGTCTGGGCCCCTATGCTCGACCCCTGTCAGCAGTGCAACCCCCAAGGGCCGCATCTGCTGCGTGTCTGTGTGGCCGCCGGGCCGCGCCTCGCCAGACAGGCGCCGCGAGCCGGAGGGGAAATCCGGCGCCTCCCTGTCACAACCAGAGCCACGCGAAGTGGGGATCGGCTGGCCGTTCTCCAAACCTGCGACCCCAGGGCCGGCTGGATGCCCCCGGGGGTGGGCTGGTTTCCGCCCCCCAGGACAGACAGGGACCCCGGTGCCCTCTGGACCAAGGCCTACTGCAGACTCTGCGACCAGCACACCCTCGTGCTCAGAGCCGCCAGAGACATGGAAGCGGGTGAGGAAATCTTTGTCGGGAACTCCCCGCTCCCGGCCGCCGACACTGCCCAATGGCCCTATGAGCTCACGTTCGACGGAGGAGCGCGCCGAATCGGCGAGGGCGACAAAGTCTCTGGTGCGGCCGCCGTCCTCTGGAGGCATGACCCGCGTCGCGGCTACCCGCGCGTCGTCGCTGTCGCTGTTGTCGCCCTCCCAGGCTGTGACAACGCGCAGACGGCAGAGGCCTCCGGATGCAGAGCTGGCCTCGCCCTGCTCCCCCACGTCGAGAGCACGCTTCGAGGTGTCAGGGTAGTAGGCGACAACTTAGCGGCCATCCGATACGGGGCCGGCACCGGTCGCTACCGACGGCTCCACCTGGCGCAGCAGATGGATTTCGCCCTCAGGCAGGCCAGTGAATCCGGCTGGTCCCTGACATGGCAGGCAGTACAACGCCGCCTCAACAAAGCAGCCGACCGCCTTGCGACCTTAGGGGTCTTCTGGGCCGACGCCCTCAGACATGCCGGTGACCTGGCGGTCACCTCCTGGATCGTCTGGAATGGTTCCCATCCCCCTCCTCCTCCCCTCTTCCCCGCCGCGGGCGTCGACCTCTGCGACTTGGACCAGGTTGCTGTTCGTTGGCACACTCGAAAATCCTTCTCCCCCCTCTCTCCCCTGATCGCCCCCGCCCCGACGCACTAAGGTTCCGACAGTACGCAGCCTTCAGCTGCCGCAGAGATAGCCAGCAGCCTTCAGCTGCCGCCCTGGGACCGACGTGACGCCCTGGATCATGCCTAAGAACAACCAAGGCCCGATCCGACGGTGGCCCTCCTGTCTCCCTTACAGTGAGGACGGGCCGCCGGTGCGTACGGGCACGCGTGTCTTCCTGGCCCGTTTCTGCCCCTGGATGCGTTGGGTCTACTTCAATGGCGGGTGCCGCCATTGGTGCGAGATCTGCCAAGAGCCCGTAGACGACACACAACACATCCTAAGCGACAAGCACTACGAGATGTCGGAGGCGCGTTTCTTGGATGGGTGGCCTGACCCGAACACTTCTGTCGCTCCTGGAAATATTTGGAGCAACTGTGCGGGTGGTTCCTGGGGCGCTCATCACCAAGCGTCTATTGTGCGGAGGCCCTGGCCCGGCTGGAGGCCCGTCAAACCCTCGGTGACTCAGTACGGTGCACGCTCGCTTCCTGGTATCTCGATCCCAGAAGACGCGCTGCACGCGCCCCTCACCTACCCGCTCTGGGACGACCCGCCAACGTACAACTGCCCTGGAGGTACCAGGTCCGATCCAGAGCTGGCGCGGACGCACCTGATGGATATTCGCGGAGCTACAAGGAAGGGCCTCAGGCAGGCCGACCGTGGCGACGAGACCAGGATGAGGGCGAAATTGACCATCGGGCCGCCGCCCGCCGCACCTGGACAGACCACGGACACCTCGGTCGGCCCCCTGCCCCCGCCCCCGCCGCCCCGCCCTCCGCCCGCCTGGGACTCGTCCAATCAGCAACGAAGAGTGGTGCCTCTCCGAAGATAGGGTGATGCTCTCCGAGGATGACGTTTTATCACCTACAAGCCCCGCGGCGGTGGACGACTCGTTGGCCCTGCAGGCGGCCGCCGAAGTCGTCAGTCTCTATTCTGTACCACTGGACTCCCCGCATTCCAGGGTTCACCCCAAGACTGCACTCGGAGAGCTGACTGGTGGCGTTCGTCTGCCATCTCAGTGGCCCTACACTCTCCAGGATCGTGGGCAGACGCTACGGAGAATCGCCCGGGTTGAAAGCCAGGCCTCGGTTGAGACGGTGGACGACGGAAAAGGCTCCACGCGAGAGGACCTGGCCAGGAAAGGCAACTGTGCACTAGACGTCCGCATCACCAGGATAGACGCCAATGCTGACCTGGACGACCTGGATACCTTTCGGCTACGGAACGCAATGAACCTCCCCGACGGTAAGGAGCTCCTGTTGCTGGAATGGCCCTCCAAGTACAAGGTTGCATCCAGAACCCAGGAAGGGGACGGGGAAGGCAGGGGGCTGTACATTTCCGTCGCTGGCCCCACAGTCGACAAGATCGCAGACGTCACGGTCTGGCGGCCCCCCTCCGTGGGAGGCCCCATCCACCCCAGGGACGCCCAAGCGCTTGGCCTCGGCTCTTCCGCCAGATACACCCCTCCGGCAGGTGCATTGTGCTTTGCAACAGTGGAAAAGGAGGTCCCTTCCATGAAGACGAGGCCAAGGCAAAGCGGCCCCAAAGCGAAGACGCTCCCTGGTATCGAGTAGACGAGGCCCCTTCTGACATCCAGTTCTGGCGGCAGTGCTGGGCTCTCGACCAGATCTACCAGCTTCGGCAGAACCCTGTGGACCTGTTTGCCCACCAGCTGCCCCCTCTGACCTTTCTCCTGGCCTTCGCGCACGCCGCGCGCGCCGAGAGACTCGCGGCCAATGACCGCAAGCACGCGTGCACCCTGGGTCTGAGCCTGAGGGCCAGAGCGGCTGCCACCCTGGGCTGCGACGTTCCAGACGCCGACGACGCGCAGGCTGTCCGATGCGGCCTTATACAGCAGGCACCGCCACTTCCCCTGGGTCTGAAGCCTTTCTCTGACGACGAGATCTCTGATGCGACAGGCTCCGTCTTCCAGAGAGTGCGCCCCGCTCCCAGCATGGACACCCTCCGCGCCAGGCTTGACAAACACAAGCCAAACAGCGACGCGACCAGGGCCCTTCAGGCCACCCTGAGTCACCACGCCGTACTAGTGCACGGACCCCCTGGGACAGGCAAGACCACCTTCTCTGTAGCCTGCCTGGACATGTGGGGATCCTGCTTGCGCCCTGGACAGGCAGTTGCTTTGGCTGCAGGTTCCAACACAGCGGTGGACCAACCAGCTCTGGCAATGATCGAAGCACATCGGCAGCAACGCCTCGACCCAGACACGGGGTTTCCTGGGAAGTTTGTACGCCTGGCAAGGAAGGACCATGTCAACGAAGCGCTCGTCGACCTGACGCCGGAGGGCCACTACAAGAACGCCCATGGGGAATTCCCGTTCCAGGACGGGGACAAAAGCCAGGACTTCAGGCCCTACAAGGATAGCCTACTACGAGATGCCAGGGTAATCATGTCCACACACGATGCGGCCGAGGCCCTTGGACAAAAGGACAGCCCCCCTATCGTCCTCTTGGTAATAGACGAAGCTGGACAGGCCACAGAGCCTCACGCGCTCATGTCCATGGTAAATCTGATCAATAGCGGCGGTGCCCTGGTCCTGGTGGGTGATCCTAATCAGTTGCCCCCCGCAGTGCTTTCCAAGCTCGCGAACGACCTGGACTCTGTGTTAGCATATCCGACAGAATGTTTCACGCGCTCCGCGGCCAAGAGTCGGCCGTAGTTCACCTTTCGACCTGCTACCGCATGCACCTGCAGCTGCTCGCATTCCCGAACGCAGCCTACTACGGAAAGCGCATGATGTCCGGTATCATGGACCCGCTCAGGGACAGGCCAAGTGTCGAAGGTATCCCATGGAGAGACATCACACCCTGGGAACCCGGTAGACTGGCATAGCTTGCGTCCCTCACCTCTTCCGACGAGAACGATCTCCGCGCGACCCGTGAGCAACTGGACCCTCCGCCAAGTGGGGACAAGCACCGCTTCCTGTCGGTTGACACACCCTCCTGGGAAGCGACGTCAGACCTCCAACCAGGCTGCGCCAATTTCCCCGAAGCAGCGCAGGCCGTGGACATCGCGAGGGCACTCCTGCCCGAACTCGAGAGAGGCACCTCCGTCAGAATCGTGGTTGGATACCAGCTCCAGACGGCCATCCTCACGGATGGCTGGCCGCAGGGTCCCCGCCACCTATCCGGCGTCCTGCGAAACGCTAAAGGTGGCAGGAAGGGGAAGGCAGGCAAAGGGAAAGGCGGCTCTGCCCGCGACGGACAAGATACCCTCGGTCCTGGACCCCCCCCCATGGCCACAGGGTGGACATTCAGCGATGGGAATCCGTCTTTCGGGAGGACCGCTGCGCCCAAACGGCCATCGGCATTTCTTTCCCTGGACTCCGACAGATTGCGGGCGAGCACATGAAGAGCGGGGCGCTCAAGCTCACCGCCATCGACTCCAGCAAGGGAGGAGAGGCGGACATTGTAATTGTACTAACCACGAGGAGCAATGGGAACCACAACTGGGGCTTCGTCGACGACGCCAAGCGCCTGAACGTGGCTATCACCAGGGCCAAGCGGAACATCCGGATCTTGGGAGACGGGCGTATGTTTGCCAATGCCACTTGGTCCCAGCTTCGCGTGCTCTCCGAATACGGGCGGCTGACCCGTCTTTGGGTTAGATTTCGTGGCAGTGCCTCCTTGGGCCACAGGACTTCCCTGGACATCGACGAGAGTTTCGAACCTCTGCGTGACCTCGCCTCCTGGGTAACCTCGAATATTGCCTGGAGTTGCGACGCAAAGGGGGAGAGCGGACCGAGCGAGCTGGATGCGGCCAGGAAGAAAGCACGTGATGCACAGGCCACCGGTTTCGCCGATCGCTACAACACGCCCCTGGACGTGCACTTCGACTGGGACGCCCTGGGTAAACTAATCTCGGGCAGTCTCCATGACATTATCCTGACGCCTGCTTTCCACGTGCTCATCTACCTGATGTCCGGACTGCATCCTCACGAGTTCTCGCTGGCGTCGACGCCGCGACAACCGGGCAAGCTCGACCGCAAGGCGTGGTCGCACCTGGGTTTCCTGTTCGACATGTCCCTGGGACTAGACGCTACCAATCTTGTCTACAACATGCTATGGGCCGCGATTGTGTGGACCCTCGGCCTGGGCACCCCCTGGCAAGACACGAGCTACGCGGTCCGCGACGACTCCCTCCCACCGTTGCCTCACGTCAGCGGGAGGCGTGTAACACTCTGGGGGCGGCGCCAGTGCACCCCCAAGGGGCTCTGCCGGCAGGTTCCCAAGGCATGGAGCACCGCTACCAAGGACTGCTGTAGACACAGGAAGCACCCTGGCATGCGCGGTTTACAAGACATCCTCCTCGGCGCGCCCGACGGCTCTAAGCGGGATGAGATCCGCAAGGGAATCATAGACACCGACGGCCTCCCCATGGAATCCTGCAAGGCCCGGTCGCTCCTGGTCGTCATGATGCTCTTCGCGAGCCGCGCGTGTTCCTGTGGCCCTTCTCCCACGCAGAGCAGGCCGGGGACGTCGTCGAAGCCATCCTGGGCTTCTGTGCCCCCTGGCAATAGGCGCATCAAGGTTTCCGACACCAATTTGCCCGAACCTGGAGCCTCGCGCTAGACGACCTCGCCGACCTCCACGGACGCATCGAGGCAATCCTGCCCCACATCTCCAAACTCGTGGCGGTAGCGCACCACCACCCAATTGCGCGCGCAGCTAGCTGCCCGCAGACCTGGAGCGAAATGGACAGGCAGGATTTTCAGCTGAAGGCGCCAATGCTCGTCCTCGAGAAGATTGTCCCGGCCGCCATCTGGCCTCCCTGGGTACACGCAGCTGCTCGGTGTGCACGCTACACGTCGCGCTGGCGGGGACCGACACCTCCCTGGGTCCCGATGATCGACTTGCGGGGCTCGCATACATTGGCGGCGGTTTTGCCTTATCCAATACCGATCTCAATGGCCCCCCGCCGCCCGCCCCCGCCCCAGGCACCAAGCAGGACCCTCCATACATCCCTGACGAAAGGCTCGCTCCCGAGCAGAAAAACGGCAGGTTCGGGTGCGACATGTGTGGCAGGGACCAGCTACGCTCCACCGATGGAACCTGGATCTCCGACGACACCCGTCAGATGGTCGCTCAGAATAGGCCCCAGGCCTACCTCAACGGCGCGAACATGGGGTGGCACTGCGAGACCTGCTGGTTACGTTACCTGGAAGATCAGGGCATTCCATTTCCGACGGGGGCGACAATTGCCGACAAGGTCAAGGAGCACGAGCAGCAGAGGACGCGTGGCGCTAACGACAGGGCGGACGCTCTCCCCTCCCTGGGCCACCTTCCACTTGGCTTTGGATGCAGCCCCCAGGCGGACACGAGGACCCTAGCGGACCTCATCATGACGCCGACGGGCATGAAGATCCCCGAGCTGGCCAACACCACCATTCCCATCCTACGGATTCGGGATGATCGTTTCGGCGTTAAAGCTGCCCAAAGCCAGATCTACTCCGCACGGTGCGACACATGCCCCCAGGGGGCTCCGCTCCTCGTCTGGAGCACAGGAGCCCCACCCCTTGGCTGTTTCCTATGGAAGCCAGCGGAAGGGATAGGGGTGCCCGAGCAGGCGGGGCTGCCGCCCATCGACAAGCGAGCCATAGCTTGGTGGGACCGCAGATGGAGCGCCACCTGGTGCTGTCGGCGCTGCCTGGTCCCGATATGGAACATCGGCCCGGCCACCCTGGATCACATCCTGGATCGGGACTTCGGAGCGCTTTACCCAGCCAAAGCCCCTGTCCTCCCGGCGCTCAGCAGCCAGATAGTAGCCGAGGCATCAGTGGACACATCGGACTCCCTCCCATGGCTAGGCGCAGACGCCAAGGCCCAGGATCGCTTCACCAAAGCCGGAACGAGCAATCCCCCTGGGCCCAGGACCGCGGGCGGTACCGCTTCCGCGACTGAGCGTGCTCCCAGGTCCCTCGCACAGCTCATGGAGCTCTTGCCAGATCTGCCAGTACCGCAGGGCCCGCTCCTGGACAACAGGAACGTTAACCACCTCACCCTGAGCCCAAATGACCCCAGGTGCGGACCAGGCAGTGGTGGACTGTACGCTCAGCGCCTGTTGGTAACCTACTTCCGCGACTTCCACCCCAGGCTGGACTACATCTGGAGACAGTTCTGTCTTGCTAACTGCGACAGCAGCATCCCAGAACCTAGGTGCGATGAACACGCGTTGCCGAACGACTTTCTGGCCGAGTTCCTCAGGGCGATATACGGCGACTGCATCCCGGAGAACTGCATTCCACCCAACCAGCCCTGGGAGGGTAAGCTCGTAGTCGCAGCAAGAGTCGTCGCACACCTCACCAACGGCGAGAAGCATAGGGAGTCCTGGGTGAAATACGCCGCGCTCCTGGCCCCGGCAAGCGGCCTTAGTCCCATCAGACGCGAGATGGGCACGCTGACGAGCTTCCTACTCAGCCTCAGTGCCGATGTCCTAGCCTCCACGTCCATCACTTCCTTGGCTGAGTCGCCCCCACCAGTCGCACAGACTACGAGTGAGGACAGGCCGGACACCCCTACGGTTGCCGATACGGGTAAGTCCCTGGGTACGAGAGACAACGACTCGCGCATGGGCCTCCCTGGCCCGCCCGCCCGACCACACCATCAAGGACGAGAGCGGTGAAGATGTGATCCCCCCCACGGAAAAGGTGGGGGCGAGCCCCCTTCCTCCTGTTACCTGCTCGGACTCGGCCAAGGAGGTCGACGGCAACGGCACAAGCGATAAGGTGCCACAGCGGAGCCCCACGGCAGACAGCTCTGAATCCAGCTCTGAGGATGTCCCGACTGCTGACGGGGATGGCCCGGCCAACGCCGACCATGACAGCGGCGCAGCCAGGGGGTCCGACGATGACGGGAGCGCCCGCGACCGAGGCGACGCGCGGACCGATCCGACCCCAGTGCGCCACTCGCAGCTCCCTGGACATAGACCTAACTACCCTCGCCAGGCAGGCTCTTCTGAGCGCGATACGCTCAACCAGTTGACTGACCCGCAAGGAGGTGGTCCCATGTACAAGGTCTGGCTGGGCACCGTGGACCTAGAGCGTCCCAATCAGAGGCCCGCCAGACGCCTCGCGAGGCTCCAGTCGGAGCTGGGTGCCGTGTTTTGCGCGCTGTGGACCGCTCACACGCAGCGCGTTTGGCTCCATGGTTCCAGGGAACCCAAATCCGACCCGAGACTGCACACGGAAACGACCATCAATAAGTTTCTCGACGACTGGAAGGGCTGCGGGTACAACGCCTACCTGATGGACTCGAGGTGCGACTTTCGCATCGACTGGGACAGGTTACGGTCCGACTACCTGCGACACACCCAACCTGACGGCAGAGGCAAAGGCAACCAGCAGAGTAGCTGGCGAGACCGTGCGACGAGCTCCTGGGACACGTGGGACACCTGGCAGAGCGACTGGAGCGAAGGATGGCGCGATGATCGCTGGCAGACGGGCGGCAAGCGCGGTGGAGGCCGACCCGACGATCGAGACGAAAAGAGACATCGATGGAGAGGCTGGGCTCATGCTCCACCTCCAACGCATAGGCTCCGCGAGAACCTCACTACACACTACGTGCGGCCTTCAGCCGCCTTCCCCTCTCTTGCATCCGTGTGGCAGCCCCGTTGCCCCTGTTCCTTGTCCGCGCACTTCCTGCCGTTGGATCCAAGTGCGCCGATCATCCTTACCATCTGCCTTGCTGCGTGATAGAACGCAGCTCGCAGACCCTAGCTGGCCTCGGCCCCGCTGTAGTCTCTCTTTCAGTGGCCTGGATGATCCTGTGTTCGGCTAAGCTGCTGGGATCGCCCGCTCACTCTTGACGCAATCTTACACCCTGGGACATCCAACAAGACTGCGACCTTCAGTCGCGCCCTGGACGACACTCGCTTGCGGCTTTCGGCCGCCCCTCCTGGCGTGCGCACTTCCTACCTTTGGATACAGGTGCGCGTGCCAGTAATACCGTCCGCACGGCGTCCCACGTGCGGATACTGGGGCCCCTGGCCTCTCTGTAGCTGTTTTCACCTGCCAGGCTGAGCCTGGCGCGCGGCTGTGGTCGACCCAGCGGTTTTCGCACGTCCCAGTCTGCGCCCCTCCCTGGATTCCTAACCTAGCACTACGGCCTTCAGCCGTGCTCCTGGAACGATGTGGCTGTGAGGGACTCGTCTTTGGGTATGCGGCGCCCGTCCTTCGCGCGCCTCCACGATTGGGCGCGTGGGCTTTGGCGCGAGCCACATTGAACGGCACGCTCTGAGCGACTTGTTCCCACCGAGTGGCCGCCGCCCCTGCTGGGTCCAGTCCTGACCGTTGGGCCACTGGGCTCAGGCGCATCTCCAGTGGAAGTTCTTTACCTGCCCGCGGGGCTACAGCTCCTTCCACGGATGTGCCTCTGATGCTGCGACGGTTCGCTGGCGCTGTCAGAGTACCTTCCTGCAGGACCGCGTCCCCAGCTTTGTCTGATCATACCCGTCAGACTCCCTGGATTGATTTTCCTGTTTGGATTTCGTTCCCTACCTGTCGTTTTGTTAAGATCGCGGCGGGAGCGTCCACGCGCCATTTTGGCGGCGTCTTAATTCACGGTGGTAGACAGACTCCCTGGGTTTGCCACTTGCACGTTCCTGGGCGTTCCTTGCGGACTCCCTGGATTGCACGCTCGCCTGGCTTCTCAGACGCCCTGGGCGCTGCCCCCCTTCCCCGCCGCGTGATCCGCGGCCCCCGCGCGCGCTCGGGAATTTAGGTCGCGGCCGCGACCCGACCGTGACCGCCCGCCGCCGGCGCTTTCGCCTGCGGCAATATATATATATATATATATATATATAGATATATATTATATATTATAGTAAAAAAAATATCCTGGCGAAAGACCCAACCATATGCAGTTGTGAGTGCCGCAATTGCGAGCGCCTTCTTCGGTGGCGCTCCGTATGGGGCCACGAACCGCATGAGGGGTATGCCGAGACATGGCGGGGTACACAACGCAAAGGAATACGATAGGTCAGATTACGAAAGAATGAACGCGGGTGAGCCAGAGCGCGAGAGTCTCTGAGTGTGAATGGGTCTGCGTGGGAGTGAGTATATTTGCATGAATGCGATCTTGGCTACGCCTAGTGTAAATGTATATGAATGTGAATGGCTCGAGCATGCCTGTCCGAACACTCGTGACACTGGGCGTGGCCGCCGCAGGCAGCTTCCGCGGGAACCCCGACGGCAGCGCCCGCGCGCCGCGACGCCCATGTCGGCACGCCCCTCACGGGGATCGCACCCGCTTCCGCCCCTTCTTTTCCCCCCTCTTTGCCTGCGCGCTCCAAAAATCCAAAGCTGCGGGCGCAGAGCAGCGCGGAGTCCCCGCGACGCGCGCAGGTCGCCGCAGGAGGGGCACCAGCGACACGCGCAGGTCGTCCGCTGCGCGGAGCACAGAGAGCTAGCCGGCCGGCTGATTGCGGGCAAGGCTCTGGCCGCTGAGCAGAGCGACGACGGGCGAGCGAGGCGCTGAGCAGAGCGCCGCGCGGAATCCCCGCGACGCGCGCCGGTCGCCCCGAGAGGGCCCCGGCGACGCGCGCGGGTCGTCCGCGGCGCGAGGCCGAACAATTATGCGGGCAGACGAGAGAAGGCGCGGCTCGGGGGGGGCGTTCCTCAGGTCAGGCCTCGCGGATAAACTCGGTGAAGCCGAGCTCCCTGGCGAGGGCCGTCGCCTCCCTCCTGCACCGCTTCGCGCGCGCTGCAAACTGCTCCAGCTGCTTTCGCAGGCCCTCCGGCGGTCCTGCCAGGAAGAACTCGATGCGCGGCGCCCGCATGAGCAGGAGGTCCTCGTGGCGCGTGGCGCGCGAGAGCAGCACATAGAGCTCCAGCCACCAGTCGTCGTCCTCCTTCTTGCCGTTCCCGACCTCGTGGCGGCCGCAATCCAGGATCACACCTGGGCGACTCGGCCGAGGGAGCAGTGCGCCGGGCAGCCGACGGCCCAGGGCGAGAGTCCACAGACCCGAGGTCTGGCCGCGGACTGCTCGCGCCTGGCCGTCCCCGGAGCGCCGTTCCCCCGCCCCGTCGCCTTCGCGCATGGTGCGCCCCTGGCACGCCACCGTGGCGATGACCCTGCCGTGCGAGAACGGGAAGCCCGCCCGCGTGACCTTGGAGGTGCGGAAGGTGAACGGCTCCGACGTGCGGGGCTCGATGAACACCAGCGGGCCCGCGAGGTCCCCCGTGAGGCTGTCGTGGGGCCACGAAACGTGTGAAAGGGGTGCCATGCGAACTGCGCCACTGGGACCTTAGGTGCAGCTCCCTGAGGGGCCACGACACGTGTGAGGGGTGTGCCAAAAAGGGGCGGTGGCGCCATGCGAGCTGCGCCACTTGGACCTCAGGTGGAGCTCCCTGAGGGGCCACGACATCTGCGAGGGGCGTGCCAAAATGGGGCGGTGGCGCCATGCGAGCTGCGCCACTTGGACCGTAAATGGAGCTCCCTATGGGGCCACGAAACGTGTGAGGGGTGTGCCAAAAAGGGACGGTGGTGCCATGCGAGCTGCGCCACGTGGACCTTAGGTGGAGCTCCCTATGGGGCCACGAAACGTGTGAGGGGTGTGCCAAAAGGAGCTCCCTGAGGGGCCACGAAATCTGTGAGGGGTGTGCCAAAATGGGGCGGTGGCGCCATGCGAGCTGCGCCACTTGGACCTCAGGTGGAGCTCCCTGAGGGGCCACGAAACGTGTGAGGGGTGTGCCAAAATGGGGCGGTGGCGCCATGCGAGCTGCGCCACTTGGACCGTAAATGGAGCTCCCTATGGGGCCACGAAGCGTGTGAGGGGTGTGCCAAAAAGGGACGGTGGTGCCATGCGAGCTGCGCCACGTGGACCTTAGGTGGAGTTCCCTATGGGGCCACGAAGCGTGTGAGGGGTGTGCCAAAAGGAGCTCCCTGAGGGGCCACGAAATTTGTGAGGGGTGTGCCAGAATGGGGCGGTGGCGCCATGCGAGCTGCGCCACTTGGACTTCAGGTGGAGCTCCCTGAGGGGCCACGAAACGTGTGTGCCAAAATGGGGCGGTGGCGCCATGCGAGCTGCGCCACTTGGAAATGGAGGGGCGGTGAGGGGTGTGCGGGCCATGCGAGCTGCGCCACTTGGACCGTAAATGGATGCTCCCTATGGGGCCACGAAACGTGTGAGGGGTGTGCCAAAATGGGCGTGCGGGACGCATGCGGGCACACCCACTGGGACCTTCGGTGGAGCTCCGTATGGGGCCACGAAACGTGCGATGATGGCGACGAGGACAACGATGATGGTGATGACGACGATGATGGTGATGATGACGATGATGGTTATGATGGCGGCCATGATGTTGATGCTGATGACGGTGATGATGATAATGATGATGATAATGATGATGATGACGATGATGATGATGATGACCTCTCCGCGGCATGACGGCACTGCGGTGCTTGGGCAGTCGCTGGCTTCCACCGGCACTGGGAGTTGTGTGCCCGAAGGACTTGCTCTGAGTGTTGCAGTCTTGTACAGCCTGCGTGTCGCGCATCGTCGCGTTCACCTCGGGCCCATTTGACGCAGGCGCCGGGCTCGATGCGATTGGTGCCGCTGGCCCCCCAACTGAACGGTGGAGTCTGAAGGCTGCGCGCTGAGTGGTTCAGCCTTCCGCTCTCGCTGTGCCTTTTGTTTTCCACCGCCGGCAGCCCAGTCCTGGGTTCGTGTCTCTTTGCTAGCCGGGCTGGTTGCTTGGAGTTTGGCGCCGCACCGGCGACTCACTCCGTTGCACTGGCACCCGCGGCCACTTGTTCACTTTGGTTTTCAGTGCGGCGTCTACGTACGTATGCTGGTGAATGCAGAGCATTTTGTTCAGTGCGTGTGCAACTGCGCGCTCGTTGTGCAGGTGCGAACCGGCCTGCCAACGTGGCGGTCGGGGGCGCCAATTCGCATTGTGCCGCCCGCCCCGGACATTGCCCCTCGCCGCCAAACCTTTGTCGCGCGGCCGCAGACCAAAAAGTATCCCCACACACCATCCCGGACGCCCCTTCCGCTCCCTCACCGTTGCCATAGAGCCGCCGACAAAAAAATATCCCCACACACCCTTCCACAAACGATTGGGCAAGTTGACGCACGATGAGTAGACGAGGATCAGTAGTGATAGTATTGAGGGGAAGGGGGCACCAGTCATGTTCGGGTCAGCTTGAGCTACATGCGGAGGTCTATGAGCTGAATAGCTAACGAGGTGTCAGGCGGGCCCCCGCCAGGCAGCAACCAAATTAAACGCAACCCCAACTCGCACCCGTCCCCCTCCTTGGGCTCGTTTGGGTTCGTCCGTCCAGGGCCATCTACAGGGGCAGCGCTAGGGGGGATGGCTCCGGGGGGGACGCATCGACCCGCAATCGCCCACGTCCCGATAGGGGCCCGGTAGCTACCCCGCTCAGGACCGCGCTGGTTCGCTATCAGAAGCATATCGTTTAACTATCGGCGATGCATCGCCGACTCCGGGTCGACGTTTCCCCCACCTAGCAATTTTGGAGCTCCAACGCCCACATTGGGCTCACCATGGGAGCATCCTGGGACAACGCAAATCTCACAGGCAATCCCAATTCACATCCGCTGATCTCTTTGGGCTGGTTTGGGTCTGTCCGTCCTGGGCCATCTTGGGGCCCTCCTGGGGCTCCAGAGCCCACAAGAGGCCCCCTCCGTAGCCATTTTGGCTCAAGCTTGTTCGGTGGGTCTAACACAGGATTGTTGTTTGCATTAGTGCAGCGATGGCTCTGCACAGCAAACCGTGTGTTTTGATAGCATTGGCCATTGGATTGGTATTGTGGGGGTGTCTACAACTTGCCTTAATATTCTTCAGATCTGAGCAGGAAACAGAGGAGTGGTATGGTTGGCACAGAAGGCCTCACGGCAAAATGGCACCAGGCCAATCGAGCTCAATTCAAGACTCTGTGTGTAAATTGGCCATCGGGCATTGTGCTGCCACCAACTCGACAGACGATGCCTTATCTGAAAGTTTTGCCAAGGTCAACTCCAATGTTGCTTCTCATGCGAACGCGAGCGTGAAATCAGATAACTGGACAACTGGCTCCGGCTCGAAGACAGAGGAGGTCGAACACATGGGTTTGCATGATTTTTATCCTTTCCATTCGGGCATTGATGGATCACGGTATGGAAGGGGTGTAAGTATAGTGGATATCGATAACGATGGTTGGGATGACGTGTGGCTATGCGCTGCGCCAAGGGAAGACTCCCTTCCTGGCCGTTCGATGGCATGGAGGAACATTGGCAACGGCCAGTTTGTCTCATGGGACTCCTTGCTTCCGATTGGCGTGGATGCTCAATATTATGGGAATTGGGGTGCCGTTTGGTTTGACTTTGACAATGACGGTGACGTTGATTTGGTACTCGCCAATGGAGGCTATGAAGTAGAGCCGTCCCATCCTGTACTTCTCCAGAACATGCTTGTGGAGACGGGCGAGGCTGTACTGCATGACGTGTCGAGTGCTCTGGGATGGTCTTGGGGCGAATCCCGAATGCCCCCTCACTCACTCTTTCAGATCTGGTGGGGTGTTGCTGCTGTTGATTTCAACAACGACGGCTTTTCTGACTTTATCATCACCCATACAAATTCACACCAGCATTTGCAAGATTGGCAAAGCAACGTTCCTGATTCCCAGGGACTCGAGTTTTTCCCCAACGGCTTGCGTCGGCCGTGGGCGCTGTTCCAGAACATGCAGAATGGCACATTTGTGGATGTATCTCGCCGAATTCTTCCATACGGAACCAAGTGGGCCAAAGATGGTCGCAATGAGCTGAAGAATCCAGTCTGGATTGATGTTAATTTGGACGGATCGCCTGACCTCTTCATAGCTGCGTCACCGGCGCTGCACTTCGTATACGACCCTGCCATTGGCCGCTTCATGAATGCCACGAGTAATTTGTTGTGGACAGGGCGATCGCGTGAGATTTCGCCTCAGCTGGCAAGACAATTCAAGAGACGACTCATTTTTGCAGCATGCGTGGCAGACTTTAACCAAGATGGTTTCGATGATTCTACAGGCTTACGCCACATCCGCCGACCCCTTTGTTCGAAAAGTGTTGTGGTTTCCCTGGGGCCGCATGCAGTGTTGGCACCATGCTCCTCCAATGTTGCGTGCAGTGTGTGGTCGTGAGGAGGAAGCAGAGGGGAAGGAGGAGGAGGAGGAGGAGGAGGAGGAGTAGGGCTTGGTGGCAGTCGACCAACAATTACATTCTCCCTGGGATTCTCCCTGGGACCCTCCCAGCACTCTCCGGTGCCTTTCCCGGGGTCTCTTTGGCTGCTCTGTCGGCCTTGTCCGCTCTGACCGCTCTGTCCGCTCTGTCCGTTCTGTCCGCTCCGTCCGCTCTGTCCGCTCAGTCCGCTCCGTCCGCTCTGTCCGCTCTGTCCGCTCTGTCCGCTCCGTGCGCTCTGTCCGCTCTGTGCGCTCTGTCCGCTCTGTCCGCTCTGTCCGTTCCGTCCGCTCTGTCCGCACAGTCCGCTCTGTCCGCTCTGTCCGCTCTGTCCACTCCGTCCGGTCCGTCCGCTCTGTCCGCTTTGTCCGTTCCGTCCGCTCTGCCCGCTCTGTTCGCTCAGTCCGCTCTGTCCGCTCTGTCCGCTCTGTCCGCTGCGTCCGCTCTGTCCGCCCTGTCCGCTTTGTCCCTCTGTCCGCTCTTTCTGCTCTGTCCGCTCTGTGCGCTCTGCCCGCTCTATCCGCTAGTGAGATCGCTAGTGAGATTGATTGTGAGATCGATAGTCAGATCGATTGTGACATCGATTGAATGAAATGGATCGAGCCAGGTCGACTGTGACATCGATCGAGTGAGATCGATCGAGCGATACCGATAATACGATCCATAGTGGCCTCGATAGTCAGACCAACCAATGAGATGGTATTTCTTCCTTCCTCCCGAACCTCCTTATCAACCGAATGGCGGTCGTATAGTACCTTGCATTTTTTATGTATATATATGACTATATATACAGACATATATATATATATATATATATTAAACCAAGGCCCCGTCGAGGATTTCTGGAAGTAGTCAGCGCAAAACCCTAACTAGATGTTTTGGCAGCGGCAGCGACGCTAACGACGCTGAACCAGTCGACGACGATGACTGCGGTGGCTCCTGGAGGATACCGAGGGGGAGGACGAGACAAGAGGGCTTGGAGAAGCAGAGCAA
>CAUYUJ010002002.1:629641-696256 GCA_963575745.1 Prorocentrum cordatum
CTCTACTGGTAACTCGTACGTGTCCTGGAACACACGCACACACACCGTTACTGGTAACTCGCACGTGTCCTGGAACACACACACACACCGTTACTGGTGACTCGTACGTTTCTTGGACCACACACACCGTTTCTTGAAACTCGTACGTGTCTTGGAACACGCACAGACCGTTATTGGTAATTCGTACGTGCCAGGGAACACGCACCTGCACACGCCGACGGTATTGTCACCACCCTCCTGCACATTGTGCTCGGGACCGTCGGGTCGGACCCCTTGTCCGAGGCGAAGACTGCACCCCGCAGTCGAGGTGACGAACATCAGATTTCTTGGGAAGAAGTAACACTCCTGGACCCTGGTGGCCTGGTGGTGAGTACAGCTGAACCAGACGTTCAGCAAGACGGATCAGTTGAAGATGAAGATTCCTCAGACGACCCACTATTCGGAGGAGGAGTCAACAGACGTGGCGGGAAGAGTGCAGCCAAAGCGACGAAGGGGCGTCGTGAGGTAGCGGATCTTGCCAATCAGGTGACCCAGATCACCACAGTTTTGAATAAGTTGACAGAGAAGATGGGCGTGGAGTCTCAGGTGGCTGTGGGGAAGCCGCCCAAGAAGCGCACGCCCAAGAATACCCAAGTACCGCCGACACTTCAGAAGATACGGGAGTACCTGAAGTACATGCGGGTCAATCATATCAAGGTCACAGAGGAGCAAGTGCAGGACAAGCTGCGCGGCCTCCTCTCGAGAACCACGGCTGCCTCGACGTGGTTGAATGGGGGACCTGCTGCCGAGAAGGCGCAGGACACGAAGTTGGTCGTACACTCTCAGCCGTGGGGAACGGCTAAGATCGTCAAGGCCGCGAACATCAGGACGACGACACTGGAGGGCCCTGCTGTCATCACGTGCCAGTCGCCCACAGAGTATGAGCAGGCCACACAGTGGCTTGGCTCCATCAAAGAACAACCCAGTGGGATGACGTTCATTGTCTTCAATGCACCGTCGATTTTGGCTGGGGCTACTACTACGGAGGTCATGTGCGAGACATCTGTTGGGGTCAGACCGCACACGGCTCAGATTATTATGACAGGGACCTTGCCACCGACTCGCCAGGGGTTACCCACGGGCTTGAAGGATGATGAAGTCTCAACAGCACCACCCTTGGCCACGGCGGCACTACGACTCACGATTGCAGAGGCGTTCGCCGACGATGCTACGTATGCGACGGTCAAGGAGAAACCAGTGGCGATGGCGACGGTACTATTTCCTCAAGTGCTGGCAGCCAAGATTTTGAAGGTCAAGGGAGCAGTCAACTACCAGACGGAGTCGACGGCGATTATCCTTGTGAGAGAGAATGACACAGAGGAGTTCTTGAAGTGGACCGCCCCGCCAGGGGTATTTTTGAATAGACAATCCAGCAAGCTGGTGCCAGTGTGGCACAAACTACGCGAGGGCGAGAACATGATGACATACTTCACCAGGGTGACTGCCGCAGCCGCCCAGGTCGAGGGCCGCTTGGTGTACCGCCCATCAGACAATGCATCCTTAGGAGTCTTATCCCAGAAGCCCATGGCAGCAGATATCCAACCTCGATGGTACTTGCAGAAGTGCCCTGAGCACTGGTCATCATCCCAGGAGGTCGAGGAGTGCGCCAAAGCCAGAGGGTTCCAGAATATTGACGGCATCACACGTTCGAGCAAGAGAGCCTGGTTTCTACGAGCTGATCTGGACGGATTGGTCAAAGATCAGGTATGCACTTTCAAGTCGGGGATCATAGTTAGCCTAGCTGTGCCTCGCAGGACATCCTCACGACCGCCTCCACAGGCAAAAGGGGCATCAGCGTGGGGGACTCCCGCGCCGGCCAGGGCTCCAGTGCAGGAGACGACAGCTGAAGTGAAAGCAGAAGTACGTGACAAGGACGGCGACGTGGGCATGGCGAATGCCGAGGAAGGTGGACCGCAGCGGCCGCCGCAACCAGGCACAGCAGCAGCAGCCTCAGCAGCAGCAGCAGCTCCACCCCAAGCTCCACAGGCGCCCGTGAGGCCTCCATGGGAGGCATATTTCAATGAGAAGTGCTGCGGGGGAGACGGAGATTGCTTCTTCTTGATGGCCTCCCACGGCATACGAGCGAACCAATCCAAGCCAAAGCAGATGGCGGAGAAGGAGATGGGCCCTGGCGGCGCACTTCAAGCCAATTTGCGCATGATCGTGTCCGCCACCATGACGGACAACAAACGCTACCCCCAGGATGAGGCCCGCAAGGCAGCCAAGACTGGGGAATGGGCCACATCGGCCATGGTGAGAGCAGCAGCGGTCACCACGAAGACGAATTTCTCCATCTGGAAAAAGTCCCGCACTGGAACGTGGACCTTGTATACCGCCCCTGCGGACATCAAGACCAAGCAGACGGTGTGGGCAACGTTGGTGGACAAGCACTACAAACTTCTTCTTCCAAAGGCGGGCGTCGAGCTACCCCAGGAGGTGTTGACGCGATGGACGACTGCAGCATTCCCATACCCAGCACGATTTACGGGGGGAGGAACGGGCAGCGAACCACACACACCGTCGGCAAGAGCTCCCTCGACCAGAGGAGCACGCAGTATGCTGGGCCTCAGCCCAGCTTCGACCAAGAAGACCACGAAAGCATTGAACGCAGCCAGGAGTATGCTGGGCCTCAGTCAGTCGGGGCGTTCCCAGACCTCGAAGGTGACGGCCAAGGCATCCTCGAAGCCAACGGCTAAACGACTGGCACGCGCTAGGAGTATTCTGGGACTATCAGTCGGTGATGAGGCTGTCGATGATCCTCTCCCTGATCATGATCTACCAGCATGCCGTCCTGAGCGCCACAACTATTATTTTTGCGACTGCGGGTGGAAGCCCGATGGAGCGCATGCACCCTGCCATGTTCTACAACAAGCACGAGTACACTGGCGTGCCTGCAAGGGCACACCACCGCCCAAGGAGCCACCTGAGAATAGGGCAGCACGGCTGAGGGCGGTGACCAGCTTATCATACATGGACAAAGGAAAGCGAGACAAAGCTTGGAGGAGGTACACCACATGGTACCAGTCTCTACCCGAGGATGTGAAGCCCAGCGTCTGCCAGATCACGGAGGACAACGTTGAACCGGTCAAGGACGGCAAGCAGGGCAACACGGTATATTCTTGTACAAGATGCGGCAGACGTAAGACGTTGGCCAAGCATATCCTGAAGAAAGGTAACACCGCGTGGACAGTCTGTGCCAGGCGACCAGGAGACCCGCGCAAAGTCAAGGAGGCTACGCACGACGTCTGGGTCAGGATGGTCAACAGAGACTACGCCGACCAGATCGAGGCGGCACATGAGAAGACGCAGGAAAAGCAGAGACGCAGACAACGTACTCCAGAGATGAAGGCCAAGCGCCAAGAGTATCTCAAGAGGCCGAAGCTGATGCGGATGCTACGCAGACCTGCAGCAGTGGCTCCCAGTGAGGTGCCCGAGCAGGAGGAGGCGGCCGCAGCCTCAGCATCGTCGCGACGGGATCCGCTCCTGGGAGGAGGAGGCCGCCGTGCTGAAGGCCACGACGACTCCCAGGGGCAACCACTACCCAAGCGTCAGAAGAAAGCTTCGACAAATGTGAAAGCATCGAGGGCCTCATCTTCGGAGGCTACTACGGCTTCAAAGAAAGCAAGGGTCAGGGACATAAGTGCCGCGGACCCGTCCCAGAATTCAAAGGCTGTATTTGCAGACCAAGCAGTTTCTGAACTTGCTCCAAAGACTGATTTCTCTAGTTCTTCGAATTCAAAGACTGTATTTGCAGATCAATGTCTCGACTCCCACAGAGAGTCCAAAAGGCAGCGGTGTGGATTGGCTCAGCGGCGCCAGGACGCAAGTCCTGGGGAAGCCCCGAATGCGAGGGAACACCCCAGGCAGCGTCGCCACGTTTTGCAAGCCTGGGGAAGCCCCGAATGCGAGGGAACACCCCAGGCACGGGACGCCATGTCGACACCTTCGAGGACCGCGACGAGACCGACGACGACACCAGCACCATTGAGGAGATCATCGACTCAGAGTCCGAGATCCTCCAAACGCTTGAAGACAGGTATAGAAGATGACGTGGAATACCCTGACCATGGGGTAGATCCATCAGGGACAGGCGAAGGCCCCGCCCACACCGAGCATGCCGAGGATCACGTCGACGAGACGGGGCCCCAGGGCCCAGAGAATGACCAGGGCGAGGGCCTCGATCGCCTGCAGGTTGCCACGATCAACGTCACCAGTATCTCAAAGGCCAGATTGTCAGAGATCCTGGACAATGTTGCAGACGACGTCGGCGTATTATGTCTCCAGGAGATACGACTCCCTGACATGAGGCCGAGGTGGCTGATCAACTTCTGCGCTCGACGAGGGTGGGGTGCAGCATGCTCGAAGCCCCCTCCTCCTGGGGCGAGAGTGGCAACGACGCAGGGCGGCTGTGCGATCTTGTGGCGACGGGCCATGGGAAAGATCAGCGTCATCAGAGACGACAAGCTCGACCATCGGATGGTTGGGATCAGAACTACCAAAGCGACAATCTTGAGTATGTACGGGCCACAGTGGTATGATCGATCATGGTTTTTGTCTGCTCTGGATTATGCCAAATCACTGGGCCATCTGGGCCACCCCCTCTACATCATAGGGGACCTCAATTGGAAAGCTTCATATAATACTTTATTAGACATCGGATGGCAGCTGGACGTATCGCATGACCAATCTACTCAGGTGACCACGGCGATCGGTACAGCTCCGACAAGGGCGTTATCTTGGGGAAACCCGCAGGATGCCCCACCCAAGTACCTGGGCGCCAAGCTCTTGCCAGGGGTCCCTCACCACGCGATGGTCAAGTACCAGTTGGAGATACCGTACATTACGATCCCACGGTACCGACTACACCACACGGCTTCCTTTCTACCGGTGGTCAACACCAAGACGGTTACGGCCGAGTACAAGAGCCTCTTGAAGGAATCGCTAGATGCAGTGTGTGCGGCTCCCCATATTAGCGGAGCCATCGACCTGGATCTCAATGGCGACACGGACGTCCCGCTGGTCACGAGATGGCGATACTGGCACGAGCGAGCAGAGGCAGCACTCAACATCGCAGTGGACAAAAAGTTGGTAGAGATTGATCGCCTACCTGAGAGGAGCAAGGGCTCCCAACCCACGCAGAGGCCAGCGGCACATGGACCTCGGTTTCGACCAGAACAAAGTATTGCACACAGGCGCCTCCTCCGCCTCCATCGTCGCTTCTCGGAGGCGCTCAGGCAGGGAACTTCAGCGATGGCCGAGGTCTCTCCACGACACTTCACGGATATTGCCAGAGCTGCCTTCGAAGGAATTGTCAACATGAAAGCAGAAGGTATTCCTTGTTATTCGGACTGTCTCCAGTGGCTGACAGCAGCCATATCAGCGGAGAATATTAAATTGCAACGTGAAGCACAGAGATCCTGGAAAGAAAAATTTGCAGCGTGGTCTACTGAGGTGTATAAGGTGGCCACGCCCATGTTCAAGCAAGCACCCCCGGCCTCCTCTTGCCACGTCTCGCAGTTCGCCGAGGAGTGGGAAGCACAGTGGAAGCCTGGGAATGTTGACAAACAAGCACACCTTCGAGCCTGGCAACATCGTGCTGATCAAGTTGAGTTCCCGAAGTCGACTTTGCATGAGATGTGGCTGCCAACGAAGGAACAGTTTGATGAAGCTTTGAGAAGTTCAAAGGGTTGTGCAGGATTGGATGGGTGGTCCTTTAGAGAGGCCCGTATCCTGGCGGACTTGTATCCAGAGATCATCACAGAACTCTACACGCTGTGGTGTGATACCTCCAGGTATTGCATTGAACATGAAGGCTGTCCACCAGGAGAACTCCACGATCTGGTATTCGCCTGGAGAGTGGCAGGTATGCCCAAGGGAGAGGATGACACGAGGCCTATTAGTGTGGGCAGCGTGTTGCTACGTATTTGGCTCAGAGCATTGGCATTTGCAGCTCCTGAGCCCCCAGAAGGCCAATGGGCTAATCGAAAGCACGTGTCAGTCACTCACGCGATCAGCCAGTGGTTGCGACATTGTGAATTGAGTTCGGACGGATGCGAATTGGATCTCAGCCGCGCTTATGATAATATCCTTCATGAAATTGCGAGTGCTGCAATGGAGCGTTCACGTTACCCCCTGGCAGTACGATATGTATGCAAATCGGCATGGAAAGGCCCTCGTTGGTGCAGCCTCAACGGAGAACTGGCAGAGAGGGCAATATACGCAGACCGAGGGTTGCCACAAGGAGACAGCACAGCACCTGGGACCATGATCAGTACACTTGTTCCTTGGATCACGTCGGGCCCCTCGGGATGCCTCATGGATGACCGCTATATTGTTGGAGATAGCCCGCTGGGGCTGCTGGACGACATGGCTGAAACATCTACATTTGACAGTGACGTGGGTTTCAAAGCGAACAACAAGAAAACGCAGATATGGTCCACCATGGACGCGGAGCACCAGCAGATCGAACACCTCGGTCTCCTCGCTTGTCCTACCGACGCGACATGGGACATCATACCAAAAGACAAATGGGCCAAACTTCACACTGGGATTTCTATTCTTCAGTCTGTTCCTGGATCTTGCATGGTGAGATTGCGGCTGGCCTATATATACCTAAGACCTCTGTGGACGTGGGGGGCCCCTATCGTGACACCCCCACCGACGGCGACGGCAAAGCTTTTGGCGAGAGCAGTGTGGCGCACCCAGAACACATGGTGGTGCCTGGGCAGATGGTGGTGCCAGAACATCATGCTCCACCCCGTCTACTCTTGCAGCCTCTTCGCCTTCAGACGTTTACATGACGAAAAGCTGATTTGGTCATCTTTCCTGGAGAACTCGATCCAAGTCCACGCTCGAACGTTGGGATTGGAATACATACGATTTTCAGAAGAACGTGGCGTTTTACTGGAAGTCTCGTCTATGGACGACTTTAGAGTATTGCAGATTGTGGAAGGTTTGGCGGACGCTCAGCACAGATTTTGGACGCACTCCAAGAGAGCACAACATGTCCTTCGGGTCATTGCCAGGATCAGGTGCTTACAAATTGTGGAGCCCCGCAGAAAAGACGCAGAGGAGGTCGAATCGGTGGACGTCGACGCCTGCAGCAACAAGGTTTTCACAAAGTGGTTTCATTCATTGAGTATTGCCGAGAAGTTCAGCCTCTCCGTGTATCGCTCAGGGGCAGCTTCATCGGAGACACGTCGACAGACAGGGCTACCTTGCCCACACTGCGGCCATCTTTGGCCATCCATCCGACATCAGGTCGTGGAGTGCCCACACTGGGATGGGCTTCGAGCTGATCTTTCATCAAAGTTTGTGTTGCCGCCCACTTTCTGGACCAGCCTCCCGCGGGTCTCAGCCAAGAGTGGGTGGATAACGTATGCGGCAGACCCCGCATCAAATGTCAGAAGGGCTACCATGCTGAGGGCCATCTGCGAGATGGGAATCGGCATCATTGGTAGTGGACTGGAAGGACGACTTCATGATCCGGCACCGCCCCCCGTGCGGCGCAGAGTTCGTGTTGCTGCGTAACTACCACGCGTGGATCTACCCCATGGTCAGGGTATTCCACTTCATCTTCTATACACCTGCACACGCCGTTACTGGTATCCCGCACGTGTCCTGGAACACGCGCACACACACTGTTATTGGTAACTCGTGCGTGCCATGGAACACGCACACACAGTTATTGGTAACTTGTACGTGTCCTGGACCACACACACAGTTACTGGTAACGCGCACGTGTCTCGGAACACACACATACACACCATTATTGGTAATTCGTATGTGTCCTGGGAAACGCACACACACACACACACACACCGTTACTGGTAATTCGTGCGTGCCATGGAACACGCACACATACACGCCGTTACGGGTAACTCGTACGCGTCCGGGTTCAATTGCACATACATTGTTACTGGTAACGCGTACGTGCTCTGGACCACACACACCGTTACTGGAAACTCGTACGTGTCCTGGACCACACAGACATTTACTGGTAACTTGTACGTGTCCTGGAACACACGCACACACACACCGTTACTGGTATTTCGTACGTGCCATGGAACACACACACACACCGTAACTGGTAACCCGCGCGTGTTTCGGAACACACACACACACATAGACACCGTTATTGGTAACGCGTTCATGCCATGGAACACGCACATACACCTGCCGAAACTAGTAATTCGTACGTGACTTGGAACACGCACGCGCCGTTACTGCTAAATCGTACGTGTCTTGGACAACATACACACACACCGTTATTGGTAACCCGTACGTGTCCCGGACCACACGCACGGTTATTGGTAACTCGTACGTGTCTCGGAACATGCACATGCACAACGTTACTAGTAATTGGTACGTGTCCAGGAACACGCACACCCACGCCGTTACTGGTAACCCGTACGTGCCATGGAACACACGCACACACAGTTACCGGTAACGCGAACGTGTCTTGGATGAAACAAACAGTTACTGGTAGTTCGTGCGTGTCCTGGACCACACACACACACCGTAGCTGGTAACTCGTACGTTTCCTGTGAACACACCCACATACACACCGTTATTGGTAGTTCGTACGTGCCATGGAACAAACACACCGTGACTGGTAAATCGCACGTGTCTCGGAATACACTCATACACACTGTATCTGGTAAGTCGGACGTGTCTGGAAACACGCACACACACACACACACCGTTACTGGTAACTCGTACGTGCCATGGTAACCCGCACGTGTCCTGGAACAAACGCACACACACACACTGTCACTGGTAACTCATACGTGCCATGGAACACACACAGTTACAGGCAACTCGTACGTGTCTCTGAACACACTCATACACACCGTGACTCGCAACTCGTACGGGTACTGACACACGCACACACACCGTTACTGGTAACTCGTACGTGCCATGGAACACGCACACACACACACGCGCCGCCATTGGTAACCCGTACGTGCCATGGAACACGCACATACACACAGACACACACACGCCGTTACTGGTAACTCGTACGTGTCGTGGAATACGCACGCACACGCACCGTTACTGGTAACGCGTGCGTGTCCTGGACCACACACACAGTTACTGGTAACACGTACGTGTTCTGGACCACACACACCGTTACTGCTAATTCGTACGTTTCGTGGAACACACGCACACGCACACCGTTACTGGTAAACCGAGCGTTTCTAGGACCACACACACCGTGACTGGCAACGCGGGGGAGATGCCAGGCACGCAGAAAATATTGCAGGTGCTTCGCGGGGAGAAAGTGGATTGGGATGAGTGGGGCGCGGTACTAATGCCACGAGACCAGTGCGAGCGCTGCCGGCGGGGGTTGTTGGCAGAGGCGTTCACGAAGTACGATCTCCAGAGAAAGGAAAGGCCGGCGTTCTGCAAAGAGTGTACGGAGGAAATGAAAAACGCGGACGAGAAGTGGTGCACAACGTGCAGAGGGTGGGCAACGAAAGCAGAGGGTGACGACGCGGCGAGCCAGGGTAGCGGACTGGACGCGGATGCGGCGGCCGACGACGGGGAGACGAAACGGATTAGGACAATGTATTGCGCAAGTTGCAGCCATGTCAAAGCCAAGCAGAAGTCGCGGCGCGCCAACGCGAAGTGGAACGAGAGCGTCGGCAAGGTGCGATGTACGAACGGTGCGTGCCTGTCGCTGTATGACGAAAAGGCGGATATGTCGGAAACTCAGAAGAAGCACAATTCTGCGGGGGAAAGGCTCTGTCGGAAATGCGCGTCAGAACGTTTAAGGACGACGCTTGCGTCGACTAGTAGGAAACGCGTGGTCACCTTGCGGTGTTCGAACGGCGACTGCCGTGCGCGGAATAGCGGGAAAACGCGGTTTTGCGGACGAGTTACGAAGCAGGGAATCGCAAACGGAAGGCCGAGGCGGACGCGAAATCGCTGACGTGCGCGGCGTGCGGAGAAGCGTTCTCGGACACGAAACGTGTGAAGCATAAGCAAAATAAACATCATCGGGCGGCGAAAGGAGTGAAAGTGGCGTGCGGAGGCTGCAAGGAACTCGGGTTCACAGCCCGCAGTTGCAAGGCGTATCAGCGCAGCGGTGCGTGCAAGAGAAGGCTACCGAAGTCGGCGTTCCCCGACCCTACCCATGTCGCGCGCGATTCCAAACAGGGCACCCTGACATGTAATACCTGCAAATGATGCCCAATCGGGCGCGTGTGCTGGGGAGGAACAAGAGGCAGGGAAAGAAGGATGGGGGGGGGAGTCGAAGAGGATGAGGATGAAGCGGTGGAGAAAGAAGAGGTTGGGGACGAGGAGGAGGTGGAACAGGAGGAGGAGGAGGAGGAGGAGGAGGAGGAGGAGGAGGAGGAGGAGGAGGGTGACACTGAAATGAAGCTTGTGTTATTGGTCATGGATTAGGGGCTTCTCGAATGTGTATCGGGATCTCGCGGCACGAAAGTTGTTTTGAAGCCATTCGGGGGCATCTGACGCCCTTTTGGAACACTATTGGGGCCTCCGTGTGGCTCCTGGGGGCGGAAAGGTCGATTTTCAGAATTGTTGGACAGCACCACTGAAATGCAAGACGCGCAAAAGCAGTCCCTGATTTCTGGGATCTCTTGGGGGGCTTTTCGCGGGACTCTTGGAGGCAGTTTCGAAGCCTCTTGGGGGCCGTTTTGGGGCCGTTTGGGTTTTGGGCCGTCTTGGGGGCCTTCTGAAGCTTATTAGGGGGCGTTTTGGGGGCCTCTTGGGGCCTCTTGGGGCTTTCAGGGGCCGTCTTGGAGCGGAAGGCTCGGATTGTCGGTTCAAGCTCCCGCTCTTGGGCCCCTCTTGGAGCCGTTTTGGGGCCCTCGTGAGCCGTCTTGGGGGCCTCTTGGGCCGTCCTGGCGCCCTCTTGGGCCGACTTGGGCGCCTTTTTGGGGGCCTATTGGGCCGTCTTGGGGCGGTCTTGGGGTGCTCTTGGACCGTCTTCAACGCCGTGAAGGCCGACAAGTCGTATATTATCAAAATGCACGTTTTCCTAAGGGAATTTGACGATTTTCGGCTTTTCGGCCCTTTTGAGGACTGCTCTTGGAGGCCTCTTGGGCCGGCTTGGAGGCCTCTTGGCTCGTCTTGGGGCCATCTTGAGCGTCTTGGAGCGCTCGTTTGGCGTCTCGAGGCCCTCGTGGGCCGTCTTGGACGCGTCTGGAGGCCTTTTTCGCTCGTCTTGAGCCCTTTGTGGGCCCAAAGAAGCCCCGTGGCGCAATCGTGGTCGGCGAGGGGGGGGGCACCAGGGGGGGGGGTCAAATCGCCGGTTTGGGGTTCCTGGGGGGGGACTATAAGGGGGGGGAACTATTTCACACGCCTAGAGACCCACAAGGGGTCGGCGGACTTGTATCTTGGGTACTGGTCAATGCCAGACTTGGTGATGACTGGTGGGCCAGATGGGCGGCTTGCGTCAGCTTTCGTGATTGATAAGGACCTCCGTGGAGCGCACCCTCATACGTCCTCCCTGGCTGAACGTTACCAAGTTGAATCAGCCTTGTTTGATCCAGGTCGAAAATATGAGAACACCATGGGGCTTGCTTGTGGTGACTTCAATCACGATGGCTTCCCTGACGCATTCATTGGCACTGGCACTCCTGCATGGGGCAACTATGATTTTGCTGTCTGTAATCTGGGAAACCTATCTGGGAGGTGGCAGGGACTGAAAAGGTGTGAGCAAGGGTCCCCGGAGGAAGGCGTGCTTAGCAAAGGCCATGGTCAGACCCGGACCCATGGCATTGCCCTTGGCGATCTTGACGGAGACGGAGTGACAGATCTAGTTTTCAACAACGGAGGTTTTGCTACCAGTGACCTCGACATGCCAGGAGACCTGGAGGAACGTTCTTACGACAGCGGAGAGGGAACGAAGATGACTGCGTGGCTTGCCAGGCAAAACAGGTGCACGTGGCCCCCACCAGACGCTTCGACATCTGATGCCCAGGACATTGTGTGTGACACGCGTGAAACAGTCTCCGTGTATTCCGTGACGCGCGAGATGGCAAAGTCGTGGAAGAATCGCACTGCGTACGTGCGATTGATAGGGTCTGGAGGCCAGAGAGGGAGCAACAGGGATGCTCTTGGAGCGCGTTTGACAGTGATAGCTGCAGAGTCATGGCGCAGGCATGCAACAGTGCTCTCCGCACACGGATTTAATTCTCAGAATTCTGCTTGGATTCCGTTGGTCCTCGGACCCCACAAGCAGGGCCAGGTTGAGATCCAGTGGCCATCGGGCCAGACGACTACACATCTTGTTCAAGGTGGCACTCGGCAGTCTCTAGTCGAGAGGTCCACTTAATGTTGTCGTTTCCCGCACGGTTGGCATTCACGAGCACCAGAAAGTGAAGTGACTAATTCTACCATCGGTGTGAAGTACCAAGTGGTTTCCACAATTTGTCGGTCGTATCTCACCATTGGCCATGGTCTGTTTGATTTGGCGTCGGAGGTGCCCGCGCAGCTTTGAATCTAAGACGTCTTCGGCGAATCACCTCCGACCCCTGCCTTTCTGGAAAATCGTCTCCAACTCGCACCCACCCGCCAGCGCTCTTCCATCACTGCCGACTCGGGGCAACCGTTGTTGTGTGTCTAATTTCTGCTTCAATGTTGCGCTGCGGCCGGCGGACTGATACTAATTTCTGTGAGTTCCATATTCGTTTCTTCTCGACATGACAGGTCCCGGCGCAACCGCCGTTGCTGATTTAGTGTTTGCTCGAATACGCCGCTGCGGCCGACGGAATGTGACTATGCTGATGCGTTCTTGTCATCTGCTTTTCCGTTGTATGGCAGAGCCCACAAGAGGCCCCCACGGGGCCCGCAATAAACAGTGCAAGAAGTTCCTGCGAGGCCGGGACGCCCAGCGGCCCCAGGCCTCTACGCCCCCGCGGTGAGCGTCCCTCGGGCGGGCCACTCGGCTGCCGCTCGCCCGCGCGCGCGGCGCGGAGGCGCCACGGAGGGCGCCACGGAGGCGGAACGCGCGCGGCTGGCGCGCTTCGCGGAGCAGGAGCGCGGGGGGGATCCGGGCTTCCCAGATGGGGTCGGAGTACAGTCGGACCGAGTTCGATCCGGGGAAGGTACCCCAGTGTTCTTGGTGTTTGTCGGCTGTTCTTGTGCACCCTGTATTGCCGACGTCGCCGATACCTCGGCGATGCACCGGCGATGCGGCGAGATCCTGAGTGCCAGGGACAACTTTAGGGGGAGGGGGATGTTCGTTAGTCGGGGGGAGCGCTAGGGAGGGATATGCTCAGGGAGAGTGAAGGGCGGGCCCGGGGAAGCATCGACCCCCCATCGCCGAGTCATCGCCGATAGGGGCCTGCTAGTTCACCCCGCCCAGGAGCGTGGTGTTTTGCTATCGGGGGGCCTATCGCAGATCTTTTGGCGATGTGTCGTCGATCCCGGCTTGATTTTCTCCCCTGAGCTGGGCCTCTCTATCGTTCCCCTCAGGGTGGGGGTGCTTCGTCGCTCGAGGGGCAGCATAGATAATCAGCATCAGTCATAAGCCGACGAGACACCCCCACCCCAGCACACACCCTGGGAGGGGGCATGCAGACTGTGTTAGCGGGGACTGTGTTAGCGGGGAGTTCGGTTTTGCGGGAAATCGCGTGTGGGGGGCGCACGGCGACCAAATAAAGAAAGGAAGGAAGGGGGGGGGGGGAAGGGCGTGGATGGGCGTGCACATGCTGTAAACAGTTTGGCGCGCTTCGCGCGCGGAATTGTGCACGCTGAAAACCTTCGGCGCGCGCAGCGCGCCGAAGTGTAAGCGCTGTAAACCGTCGAGCTGCAAACATTGGAAAAAGTGCGCTTCGCGCACTGGAAGCTAAAGCACGGAAAAGGGACGCGCGCGCGCAGCTTGCCCCTCTGCCCCTCTGCCCCACCGCCCCACCCCCACACCACGTACGCCGCGCAGCGCCGCGACGCGAAAATCGATGCCCCCCCCCTTCCCCGCAGGACCACACAGGTCCCACGGATACCACAGGTCTCGTAAATGTCGCAAGCCCCGCAGGACCCACACAGATCCCACAGGCACCACAGGCCCCACAGGCCCCACCGGTTCCACAGGTTCCACAGGCCCCACAGGCCCCAGAGGCCCCACAGGTCCCACAGGTTTCGCAGGCCTCACAGGCCCCCGGGGCAGAGGGGCGAACACTATGGGGGCGAACCCCATGGGCTATGGGAGCGAACCCTATGGTAGCGAGTCCTATGGCCTATGGGGACGACCCCGAACTATGGAGTGCTGCACCTGCGAATTCTGCGATGAGCGTCTCCAGCTTCTTCAGATCGGCAAGCAACGAACGACATACATCTGAACTTTCGGAGGTCCGCGTGGGCTTTTTTGAGTCGGCGATGGGCCCATCCCCTGGTCGGTGCCTCCAGCGCCTCCCCTTGCGCGTTTCGTGCGCCAGGGAGGAGGGGGCCATCGCCGATCCCAAAGGTCCGTTCGAACCTCCGAACGTGTACGTTCATGTCGTTTTTCCTTGCTCTGTCATACTAGTCCGTTTTGTTGGTCGCCAGTGGAAGCGCTCAGGGCGGGTGCGAGATACAAAAGGCCAATGGGCTGAACAGGATACGGAGACTCCTGAAATCGACGTATGCAATCAATCAGTCGCCGGTGGTGACTGAAAGAGAGCACAGCCCTTTCACTTCCCTATCCTCCATCCGCCCCAGTCCACGCATGTCTCTCTCCTCCGGGAGGTCCACAACAGCATCGTCGAGGACTACACCTCATCCACGAGGAGTCGCAGCGAGAAAGCAGTGGAGGGGGATCGGGGCAGGAGAGTCCTCGGGTGAAATCATTTCCCGCTCGCTCATTTCGTGCCTTTCCACTCTGGCTTTGCTCGTTTTCATGCCCTTCCACTCCTGCCTGGGTCAGGGGCCGCGGCTTGCAGGCCCAAAGTTGTACAGAATTTCAACATTTCTCGATGATCTACTTTGGTCAACACACTTGACAGGGCCCGGGAGATTTGGACAGTTCCTTCCCCTTGATCGTTCAGCTGTATCTCGTTTGCTATGGATTCTATCTCTGTCGCGTTCTTTGTCCACGTTACGGAGAAGGTCTTATTCAATGCCTCTAGACGAGCATGGGGTGCCCGAGGGCAACGCGCCTGTTGATCCCGGAGCATCGAGCTCCAAGATGAGCGTCGTGGTTTTGCCAAGGATCTGACAATCTGAATGGGCACTCCGTGCGTGAAGCCGATCGTGAGGTTCCTCATCCTTGAACGCCTGGGAGGATGCTCTCGCGCCGGGGAGCAGCGCCGACGCAACGGAGCAACACCGACACCAGTGGCGTGGGGCGCACCAGAGCAGCAAGGACGCAGAGGGCAGGCCCAGGGCGCGGTCGCCTTGACCCTCGTCCTGGCGTCTGCGCTGTCGCTGCCGCTGGCGGTCATGGCCATGCCGCCGACCCTGCTGCTGTTGAAAACAGGCGGTAAGAGAGAGAGAGAGAGAGATAGAGAGAGAGAGATAGAACGAGATAAAGAGAGCCTTCAGCGATAGGAGGGACAGGGCTTTTTTCTCTCTCTCTCTCTCTCTTTCTCACTCTCACTCTCACTCTCACTCTCTCCCTCTTTCTACCACTCCCTCTCCCTCGCATTCCTCGAATCATCAACATCTTCCACGGCAGCTGCAGCTCGCGAGCCTGTCGGGCGGCTGTGTCCCAGCAGCATCAGCAACGATTGGCAGGGAGGGGTCATCGTGGACGTGGGGTCAGGCAGGAAGGAGTGAATGAATGCGACCTGGGTGTCGAAGCACATGGGCAGAGGTGTGACACCATGACCAGTAGTACCGCACAGCGGTTCTCCAGGCTTCCGCTGGCATTGCCGCGAGCTGCCGAATGTCACACGCACTGCTCTCGCACAGTCTCTTGACAAGCTTCTACAACACACTCGACCTGACCATGCAGAGTTGTTTCTTCGCCCTCGTCCTCGTCTTCCCCCCCCCCCTGCGCCTCGGCGTCGCGCCGCCGAGGGAGTCAGTGCAGCGCGCGGTGGGGAAGCGAGAGGTGGTGGGAGGTATCACCCTCGACGCCGCCGCGCAAGGAGGGCCCCCCAGCCGCATGATCGTATCGTTGGGGCCATGAGGGAAGAGAAGGAGGAGGAGGCAGAGGAGGAGGAGAAGGCGGAGGAGGCCCACGGGCCAAAGCTTCGCACACGTGTGCCCGAGCAGACCTCTTGGGCTCTGTACGCAAGAACGCGTGGAGCGCCACTCGTAAGGTGAGGACACGTGCGGGTACACGGATGACGCAGGTGAGCACATTGCGGTTGGCACTTTCGATGTACACCCGCGGGAAGCAAACAGTCGATATCCTGATCGCGAACGCGGACAATGTGAGGCAGACATCGGAACGAGGGAGGGTCGAGGATTGGGGAGTGGAGCGAGGAGATTCGAGAGCAAAGGCAGGGAAAGAGGAGAGCAGGGCGGAGGAGGGAGCAGGGATGATGAGGAGGATGAACAAGGATGACGAGCATGAGCAAATTAACGTTTTCTTTTTCGGTGATCTGGGCGGCAGGGGAGGGGGTGGGGGTCTGGCTCCAGACCTCTGCTTGACGCGACTGGTTGCAACAGTGCGTCCTATGTGGGAGACTCCACCTGCTTGACACAGGCGCCTAAAGCAGCCACGATCTACTCCATTGGGGGGGGAGGGGTGCGAGGGCCCACGCCGCTCGGCAAAACAATGCATAAGAAAACAACCACCAAGGTGAGGAGGATTTGGAGGAGGATCATCCCGCACCCCCCATCATCTTCGGGCTGGCCTCCGCTGGGCAGAAGTAGAAAGGGACATCACTCAGAGCAGCAGCCAGAAGTCGTGGTGACGATGCGCTCCAGCATCCCCCGGGTTCCCAAGGTTCCATGCCGCACGGGTTCCTGCAGAGACGAGGGCCCACGGATGCTTTGGAAATTCTGGAGCGCCTCCAGAGCCACTCGCATCATGGCACCTCTCCCCGCCCTCGTTCTCCAAGACTCCCTCGTCTTGACGTCGCTCGGACGTGGACCATCGAGGAGCATTCGTGTCCACCTTGCGAAACAATACACGCACGAAACCGAAACGTGCACGGGGAATGGACGTCCGAGCGATGGCGAGCCAAGACTCCCTCGTGGGGTCCGCTGCGAGGCGGCCCGCTCGCCTCGCCCGCCGCCGCCGCGACTCGCGGGCGGAGCCGTCCCGGGGCCCCGCAGGACGCGTCGCCCGCGCCGGGCAGGAGGAGCGCCAAGGCGGGGCCGCGGGTCGGCCGCTGCGGAGGTCGATCGGCGGCGACGATGCGGGGCGAATGGCCCAAGGGGGCGGGCACTGCACGCTCCCGCCGGAGAGCCTCGCCGAAGATGTATGGGCCACCGTCGCCCCTGGATGCATGGGTGGCTTTCCCCTGGGCTGCTGGCCCTCGTCGTCGCCTCCGAGTCAGGGGTGTGGAGCCACCCATCACCCCGATCCCCAAGGGTGGCGCAAAATGGTCCTGCGCTTTCATAATCAGCCCTGTGGGCACGTTTGCACGAGAGTCTCGCTTGTGGGGGGCTGCCCGTTTTTGCGGGTGGTTCTCCAGCCGACTGCACGCAGGAGTGACTCTTCGCTTGCAGGGGGGGACCAGAGCCCTCGATGTTCTCCGACGACGACGACAACGAACGACGACGACGGCGACGATGACGAACCAAGACATCGCCGTTTTCAGGATCCCAGGCGGTCCCCGGGCCCTTCGGCGGTCATGGGCGGTCATGGGACAGGCTCCGCGGTCCAGGAACAGTTTCCTTCAGAACCCGCTCGGCGCTGAGGGAAGAGCCACATTTTGAAAACGACCCGCCCGCCATCCGTGAAGCTCTTGCAAACTTGAAAACGGATGTGCTCGGCGCTGAACGCTAAGCTGGAGCCACATTTTGAAACCGACCCGCCCTTCATCCGTGAACATCCGGAAAAGGTTTGTGGGAAGACTGTGCGCGACGCTACGGCGAGAACCACATTTTGAAAACGACCCGCCCTCCATCCGTGAAGTTCTGTGCAGGCGACGAATGCGCTAAGGTGCCACACTTTGAAAAGGGGCTGCCCTCCAGCTGCGAAGCTCTTGCAAACTTTTCAGACGAATGCGCGTGGTGCTGAGGCGGGAACCACCTTTTGAAAAGGAGCCGCCCTCCATCCGTGAAGCTCTTGCATACAAGCCGCGTGGCGCTAGGGCGATAACCACATTTGGAAAAGGAGCCACCCTCCATACGTGAAACTGCTGCGAAGTTGAATCTTCGGTGTCATATATGGTGAGGACGTCTCAGGCGAAGCCGGGCGCTGGCGGCACCAGCCGCGCTGGCGGCGCCCGCGGCGCCCGCAGGCCGCGCAGCGCAGGCGGCCCGCACTGCGGCGCGCTGCCGCCGACGCCGGGCCGAGGGCGATTCCATGGGACCACGGAGAAAGGCGCCGAGAGGAGGAGGAGGAGGACGAGGCCCCTCGAGGCGCCCCTCAGGCTGGCCGAATTCCAGGGCTGACTCCAGCCCCCAGGTGGCCGCGCCAAGGGCTGACTTCAACCTTGAGCCAGGGGCTTGAGCCAAGGTGTACGGTGCGCTGGGGGAAGCAACGAGGATGACGAGGGAGGAGGAGGAAGAGGAGGAGGTGGGCGGGAGGAGGGCGTGAGGAGGAAGGCGGGAGGAGGAGGAGGAGGAGGAGGAGGAGGAGGGCGAAAGTAGGAGGGCGGAGAGAGGAAGCGGAGAGGAATAGGGGGGAGGAAGGGGAGATGAAGGGGAGGAAGTGGAGGAGGAGGAGGAGGAGGAGGAGAAGCAAGAGCGGGATGATGCTAATGCTGATGTTGATGAGGATGATGATGAGGAGGAGTAGGAGGAGGAAGAGGAGAAGCAGACGACGAACAAACAAACTAATACTAGTACGTCGCATAATATTACTCGTATCAACCATACGACTGCGAATGTTAACAAGCTGACAATAATATTATCAATCAAGTCGACACACAATACGAATCGTGACAACACTATTTACACGAATACTATATTATTGCTATCAAAAAGAATCCGACCCATACGACGAGCACCGACACGCCACGAATATTACTGATCATACGAATGATCAGGATAGCACGAATAATCCTATGACTAAGAAGGGGACTGCTGATACAACTAGCAACAAGACTAAGACGAATAAGCAGAGGAGGGGGAGGATGGTGAGGATGAGGAGGAGGGCGGGCGGAGGAGGAGGAGGAGGAGGAGGCGGAGGAGGATGGGGAGGCGGAGGAGGAGGAGGAGGCTGAGGAGGAGGAGGAGGGGGGAGGAGGAGGAGGGAGGAGGAGGAGGACGACGAGGAGGGAGGAGGGACGAAGGAGGGGAGGAGGGAGGAAGGAGGAGGAGGGAGGAAGGGGGGGGAGGAGGGGGCGGGGGGGGGGGAGGAGGGTGAAGGAGGAGGGTGGAGGGAGGATGGAGGAGGGAGGATGGGGGAGGGAGGAGGGAGAAGGGTGGAGGGAGGAGGGAGGATGGATGAGATAGGAAGGAGCGAAGGGAGGGAGGAGAGAGGGAGGGAGGAGAGAGGAGGGAGGAGGGAGGAGGGATGGGAGGAGGGAGGGATGGAGGGGGGGAGGAGGGGGGAGAGGAGGACGAAGGAGAAGGAGGGAGGCGGAGGAGTAAGGAGGAGGAAGGGGGAGGAGGAGGAGGGAAGAGGGACACGGGCGGAGGAGGGCGGACGAGGGCGTCAGGGCGGAGGAGGGAGGAAGAGGGAGGGAGGAGGGATGAGGGAGAATGGAGGGGGATGAGGGCGGAGGGCGACCGCAGACAGAGCGGGAGGGGGAGTGCGGACGGCGGCAGCCGATGGACGAGCTCTAAGTTGTGTGACATCCTTGGCAGCAGCCTCCAGCGTGGCTCGCAGGAGCCTCTGCCGCACGAGCCGAGCCTCGTGTTCCACCAGCTCGACTCGCGCTCTTTTCTCGCCTGGGGTCCTTGCTTCCTTGGCAGTCACGGGCGCCAGGTGATCCACGACGACATTGCCAGCGATGTGCCGGCCCACGAGCCTTTGCTGCACGACCTCCTCGCCCGTGACGTGTGATGGTACTTTGATCATTGCAATCCTCGAATGATGCCTGTCCTGCTCATGTAACAGCCGCCCGACTTGCCCCAGATATCCGTGTTGTACGATTTAGTTGACGATGCGAGCTGGCTCTGAGCTTGAATTAAACGTCATTCCCACCATCCTGGACAAACTCCTTCGTTGTTGGTATTGTGCGCCATGAAACCGCTAGACCAACGCATGCTCATAAGCAGCGCCAGCTGTTCACCACGATGTACCGTTTGTCTGACTCCTGGCAGCGGTCCGTATACACATTTTGACCCTGGTCCTGAAAAATCCCCGACGGCCGACACTGCTAACCCTACCCGAAAAAGTCGAGGATCATGCGTGTCGAGGCTGCCAGACGCATCTCCATGGGTATACACGTGTGCATGTTTAGGTTTTCTTCCCAAAAAATAGTATTGATCAATCATGTCGTTGTGACTCGCCGTCCATGGTTCCCCTAGTGTTGCAAGGTCGACTGCTGTGGGCCGCGAGGGGGTCAAACTTCGATACCACAAACATTACATACAAGTTCCTTGAACCCCAAGCTCTGCTGCACAGATCCTGAGACACATCAAATGCTGGCGAGCCTGAGTTGCACCTGCATGTCCAGAGACGCCGGCGAGGGGTCTTACGTTCCTCGCCGCACCTGGCACAACCCGATGTCATGTGATGTCCCTTCTCTGATTTACAGTGCGGCTCCTGAAATAAGGTCCAGTTCGGGTTCGGAAGGGGCTCGGTGCTTCCTTGGGTCTGCTGGCGTTCTCTCGCCATTGCGTCACGAATCCCCCTCGGCGTTCCTTGGGTTATGGCGCCCGCGCAATCGATTCGCCGAATGCGGCGGTTGATCTAAGGAACGGGTGGGCCTCGAATAGGCGCTGTTTTCCTTACGCCGCTGCGAAAATAATGTGCCGCGGTTCGTTTGAGCCATTCCTTGCGGCGCGCGTTTTATGGTTCGCGTGTATAGCAATATATGAAAGTGGTCGCGTAAGGGCCCAATTCCTCGCGCAAGCCTCTGGGTTCCTTGCGCGATGCGGTTTGAGGCTAGCGCGAATACCCAAACATAGCAGTGGTCACGTCAAGACACGCGAGCTCTTCGGTTACTTGCGATCGGTGCAGGTCCAAAGTTGACCAGGGGGGCCGTTTGGGCTTTCTCTCCCCCCACTCGCGCGTCCATTTTTTTTTATTAAAAAATGTGCAATCGCCCAGCCGTTCCTTGCGCGGCGCTCACCAGTTGCGTTTTGTGTTGTTGTTCCCTCTTTCTTCCTGCTGCGTGCCGCGGCCACCCGTTCCTTAGGTCTCGGCAGAAGGGGGGGTCTCTGTCAAAACGAGAGGCAACGATGAGGGGGCGCTTCCGAACAGGGGCTCGGCCGTTCTTTACATAGTTAGTATTTGGTTATGAAAAAATGGGCTGCGTTCCTTATGTCGTTTTCCTTCTGGCGGGGCCTGGCTGCGCGAGAACCTGTCCAAGGTCCCCTGGCTGTGATGGCGGGCAACAATTGAGAAATACTTCCCACTTTATCTTGGGGGTACTCTCGAGCTGATACGGATGCTTGCGAAGCGATAGCATATCTACTCCGTGCTCCATGCCGCTGCCGCAGACTGCAGATGATGCTGCAAGCTGCCGCCGCTTCCGCTGAATGGTGTGAGCGAAAGCATCCACCACCTCCTCCGCTGGATCCATGGAGTCGAAGCCGCCGCTGGAGCAATCCCAATCCGCCTGACGGCCCATCCCGCCAGCTGTAGGAGACCAGAGCGCAGGCCGAGGTCCCGACCCGCGTCGACCAGGTAGTGCAAAGCCGCCGTCAGAGGACCGCGGATAAGGCGCGCTCGATGCCGGGCTTCGCGCAGTTTGAAATCGCGAGCTGCACTTTGCCAAACTCGCGCCACTGGGTCGCACGCCCGAGGAGCTGCAAGCCATGCTTTGAGCCACTCTGCTAAACACCTGGTGAGGGCGCCCCAGGCGCGCGCGTGTCCAACAATGAGTAAGACAGCGATCTCGTTGATGTCCACCTGCAACTGCACCGAAGCGTCTCCCCAACTGAAGGACGGAAGACCTCGGCAACCCGTGTATCGGATGGCGTTGCTTGGCGCCAGCCTGTGGGCCAGCCATCCAGTCTTTCTGAAGAACCTTGAAACAGTTGCGGCGCAGGGCGTTGATGAACCTCTTGCGCTTGGCGGCCCGCCTCAGTCGCTTGCCGCTAGACGAATCAAAGCCGACGAATCATTGCCCAAATGCGACGTCTCTGGGGCAGCCGAAACCTGAATGCATTGCCGACGTAGCCGTTTCTGAATGAGCCGAGCATCTCTCATATTAGCTCAAGTGATGTTTTTGTTTGGACAGGTGCAATTCGCATTCGGGCAATGTCACGCGCGGCGGCAATGCCAGTGATGGGAGATTTACAAGCATGAGAGCGCGACCGCCCCGACGTCTGAGACAAGTCATCCAAAGTCGCAAGGACATTTTGCGGGGGGGAGAGAGAGAGAGAGAGAGAGAGAGAGAGAGAGAGAGAGAGAGAGAGAGAACAAAAAAACAATACAGAAAAACAGAAAGAAAGAAAGAAAGAAAGAAAGAGAGAGAGAGAGAGAGAGAGAGAGAGAGAGAGAGAGAGAGAGAGAGAGTGAGAGAGAGAGAGAGAGAGAGAGAGAGAGAGAGAGAGAGAGAGAGAGAGAGAAACAACAAAAAACTTAGACATGATGGGGTCGGCGATGCTCCGAGCGAATATGGTTCCGCCCCTGACCCCTTGACTGGTGTTGCGCGCGCCCTCGAACGGGCGGGAGACCGCGCCCCCCTCGGTCATGGGGCCTCGAGGCTGCGCGGGTCTGGAGCTCCAGCCCCGGCATGGCAAGCGGGGGCCCGTGCTTGAGAGACCCCTTCGGCCAGCGCCGTCCTCTCCATTTCGCGATCGACAGTCTGGGCATCGAAGAGGGCGCGCCCGTGGGAGGCCCTGAGCTTCGGAGAGCTCCTCGCCCAAGGCGCGCGCGCGCGCCTCGCGAGGACAAGGGATTCCCAGCGGTGGCTGCCTCCCTGACTGGCCCCGGCGTTGCTGCCCACTCTCGCGCGATCGGCTCCCGCGCCAGCGACCAGACTCCGCGGGCCATTTTTGCGAGACCGATCACGCGTTTGTCAGAGCTCTTTTGGGCGATCAGCCTACCCAGCACGGGCAGAAGCTGCCATGGCCATGTCTGGCACTGCTCGCGCATTGTGCATCTATCTGCCAGGTCAGACAACGCCCGGTCGGGCAGCCGCTCAAAGTCGATCGGAGAAAGCCCGTCGACCCCTTGACTTGCCTTCTCCGTCGTGGACCGAAGTGCCGAGCGAACTTCCTCGACTGGTGATGTGCCGCGCTTCTCCGACGCCGAGTGCCAGCGTTTTTTGGCCGAGCAACGCTCGCGCGGTGGCCATGGTGCGATCGGCCTTAGGCCTTAGACGCCCATATCTCGCCACACGGGCCTTATGGCGAACCGAATTCGACGACGGCCATCGGCCCCAGCTTCGTAGCGCTATATATATATATATATATAGATACACATAAATACACATGTATATACACACATCCCATCTGATCGCCGGTGGCAATCCGTCCTTTGGGCCCCCGAAGAGACGACGCGACTGCGAGCCCGCGAGCGCGATTTGCGATGCGACGCGCCCCTCGGGCGAACATCTCCAGCTGCATGCGTGGTGCATCGCGCGACGAACCCAGCAGCTCCTTCCAGGTGGCCCAGCGCCTAGAGGCCACCGTCTTGCCCGCGCACCTATGAGCAGACCTTGGAGCTTGACTCGCCAGCTTGCCACCCGCGACGGCCGGAATCTCAATCTGCGTGGGGCCGCTGCCTCTCTTCCGGTGCTGGGCCAGCGCATGCAGAAAAAATTGCGCACGCCCCCGCCAGTTGGCCGCCGCGCCCCCGGTCCGCATGCCTCGAAAGCGGTCGCTCTGGCGCGCGCTCTGGACAACAGGGCGGGGGCCCACCGTCTGAGCGGCACGTCCGAAGGGGGGCGGGGTGGGGTGGGGGGGCGGGGGGGCGTCGCGATGCATCTGACAAGCGTGCTCCGCAGCTCGAACCCACGAGTCGCTGGCTCCGATGACCTGCGCGATGCGTGGCCCATCCGAGATGAAGTGCGATGGGATCTCGAACTGGCCCCCAGACTTCGTCGGGAGTCTGACGCCGGAAGCCGACGAAGGCTCGGGCACGTGGCCGCGGGCCGGAGGGGGGGGGCGAAATCAGGAGCAAAGGCGCCAGCGGGGGAGTCGGGGTCGGGTGGGCCGCCCCCGCGCACATGGGGGAGGCTCTCGCTAGGGGGGGGGGGTCTCGCTTTGACCCGCTGCCGAGAGGCTGGCGGACTCACTGGAGCACCACCCCTGGCGGAGAACGCCGTGGATGGGGGGAGGCAGAGGGGCAGAGAGACAGAGAGAGGAGAGGCAACGTGCCGATCCACAAAGGAAGGCCTCCAGCCCGCGAGTCGATCTCACTTTCGCACATGTCGCGATGGGGCCCAGCCCAGACCTCGGGAACGGCAGGGGCCCGATGGGGCACTGGGCTGGTCTGCGCCGAGCAAAGAGTGAGGTTGGAAACCGTTGGCGTTCCCATCGCTGGGTGCCCTGGCGAGTGTCTGGTTCGTGGCCTGCTTGGTTCGGGCCTGAGACGACCTGGGCGACATCTGGGCGCGCGTCTGCTGCAGCCTCTAAGGAAGAAGCAGAGCGCGAGTATTCAAGTGAGCGCCGCAGCTTCTAAGCTGGAGGACGAGCGCGCAGCGGGGCTTCAACGGCACATCCTGGATGGCCTGCACTGGCGCGCGCGGGGTCGCTGACGGCGAAGCCAGGGCGCTCTCTTCGCGGGGGGGCCCTTGCTTGCTGACACAGGCGCGCTCATCAGGTGCCCCGGGGACGGTGGCGTCGATTTTCCGGAGGTCCCCCGCATGCGCCAGCGCGGAGGAAGGCACGCTACAATTGCCAAGCACGACCCGCGGAAGATGGGTGGCCTGCAAGATGAGCCCCAATTTGGCCAGGCGCCCATGGTTTTCCCGGCGCGCCCGTGGGATTGAAACTCATGCAAAGTAAGAGCAACAAAGTTGTGCCCGTTTTGCCCCGGGACAATTGGGAGAGACCCGCCTAGCACGATAGCGCCTTCTACGCAATAGTGAGGCAACCCACAAATTTGTTGTGACCGAGAACGGATTTTCCATGACCCCCCAGACAAGAAACAGCCCGCTACCTCTTCTGGCCCGCAGCGCTCACCAGACGCAGCGCGGGACTTCCTGCCCGTGGGTCCGGCGCCATTCTGGAGGCGACGAAACTTGGCAATGCGCGCTTTCTTCTGCCATTCCGATGCCAGATGAGCTCCAATGGTCTCGCAGAGAGTGAAGTGCTGGAAAACTTCGGAGCATGCAGATGAGTGCTGTAATGCCAAGCCTTTCTGCCAAGGAACGTGGCACTACCGAAGAAGATTCGCGTGGCCGAGGTGGATTGGCTCACTCACAGAGTCGGCACGATGGGTTCTGGAACGGGTTCTCGACGACTGCGGACTCACTTGAGCTTCCAGCTGCTGTCAACCTTGTCGAGGTACCAGAACCAATAACTGCTGAAACTGGCCCCCCGTGCTACCGCGCAATGCAGGCTCCAGTCTTGGGCTGCGCCTGGCAACGAATAGGCCGATGAGGCCGCTGTATCTAGAGACTCCGTTGGGGACGGCCCAGGACTGGAGATGCTTTTCCTGTGAAGAACCAAGACAAGGGGAAGACGATCTCGTCTGGCGATTGCTGAACCTGGCGTGGCGGCTGGCGCGCTGGGCGTCCTCGTCCCAGCCTCGCGGCCGCCGCCCTTGGCGCTGGCCGCGGCGGCGTTGGCCGCCGCCTGCTCCGCGCTGGCCGCTGCCGCCACGGCCGCCGCCTAGGCCTGCCGAATCCTCTGGGCCCCCGCCTCGATCGCAGCCTCCTGACCATGGGCGACTTGGCCTGGTGGATGTCCCACGTTAGCGCCCCCGTCCGCTGGGGCTTGCCCGCTGCCTCCGCTCGATGCTGCTACATCGAGGGGGGGGGGGGGCTTCGCGGCTCTGCTGGGCGCGGCGCCTCCGTCGCCGCCCATGCGCTTCGTGGCCGGGCGCTCCATGACCTGCTCCTGAGTCGCCGCCGCGCGATCCCTCCAGGCCGCGACGTTGACGACGCGATTGTGGAGCTTCTGCTTGGCGGCCAGGAGGTCGGCTTCCATATTCAGCAGCTCCTCCATCTCAGTGCCAACGGAGTCGAAGGCGCCGCCCTGGGCCTTCGCGAAGGACTCCGCGTCCCACCCGAGATCGAGCTTGACCCGGCCGCCCCTGTCGCCAGCTGGCCCCTCCTCGGCAGTCTGACCCTTTGCTGAGGGGGCCGCGTTGAAGCCTGCCTTCGCTGCCGTGGGACGCGCGATCTCCGCCTCCGCGAGGACTCGCACCGTCTCGCTTTCTGTGGCCTCCGCCCTCTCAATAGCTTCGGCATCGAGCGGCTTGCTGGGCTGCTTGCTCATGATTGGCGTCCCCCCAATCACCCGCGGCTCTCCTGGCTGCCCCGTTGCCCTTCCCGCCGCGTTTGCCGCCGCTCTCGCCGCCCGCGGCGCCGCTGCCGCCGTCGCCGTCCTCCGCGGCGCCGCCCCGCGGCATGCGCAGCTTCGCCTGTCGCCGACAGCGCCGGCGCCGGTTGGAACCGAGGGCGAGGATGTCGTTCCACGCGCGGCGGCGGCGCCCGCTGCAGGTGGACTCGGGGCGCCCTGCAGCGCCCTTGGCTGACGTGGCTGCGGGTGGCCGCGGGTGATGATGCCCGCCCATAGCCGCGGCCGGGGGCTAGCGTCGAGCGTCGGCCGAGATCGCGCCGCTCAAGCGCCGACGCGGGGGCCGGTGGGCTAGTGCGGATGCCGGCGCAGGCGGTTTAATCACCATCATGAGGGGGGGATGGGGGCGCGGAGGGGGGGGGGGGGGGGCGGGGTCGGGGGATGAGGAGGGCAGCGGGGGGGAGGGGGCGGAGACAGGAGGAGGGGGGGGGGGAGGTGGGAAGAGGGAGGGGGGGGAAGAGGAGAGAGCGAGGAGGGAGGAGCAGGGAACAAGAGGGAGGAGGAGGGATGAAGAGGGAGGAGGAGGGAGGAGGATGCAATTCAGCCCAGAGCCGACTTCCCTGTGCCCACTTACGACAGATGGCCCACAGAGGCCCAGTGCGTCAGACATTTCAAGACATGGCTCCGAAGGGGCCCATGACTCATGTAAGTTCGAATTCCTTGGCGTAGCAGGTTCCCTTTTTGGCCTCGAGAGTTGCAGCCTAGACGAGCTCATCGTCTCCCTGTTCTTTTCCAGGAAAAATGCCCGGAGAGTGATATCCAAAGAGGGCCCCGAGAGGCCTATCATGATTCCACGGAATGGTCCGTGCCGGAACTATTCTGGCTCAAGCCTGTGCATGGCAGCTCGAGGCTGCTAGGCAACTGACTTGCGGTCTTCAGCGCAGCGCGGCGAACTGGCCCGCTGAGAAAACGATTTCTCGTGCCGTGTCATCGCGCGTCCAGCGACGCGCCCCCTGCTGCCGCTGCCATTGCATCGTCGGAGGATATTCCAAACGAGAAAAAGATATCGATCGCTACAGCAGTCAGGAGATCGAGGAGATCAGTATTCAGTGCTATCGGCAGTGGCCCAAGCGTGACCATTGCATGGTAGCGGAGCTCTCGAGCTCCACGGACGGCCCCCATGGCGAAGAATTTTGATGACGTGATTCCCAAGTGGGGCGGGGGCCTCACCACGGTGGGCGACTACGAAAGAGACGTCAAGGCCAACGTTCGTGGGTCGGCGCCGGGGCGAGCGCTGCGCACGCGGACCGAGGCTCTGGCGGAAGCTGGAGGGCCGCGCTTGCCAAGCTGCCGGGGGCGTCGATTAGCGCGAGCTCGGGTCGGACAACGGCGCGAGCTTCCAGCTGAGACATCAGGTCTAAGCTCCGAGCTCAACCGATTCAGGGCGCCGGGAAGTACCTGGCAAGGTGGATCCTCGACCTGCGCAGGGGCGGCGGTGGGCCGATGCCGAGCAACATTGGCGGGGGCGACGAGGCGTGACGCGACTTGGTCAAGGTTTTGGACGCCGAGTATTTCACGCGCCAGAGGGTGGAGCGGCTGTCGGCAAGGGCGAATGAGTGGAACTCTCTCTACCAGGAGCTGGACTGGTTTCTCAGCGAGATAGTTTACGAGGGCCCGGGCGACGCCGCAGATGAGACCAGGGGGCTTGACACATGGCTGTGGAAGTTCACCGAGACAGGCCTCGAGGAGATATTTGAACATTCTGACTTTGGCGCGAACTTCCAGCGGGCGACGCCCCTGGATCAACTGCGCGGCTGGCTGCTTCCACGGCGCTCGCGGCTGGCGCCGTCCGAGCGCGCAGCGGTCATCGGCGCCGTCAATGGGGAACTTCGATTATAAAAGTATCGGCGAGCAGCTGCGCGCATCGTGGCCAGACGACGAGCTGACGAACTGCGACAGGAAGGGGAAGGGGCACCAAGGCCGTCACCGAGACCGCGGACGCGTTCGCGCTGGATGGGGACAAGACGAAGAAGAACCAGACGTGAAGAGCAGATCTACAAAAGGCAGTCCGAGACGTCGGTCGGCACCGAGAACGAGGGCGACGACAGCCCGGGGGTGGCCGTTCTACCGCGCAGAGGAGATCGAGCAAGCAGAGCAGGCCTTCGCCGCTTAGCAGCGCAGTTTTGAGGGAGCTCGAATCTGCTTCGACGTGCGAAGACAGCGAGGCAGTTCTACCCCGTGGATGAGGAAAAGAATTGCCACCGCGACAAGCCTTCGAGGGGACGGCCAGCTACTGCGAAGAGCCCGAGGCCAAACGGCAGGCCGTTCGACATGGGCGGGCGAACTTCATCGGGAGACTCGAAGGCGAGGACAAGTCGCAGAGGGCCCTGCCTGGCAATCGCGAGATGAAGGATCACTAGCCGCGGAGCCAGTCTGCCGACCGCGATCGTGGACCGAAGAAAGGCTTTTCCTCGTTTGTGTTCTATAACAGCCAGCGCGACGCCGAGATGGTGGTGACGATGATCAAGCACGACAGGTCGCTGCGCGAACTAGAGGACACGCTGAGCGTGCCAGGGGTTCCGAAGCGCCGCGACGATAAGCTCCTGGTGCCCTCCGCGCTGGAGGAGACGAACGACTGGGTGCTGCTCAGCGTGATGAAGAGTGCCTACCAGGGCTTCGACATTCAGGACATTGGCGCTACATCCTCCATCATCGGGATCCAGGTTGCCGAGAAGCTGCGCGACCTGATCTACGACGCGACGGGCAAGAACATCAAGGTGGACACCTCGCAAAAGACGACCTTCATCTTCGGCGACGGCAACTCCAAGACCTGCGCTGGCAAGACCACGTTCCCGTTGAACACCGCTGGTGTGGATGGCGATCTAGAGATTTACATCCTGGACGCTGACTCTCATTTGCTGATCGCTGTGGGCGTGCTACGACGTCTCGGAGCAGTGATCGACTGCGAGAAGAACGAGATCTATTTCAAGAAGCTCGGTCACCGAGCTAAGCTGCCCTCCCTTCCAAGCGGCCACTCACTGCCTCTCGTGGCCGAAGCTGACTTCGGCTTCGTGGCGACCCTCGAATAGGAGGTCGCGCACTCAACGCCGATCGCTGCGCCGGTGCTGGAGGGTAGAACAGACAAAGAGCAGCCGCAATTGCGCGCAGCCGCACGAGATCCCCTACATATGAACCCAAAGGCCCGGGAAGCCCAAGATGATGCCCCAGAGGGTCCCAAGACGAGCCCACCTACGAACGCAGCATCGAGTGCGTATTGAAGGCCTCCATCAACATCCTTAACGGGACCATCAAGATCATCAGCGGGTTTCGGAAGATCAAACGGCGACTCTCGGAATGTCGGGCACGGAAGCCTCTAGCACGTTAGAAGCGGCACCTCCGAGACCGATTTCGGTTACTCCCGGGAATTCGATGACGGAAACCATAAGTACCTCGTTTATTTCAACAACTATTTCGGATCACCAAGAAGCTGAGACACCTCCTCGCGAGCTCCCAGAGATCGCGAGATTTCCTGGGCGCGCTGAACATTCAGAAGTTCCTCCGTCCACAACCATTTTGGCAGGAGCCGAATCTATCTCGAGCCCAGAGCCCAGAGCTCAGCGATTCGCTTCAACTTCCATATCCTCATGGGCCTCAACCGCGAGGCGAAATGTCGCAAAGCAGAGACCCAGGATGTCAGGATCAAGGGCGAGGAGATGAACGAGAGGGATGCTCTACCTGTCGATCCAGCCAGCATCCCAGTGGACAGCAGATCGCAGCGGACGCTCTCGGCAACCCAGGGACGTACGCGACTACTGCCTGCTGGACGGCTCCCGGGAAAGTTTGTTCGCCGCGCTTGAGTGGAACTACTTTCTTGCCCGAGATCGAGGGGAACGTGAAGGGGGGCCCGGAGCTGCCCCTGAACGAGCACTTGCCGCAGTGGGAGATGTGGGCAATGAAGCTACATCAAGCCTGGACCTGTACGACGAGATGGAGCAAAGTAGTTTGCAAGATTCTCCTGCGTACCATCGAGAAGCAGAACTGGAAGCTGGGCGGACTTGGACTGCCTGCGCCGCTCTTCCGGACGAAAGCCCCGACCTGGAAGCCATGCGGGATGCCCAGCGTCAAGCAGGATAAGATTCCAGCTCCCACGGGGGCCAAGAGCAAGACCGCAGCAGCCTCCCAGCAGAGCAGGGGGTTTCGCGAGGGCATCGAGATCCTCAAGGTCCGATTTCTTGGCGAAATACCAAGACGTGAATGCCTTTGCGGGCGCCGACACGGAGGCGATCTACAGTCTGTTCAGCATGATGACGATCGCGAACCACCCCGATGTTCTTTGCACGCTCTACGAGATGACCCTGAGCGGCAAAGGGGGAGACCTGTGGCCGACTGGCAGCCTGCATCCTGCAGCAGCTGGGCGACGCCAAGCCGACGGTCAAGGTCAAGAAGGAGCAGGAGACGACGGTCAAGAAGCAGGAGATTAAGCCCCACATTCTCGGCGGCGCCATCAAGAGCCACTTCGCGCGGGGCTGCGCGGCGCCAGAGTGTCGCGCGCAGCGAGGGATATCCAAGAACGGGCCTATCATGAAGGTCAATCCCTACGGCTGGTGCCACAAGATGTGCGCGGAGGAGACTGCGAAGGTGGATTAGAAGAAGTTCGGGAGGGGCGGGTTTGTTGGAGTCGAGATGACAGCCGACATTTCGAAGGGCACCAGCGCCCAGCCATCAGGTCTGCGACGAGCAGTTTCAAGACCGCCTTGTTGGGAGCCATTCGCGACCTCCCCACCTTCGGCCGCCTGGCCATGGTCGAAGCCCGCGCACTTGAGGGCCCCATCCTCGGCCAGATCTGCGAGCCGAACGGTTTGGAGTTCGCGCGACGCGGACTGCGTGGCGGTTTCGACTTAAGCAGGCCGCAGGGCTACCACAAGGCCAAGTACATCCTCGACGAGAGGCGACCAGAACTATTTGTCAGCATTCCGCCCTGCGGACCGTAGTCAGTCATCCAGGGAGCCAGCCAGCGCGCTGATTAGCAGATGGAGAACCTTCGGCAGAAGCGCCTGAACAGCCAGCGGATCTTCGAAAACAGCATGCGTCTCATCAAGAAACAGCTCAGCAACCTCAAGGGATCGGTCATCGCCGAGCAGCCGCATAACAGCCGCTCTTGGCAGAAGACCTGCTGGAAGGATCTCCGCGAGCAGCTACCCTGCGAGGTCATCGTGGACGGCTGCGCCTGTGGACTGCGAGCCCCCGGCGCTGGAGAGCTCATGGAGGAGCGCTGCAAGTTCCTCACCAACAACAAGCACATCTGGGTAGCCCTTCAACTACTTCAATGTCGCGGAGGACACTATCACGAAGAAGTCGAAGGAAGTAACCGAGACGAAGTCTCAGGAATATGTCCAACATTACCCTGCCGAAGAATCCTGAGGACGTCTGCGCGCAACGCTGACCTGAGCTACTTCGAGGAGGAGACTGCGAACTGCCACTGCCTGGCAGCTAGACAACAGCCCCCCGCGGAGCCGACCCCAGAGTCGGCCGTGGAGCTGCTGCCGCCACAGGACGGGAAGGACCCCCTCGGCCTGACGAAGGACGCGATCAAGAAGTTGGAGAGCTACTTGAGGCTGATCCACGCAGATCTGGGACACCTTTCACGTGCTAATCTCATTCGCTATCTTCGGGGTCGAGGTGCCCGACCTGGAGTACTACGGCTCGCTCGCAATTTCCATGCGACATCTGCGATGTTCCCCGACCTCCTACGAAGCGGCCACCAGCATCATCAGCAGAGTCACCACATAATGGTCACGAAGTTCTGTTTGACGCCATCTTGGATTCGTCGCAGCACGAACACCAACCCCATGGCGCTCGCGGTGTCTGGGCGCGGGTTCCGACATTCTGGACGTACGTTTGATCGACGAGCAGAAGATACCATGTCAACTACGTCAAGTACGACCTGGAGACCTACAACACAAGTTCGCCAACGTCGTTCCTATGGCTGGGGCGCCCTAAAGTCATGCGCTACGACGCAGCTGGCAGCGCATTCTTCGACGAGTTCAGGGAGTGGGTCGAGAGTCGAGGCATGGACTGCCTTCCGCGTGCTGCTGACGCACGCTGGCAGATCGGGCGGGTCGAGCGCGCCATCCAAGCCTTCAAGGAAGCCCTCGGCGCATTCGACGAGATTATCTCTACCGACGTGTCCACCAGCGAAACGACCTCGCGAGGATCGACGGTGTCAGCCCGCTTCAGCGCTACGCCGGACGGACGCCTACTGGGACAACGGTTAACCTCGACGACGAGCCGAACAACCTACCGCTCGAGCTACGGGACTGCACGTTCGCCAGATATGCTCAAATACGTCGGCCAGCCCGACTGATCAGCACCCAGATCGAGAACTCCGACAGAGTCCAGAGGGCAGAGGCGGCGAAGTTCAGGTCGTTCAAGAAGTACTGTTGCAGCGGCTTAGTCTTCGTCTACCGGAGGCTCCCACCTGGAACCTGGAGGAAGAAGGGGCAACCGCGATCAATGCCCGGGCGAGGGCGCTGGTACGGGCCCGGACGAGTACTATGTCACGAACCCGCTAGCTCTGGACACCGACCTGGTCTACCTGGCGCAGTCGTGAACATCGCCCTGGCAGGGCGGCTCCACCGAGTTGCGCCCGAAGACCTACGACCAGCTACCCCTTCTGAAGAAGCTATGGGCGCGCTCCGATCTCGGAGCGAGCATCCAGGCACCTGGGCGTTCGGGGAGGTGCAGCAGCAGCTCGACACCAACGAAGTGAGCGACCTCACCAACGAGCCGCCACCCACCAGTGGCGGCCTCGCCTACGAGAACGGGGGAACTACACGCGCTCGAACCTTCGAGCGCAACCCAAGTGGGCCCTGGGCCGCCGATGAAGATGACGACCGGCCTATCCCAAGGAGCACCTCAGAGTTGCGCACATGGGGGCAGAGGACCAGCATCATCATCAGCTTCGCGACCAGCACCACCACCGCCAGCACCTACTAGACGTTTGCGACGGAGGCAGAATCCGTGGACGCAGGAGGAGCCGCAGGAGCCACTTATACAAGACGTACCACTCGAGCCACCGCCTGGAGTCGAATCACCTGCTGGGGGACCACCTTCAGAAGCAGCTGAAGTTCCAGCCGAAGCCGCAGAGGAGGCTGTTCAGATCGACCCGAATGACGATGACATCGAGGGTCATGTCTCGCAGAAGCCCTTCCCAGACCGCTCAGAAGCTGGAGAACTGGCGGTAGACCCTGACTCCGAAGAAGGTCGATCAGAACTACCTCAGAAGCGGACTTTGGACACCGACGAGATGACAGAGCTTCCCGCAAAGAAGTCCAGGATCAGCGCTGCAGTTCAGGAGGACTTCCCCTGCCACTTGCAGGAGGGTGCCTCCTACAGCGACTACGCCTACAGCATCCAGCAGTACGACGAGAACATGGAGGAGGACGAGCTGATCGTTTTGGAGATTCCAGGTAACAACGAGCACGCCTTCATGCAATACTTCGAGGACCTGAGTAGCTCCGTGGCTTCGCAGGCTCGCAAGGGCCGAGTGGAGGTATCATCCAAGAAGGCATCGCCAGACGGGAATACTATGTCACTTGAGGCCCAGCAGAAGGAGTGCACCTCCGTTCTCAGTGCCAAGGCCGCGAGGATCCTCAGCCGCAAGGGCACGGATCCAGCCCGTCCTCCACGCCTGTCGTTCCGTGCTAACCGCGAAGAAGGACGAACGACGTAATGTTCTACGAAGGAAAGTTCGACTTGTGGCACTCGGTTTCAGCGATCCCGATCTACCACATCTACGTGCAGAATCGCCCGTTGCTCCTCGACGTGCTCGCCAACTTCGCTATGGCCTCCAGGCGCAAGTGGCCATTGGAGAAGGCCGACGCAGCGATTGCATTTCTTCAAGGCGAGACCGATGAGGAGAAGCGGAACATCTTCGCCGACCCGCCCACGGATGTCCGCCAAGCTTTCGGCATGAAGGAGGACGAGGTGCTACAGTTTCTCAATCCGATGCACGGGTTCGCACACGCACTTCGGAAGTGGTGGCTACATGTCAAGGGTGCGCTCAACCGGCTCAAGCTTGAGGCCATCCAGCGCGAGCCCTGCGCCTGGGTCATCAGGGGCGACGACGGCGAGCTGATCGACATGGTCATCCTACATGTAGACGACATGATGATCGCCGGAGACCACGCTCGCAAGTTCTTCCGGCAGAAGCGGAAGGATATTCAACCAGTTTTCGAATGGACACCTTGGGGGAGCAAGGCCCTCTTTCAATGTCGAGTCAGCATCCGCCAGAAAGATGATTTCGCGTGCAGCCTCGCCCAGGACACTTACAGCATGAACGTGGAGCCGATTCCAGTCATGCGCAGGCGGAAAGCCTACTGACGGAGCTTCTGATCGCGAGCGCTCTGATTTACGGGGACGGCTTGGCACCGTGGGCCGGAGAGCGCAGCAGCCAGCGCCGTGGCTCAGCGCCGAAGTTTCTTTGCTACGAGCCGAGATTCCTACCGCGACGGTCTCCGCGACTCAGAAGATCAACGATGCCTGCGATTGAGAAGCTGGCAGTTTTCGGCTGGGGCGACGCCGCATGGGCAGCCCGGATCACTGGAGACTCCCATGGACGCGAGATGATCGCGCTGGCACCGCAATCGTTTCTAGCATGATCTACCATGACAGTGTCGCCGATTTGTTGGCGATCGTGCAAGTTGCCACGCGTTGCTAGAAGTGGCGCGAGTGCCGAGGTGCAGATGATGACGGAGACGCTCGACGAGATCAGCTACGTGCGACTGTCCATCTACGAGCTAGAGTGTGGCCACGTGGACTACACCAGCAAGCAGGCCGTGAACAGCGCCATCTCAACCTGTCCTGGAGTCCTGGTCACAGACGGGGAGTCTGGGCACGACGCCATCGAGAAGAGCGTGTCTGCTGGACTGCGTCTTCGAGACAAGAGGACCAGTATCGAGGGCCTGGGCGTCAGGCAGCAGAAGCAGCAGACGGGGCTCCAGATTCACCGGGTTCACAACGACGCGATGCTGGCCGACGGGCTTACGAAGGACCGCGCTGCCAAGGCCCTGCTGGAGTTCTTCAGAAGTGAGCAGTGTTGGCGCTTTGTCCGGTCAGCACGCATGCCAAGTCCGAGGACATCGACAAGCTAGACCACGGCCCGCCGCTGCATCCGGACACCGCCCTGGAAGCCCTGCTGTACTTCTCGCGCGACGACGACTCAGCAGGCTGGGACTGCCGGGCATGAGGCCCTCTGGGGCGGGGTGAAGCCTCCCGCGAGCTCTGTGTTTTCTGTAAATTTAGGAGGTAAGGCCAGGCTTCGATGCCGTAACATCGAACTTTACCTTTTGGGCGTGCAACTCACAGCCCAGAGCCTGCAACTCACAGCCCAGAGCCTACCTCCCTGTGCCTACTTACGACAGATGGCCCACAGAGGCCCAGTGTGTCAGACATTTCAAGACATAGCTCCGGAGGGGCCCAGTACATATTTTCCATAACTCATGTAAGTCCGCGTTCCCTGGCGTAGCAGGTTCCCTTTTTGGCCTCCAGAGTTGCAGCCTAGCCGAGCTAATCGCCTCTCCGTTCTTTTCCCAGAAAAGGGCCGCAAAAGGTCGATCCCCCCAAAAAAGGAAGAGGCCGATCATGTTTCAACAGAATGTTCCGTGCCGAAGCCATTCTGGCTCAAGCCTCTGTATAGCAGATCGAGGCTGCTAGGCAACTGACTTGCTGTCTGAACCGCAGCACGGCGATCTGGCCCGCTGAGAAAACGTGTTCCTGAACCGTGGCGTCGCGTGTCCAACGACGCACCCCCCCCATCAACTGCAATCACATCGTTCGAGGAGGTTCCAAACGAGATAGAAATATCGAACACTACATCAGTCAGGAGCTCGAGGAGATCAGTATTCAGTGTCATCGGCAGTTGTCTAAATGGGACCATTGCAGAGGAAACGCGAGGAGGAGAAGGGGGAGGGGGGAAGAGGGAGGAGGAGGGGACAGAAGGGAGGAGGAGGGAGGAAACGGACGGAAGGACGTAGGAGGGAAGAGGAGGGAAGAGGAGGAGGAGGAGGAGGAGGAGGAGGAGGAGGCTGAGGAGGGGGAGGAAAGGGATGAGGAGGAGGAGGATGAGGAGGAGGAGGAGGCGGAGGAAGACGGATGCGGAGGAGGAAGAGGAGGAGGAGGACCAGGACGACGAGGACGAGGAGGAGGAGGACGAGGAGGAGGAGGAGGGGGTGGAGGAGAAGGAGGAGGAGGAAAAGGAGGATGATGAAAAGGCTGAGGAGGACATAGGAGGAGGGATGCGGAGGAGGAAGAGGGAGGAGGAGGGAGGGGGAGGGAGGAGGAAATAATAGGAGGGGGGAGGAGGGATGGATGGAGGGAGGGAGGAGGGGAGGGTGGGCGGGAGGGATGGCGGGACGGACGGGGGGATGGCGGGCGGGAGGGAGGGAGGGGGGACAGCGGGAGGAGGAAGCGGACGAGGGAGGAGGAGGAGGAGGAGGCGGTGGAGGAAAAGGAGGAGGATGAGGAGGAATATGAGAGGAGGAGGAGGAGAGGAGGAGGAGGAGGAGGAGCAGGAGGAGGAGGAGGAAGAGGAGGAGGAGGAGGAGGAGTCAGGAGGAGGAGGAGGAGGAGCAGGAGGAGGAGGAGGAGGAGGAGGAGGAGGAGCAGGAGGAGGAGGAGGAGGAGGAGGAGGCTGAGGGGAGGAGGAGGAGAGGGAGGGGGGCGGGGAAAGGGAGAGGGGAAGGGGGAGGGGGAGAGGGGGGCAAGCTAGGTGCGCTCGCGTCATATCTGACATCCTACCCCCTCCCTCCCATCCCTTACCATGGCGTAGATCTCCTCTCTACTCGCACAGTCGGGTGTTGAGCAGGGCAGTGATCCCGAAAAGGGTACGCGATGCATTGTAGAGCACGGCGTGGCATGGCGTAGAAGAGCACCGCAAAGCGTGGTATGTCACAGCATGGCGTGGCGTGGCGAAGTGAATAATTTCATCACAACGCTTTGCAACGCAACGCATGGCATCGCACAGCGGCCCCGAACATAACATTGCATATCATGGCGTTGAAGATCAAAACGTATCATGGCATAGCATGACGTGGCACTTACGCAATGGATATGACAGCTGCAACTGAAGGCATAGCATCGCGCAGCGGAACGCAACCTAGCATTGCATTGCATGCCGTGGCATGGCACGGGACATGACGCCAGCGCTGCAGCGGGAGCACGATTCGGAACGAGCGAAAGCGCGGAAATGAGGCCAGCGCTGCAGCGGGAGCATGATTCGGAACGAGCGGAAGCACGGAAATGAGGCCAGCGTTGCAGCGGGATCACGATTCGGAACGAGCGGAAACCCGAAAATGAAGCCCGCGCCTCAGCGAGAACATGATTTTGAAAAAACAAGCGAACACCAACCTCCGGGACATCTTGTGTGTAAAAAACAATACGCGGAAAGGGGTGCCCGCCATTTTCCGCACGCCATCAGGGTATGGAGGAGAGTAGAATTCATATTGTGTAGTTCTGGAAGAGGAGGAGGAGGAGGAGGAGGAGGAGGAGGAGGAGGAGGAGGGAGGAGGAGGAGGAGGAGGAGGAGGAGGAGGGGGAGGGGGAGGGGGAGAGGGGAGGAGGAGGAAGAGGAGCAAGCGGGGGGGGAGAGGAGGAGAGGAGGAGGAGGAGGAGGGATGCGGAGGAGGAGGAGGAGGAGGAAAAAGGAAGAGGAGGAGGAGGAAGAGGAGGAGGAGGAGGAGGAGGAGGAGGAGAGAGGAAGAGGAGGAGGAAGAGGAGGATGAGGAGGAGGAGGAGGAGGAGGAGGAAAAGGAGGAGGAGGAGGAGCATAAGGAGGAGGATGAGGAGGAGGAGGAGGGGAGGAGGAGAAGGAGGATGGTGGAGGAGGAAGAGGAGGAGGAAGAGGAGGAGGAGGAGGAGGAGAAGGAGGATGGAGGAGGAGGAGCAGGAGGAGGATGAGGAGGAGTCAGGAGGAGGAGGGCGGAGGATGCGGAGGAGAAGGAGGAGGAGGAGCAGGAGGAGGAGGAGGAGGAGGAGGAGGGGGAACAGGAAGCGGAAGAGGAGGAGGAGGAGGAGGAGGACGAAGAAGAGTTGGAGGAGGAGGAGGAAGACGAAGAAGAGGAGGAGGAGGATGAGGACAAGCTAGGTGCGCTCGCGTCATATCTGACGTCCTACCCCTCCCTCCCATCCCTTACCATGGCGCTGATTTTCTCTATCCGCGGACGCGTGTCGTAGCGGACCTGTGGCTCCGCGCGCGCGTGCGTAGTGGGTGGTGGTGCGCGTGCGTGCGTGCGTGCGTGTGTGCGTGGTGTGGTGGTGGTGTGGTGGTGCTGGTGCTGGTGCTGGTGGTGGGTGGTGCTGGTGCTGGTGCTGGTGGTGGTTGTGGTGGTGGGTGGTGGTGGTGGTGGTGGTGGTGGTGGTGTGGTGGTGGTGGTGGTGGTGCGGCGCGGTGGTGGCGGGCGGATGGGCGCGCGAGAAAGAGGCCCGCGCTGGGGCGAGAACGCCATCCTGAACGACGGAGGCCAAACACCGATCCGAAAATGAGGCCCACGCTGCAGCGGGAGCACGATTCGGAACGATTCGGGAGCAGAAATGAGGCCGGCGCCTCAGCGAGAGCAGCATTTGAAAAAAACGCAGGCGAAAACCCGTTCCAGGGAATCCTGTGTGTAAAAAACAGTACGCGGGGGGGTCGGATATCTTCGGGACGCCATCAGGGGAAGTGGGAGAGTATTTTCATATTGTGTAATTGTGGAGGCAGAGGAGGAGGAGGAGGGGAAGGAGCAGAAGGAGGAGGAGGAGGAGGAGGAGGAGGAGGAGGAGGAGAGGGATGAGGAAGACAAGCAGGAGGCGAGGAAGAGGAGAGAGGGAGGAGGAGGAGGAGGAGGAGGAGGAGGAGGAGGAGGAGGAGACTCGAGGAGAGTGGGAGGAGGGCCCGCGTCCAGACCCCAGCGATCTCGGCCGTGCCCGCGAGGCCGCGGCGAAGCCCAAGAGCTCCGCCCCGCCGGCGAGCGACGCCGCGGGGAACCCGAAGGCCGTCTCCGCCGGGCACACATCGGGGGCTGCGGCAGGGACGGCTCCTCCCTGGGGGGTAACGTTGAGGGGGATCGGAGATGGGCTCAGGGGAAGCGCATCGGACTGATGATGCTCTGTCTGTGCGGTCTGCCAGGTCCGCCGGGTCTGCCTTGTTTGCCGGGTCTGCCGGGTTTGCCGGGTTTGATAGGTTTGCCGGGTTTGATGGGTTTGCCGGGTTTTCCAGGGCCCGCTGGGTTTGCCAGGTCCGGCGGGTCTGTCAGTTTTGCCGGGTCTGCTGAGTCCGCTGGGTCTGCTGGGTCTGCTCGGCCCGCCGGGTCCGCTGGGTCCCCCGGGTCTGCTGGGTTTGCCGAGTCTGCCAGGTTTGCCGGGTCTGCCGGAGGCGGCGGGACTCGCACGCGCGGAACTCGCACGACGCACGGAACTCGCACCCATGGAACTCGCACGCATGGAACTCGTAACTCGCACGACGCGGAGCTCGCACGAGGCGGAACTCGCACGCATTATTTGAACTCACACTGAGCGGGACTCGAACGGACGGAAGTTGCACGAAGCGGAATTCGTCCAGACGCAGCTCGCACGCGCGGAACTCGCACGGACGGAACTCGCTCGCATGAATTTGCTGTGGGTCTGAAGCTTCTCTGTGTGCGAGTTCCGTCCGTGCGAGTCCCGTCCGTGCGTTTCGCGTCCGTGCGAATTTCGCCCATGCGAGCTCCGTCCGTGCGAGTCCCGCGCGTGCGAGTTCCGTCCGTGCGAGCTCCGTTCCGTGTGAATTTCGCCCGTGCGAGTTCCGCCCGTGCGAGTTCCACTGCCCGCCGCTCCACATGGGCGGGGTGGACGGACGGACGGAGGGCGGGCGAGGGAGGGAAGTGGCAGGTGTATGGTTGCTGTACTGCTCATGCGCTGCGCGGTGCTCAAGGGCACGGCGGTGCCCACCAGCACCGTTCCATGCGGGGCGTGGTGGTGGCCGCCTGCGCGTGACGCCTGTAGACTCGTAGGATGGTCCTCTGGCGGTCCCAACATTCACTGGCGTGCTCGAAACGCTCCCCGTTCTCACACGCATGTTGCTGGTGCTGATGAGCATGTTTCGAGGCCTAAAAGGGCCCGAACACGCCCGAGAGGTTTCCCAAGAAGCTTCCAAACTTCCCACGAGGGTCCGCAAAGGAGGAGCCCGAACTGACATGTCAGACTCTTTCGCGATGGATGGTCCCCCACACAGCTAAGAAAAGCCCAAGAGGGCCCCAAGAAATCTCCAAGACGCCCCGAAGACGCCCCAAGGGGCTCCCAGGAGGGCCCCAGGAGGCCTCAAAAGTACCCGAAGAACATCTCGATGTAGCAGGCATGGCACTGAGGCGCTCCACTGTGGAGCCGATAGGGATCGTTGTCGCCACAGGCTGAGATCTTCATTCAGACGCTCACAGACGGAAGCGCCAGGAACTGAGACGAGAGAGAGATTTGCCACACGTTCTTTGGCGGCGCTGGGGGGGCTGCCGTTCGAACCGCATTCCTCGGTTCCACGGTCCTGTCCAAACGAGTCGCGCACCCCTGGAGCATTCTCGGCGTGGTGCATCTGCTGGAAACCAGTTTGGGCCTCGCGTTCGCTCTCATAGACAGCCACCCTTCACAACGAAGGTTCCAAAACAATTGCGGTGATACAATATGGGCGGACGGAACGAGCGAAGCGATTCAACTGATTTCGGATCGCCTTGGCCAGAGAGGCCCCCAAACTAACAAACGGCGATTTTTTTCGAGACTTCCTCGCCATTCAATCACGTTGGTAACGTCCCAGCCACGACGACAACGACTCCCGCTCTTCAGTTCCTCACGATTTACTCGGAGACGCTCTGACCATAGAGGGACCCGAAATCAGGAACGGTGCTCTCGTCCGACACTCCCTTGGAATCCAATCAATTTCGCGACAGCCCACCTACGACGGCAACGGCTCCCGCTGGATTCTTCCTGACAACTGACGCCGAGACGTCCTGGTTGGTGAGTTGTCCGCGGGCGCGTTAGCTCGCATTACGGTCATTGCATCGCAGCGTGCATGCAATGTACATTTCTGATTTCTTCTTCCAGGAGCTAGTACGAAACGAAGCCCCGAAAGGGGGTTGGTTCGTAGACTTAGCGGGCGGGTGCCAGGAAGAGGGAGAAACAAATGAAAGGTAAAGCTGATTTTGGGTTGGGTCGCATGTTCGCAGGATGGTCGTTGTCGTTGTTGCCCTCGTCGGCGGCGTCGTCGTCGTCGCCTTCTTTGTCGTCGTCTTCATCGTCGTCCTCGGTGTCTTCGTCGCCCTTGTCGTCGTCAGTGTCGTCGCCCTCGTCGTCGTCGTTGTCGTCGTGGTCGTCGCTGCCCGCGTCGTTGTCGTCGTGGTCGTCGCCCTCGTTGATGTTCGCTGGATGCATTGCACACTATAATACTGGCCCGCCCGACCGGCCTGTGAGGGTCCGCACGCCCGACCCGTCCGCAAGGATCTGCCCGCTGGCCGACCGTCAGTGTCCACCCTTCTGGCCCGCCCTTTAGGCCTTAGGGTTATCGTCGCCGTCGTCGCGTTCATCGGCGTCATCATTGTCCTCCTCGTCGTCGTCGTCGTCGTCGTCGTCCTTGTCGGCGTCGTCGTCGTCGTTGCCCGCGACCTCGTCATCGTCTTTGTTCTCGTTGCCGCCGTCGTCCTCGTCCTGTCGTGTTCGTCGCCCTCGTCACCGTTGTTGTCGTCGCCCTCGTCGTCGTCGTCGTCACCCTCGCTCTCGTCGTCGTATCTCTCGTGCGTGTTCTGCTGGATGCTTGGACGCTACTGTCATGTCACGGCCGACCCGACCCGCCCGCTCGGTAGGGCCCGCCCGCCCGACACGCATTTTGGGACCCGCCCGCCCGACTCGCTCGGTAGGGTCCGCCCCCCCGACCCGCTCGACCCACCGGCTAGGGTCCGCCTGCCCGACCCGCCAATTAGGATCGTCGTCGGAGTTGTCGCCCTCGTCGTCGTCGTCGTCGTTGGCCTCCTCGACGTCGTCCTCGTCGTCGGTGTCGTCGCCGTTGTCACCCTCGTCTCATCCTCGTCCTCGTCAGCGACCCCGTCCTCGTTGTCGTCTTCGTCGCCCTCGTCGTCGTCGGCTTCGCCCTCGTCGTCGCCCTCGTGGATGTCCGGCTGGATGGATTGCCCTGTTCGGGTCCGCGGGCGGGCCCCCTCACAGCCGCGGGCTGGCGCTGCCAGAGCCTGCCCGGGGTCCACGCCGAGCGCACCCGGCACGCCGCAGCCACCCGTGGCTCCACAGGGAGGGCGCGCCGCCCTCCCGGCAAGGGTCTGACTCCCCCCATGCAGCACCTCGACTGCGGCGCCCCGGGCCCGCCTGCGGACCTGCTCCCCGCGCCAGCCGGGCTGGAGCCGTTCCCGTACACTGTGAACTTCGCGGACCTCCCGCTGGTGGAGGTCCCTCGAGATCCCGGCGTCTCCACGTTTTCGAGCCGAGCGTTTTCCCATGATTTCTGGCCCCGTGACCCGCGCAGATCGATCCGGCTCGGGAGCTGGCTCGCAGAAAGTTGGGGCTTGGGGCTCCGGGCGTGATTTTCGACGATGCTGCAATCTTTTAGCCGCGTCGGATCTCAGGGGACCTCCCGCTGGTGGAGGTCGTGCGGGTGCCGGGTTGGCCGGTGCCCGCCGCCCAGGTGCTCCAGGGGCGGCAGAGCCTCGCGGGGCTGCAGCAGCGGGTTCGTGCCGTGTCGGCGCGGCGGCGGGCCCGCGGACACCAGCGCTGGTGATCGAGGTTGAACACCGCTAGTGGCGGGGGGTCGGTCGGCATCGAACGATCTGCGCCCTCGGAAGGCCGCGATCTTTGCAGGGTGAGCAGTCCGCGCGGTGTCAGAGGCAGAACCCAGCGCACACGTCGTCAGGACATGAACCTGCCGTAAGTGAGATCCGGTGTTGTTCGGATGGGGTTAGGACGAGGATAATCCGTCCAGAGCTTTGCGGAACGCTCTCAGAGCGTTCTGGAACGCTCTAAGAAGGCCGCGGCGACCGAGGCATCCTGATCCCTGGGATCTCTGAGATTCTCAATATTTATCCTCGTCTTGGCTTCGTCTTGGTCATTCCGCCCTCCCCCCGCCCCCGCACCCCCTTTCTGGACGGAGGGTTGAGTATGTTCCTCGCCAGGTCCCCTCCCTCTCTATAGAGCTGCGCGCAGGAATGTCGGCGCGTCGTCAATGGTGGTCAGCTGTTCCCAAGCAGATATTGCACATTGAAAAAAGACTAGACCTGGCCCCCGAGGCATATTCAGCTGAGAAGCTTCGATGCCACCTCTTATTATATCTGGCCGCGCGCGTCGTGGTCGTCTGCAGTTGCTTCGGCCGTGAATCCTGGCGTGGAATTTTCGGGTGGGCGCTTTATGCAGGCGATTGCCCAAGCATTGAGGGTGCGGGGGCGGTGCTCTTTGAAGGCTTGCGTGCCGCGTTCTACGAGCGGTTCGTCAGCCTTCCCTTGGCACCTCTCGCGGATTACGTCGGTTCCTCCGCGGGGTCCTCGTGGTCCGCTCTGGCCGACCTGAGCGGCGCAGGGTACTGCCTTCCCGCCGCCGCATTCTCTGCGAAGGCTGTTTCGTCGGCGCTCTGGTGGCCCGCTGGCGGGGGTCATCAGGGCACCTTCGCAAGTAGGCGGCGATCGCCGCTCGCATCCACTGGGGAGCTCGATCGCTGCCCGCAGCGCGCTTTGGCCCGCGGCCCAGGCGCGCGGGCTGAGGAGCGAGCGCGGGCCCTGGGGCGAGGCTCCGTCGCTGCATTTCATCGCGGCCGAGCTCGGCGTGGGGCTTGCTCGCCGCCAGTCAGCCGACAGCATGGGCGGACGACGCATCCGCGTGGGAGGGGTTCGCCGTCCCCGACGGGCCGCGCAGGTCCGACTTTCGCCCGTTCTCGCCCCCGACAGCGGCGCGCACCGCTGGCGGCTGGGCGAGGGCGAGGCGAGTTGTGCCGCGATCCCCTCGGCCATTCGGGCTGGGGACATTTTGCCGGTATTGCCCGTGTCTTTTCACTCAGCCGAACTTCTCAGTTTGGCGGGGGCGGATGTGTTCAGCAGGCTGGTCGGCCCCTTTCAAGCGGTCAGCGTGTCCTCACCCGGCGCGGCGTCGCGCCCGCTGAGCACGACCCCATTCAGTGCTGGTGGTCGATCCAAAGATCTCCGAGCTGGAGCTGGAGGTCCTGGCCCTGGGCTTGTCCCGTTCGGCTCTGTCCGTGGCCGCGCGCGCTGGCCGCGCCCTTCTCGTCGGCCTGCGCGACGGCTAGGCGGCGATTCACGGCGCGGCGCCCTTGGGCGTTGAGGGGCGCCCGCTGGCCTGGAGAGAGCGACGCCAGCGACGCTCTACTTTCCCGCGGGCGAGTTCGCAGCGGGCGTGGGGGAAGACGACGCCGACGTCGAGGGGCGCCGCCCCCTCCCCGCGCAAGCGACGCCGCTGCCAGCGGCGCCTCCGCTGCCGCCGCGGCCCGGTTTCGGCGCCGCGCCGAATCCCTGGCCGAGCGAGGCCCGCCCGCGCGCAAAAGGGGCGATCGCCGAGGGCGCGCCTATGACCCGCGCAGGAGCCCAGTTGGAGATCCACCGGCTGATGGCCGCGAATGCGGCCCAGTCGGTGGCTCCGCCTCCAGGCGCGCGCCCAATCGCGCTTGGCGCCCGCGTCGAGGCGCCCCGGGCGTTTTCGGGCGATGCGGCGCGCGTGGGCGCCCTTCAGAGGTGCCTGCAGGCGATGCCGGCGCGCCGGCGCAGTCGCCCCCCTCCCCCCCCCCACTCGGCGCGCCCAGAGCCGCGCCCCGGCGCCCGCGTCGGCGTTGGCGACGTCGCGGGGCAGGAGGGCGCGCGCGGGCGCGCGTCCGCCCCCGCCGCCGCCCTCGGCGCCGCCGCCTTTCCCCGGGGCTGGCCGGGCCCGACGAGGTCGGCGGCGACGTCGGGGAGGGCGTCGCGGAAGACGGGCGTCGCCCGAGCAGCGCCCCAGAATCCAATTTGGAGCCGGCCCGGCGTTGCTGCTATTGTTTGGGCCCCCCAAGCTGTCAGGGCAGCCCGGCGTCGCATCCCCTCTGGGGGACACTCAGCGACCGCATTCATCCTGGTGCCCCCGCCCCTCTCGGGGCAGCGGTCGAGAGGGGGGCCGTCGGGGCCTCGGCGCGCGGGGTCGTCGGTCGCAGGGAGTGGCAGCAAGTGCTGGTGCAGCGCGGGCGAGAGATTTGATCCATCCTGCGGCCGAACCTCGCTCGGGCTCTGGGGGCGGAGCCGTCCGCGGTCGCCCCCATGGCCATGTTCCAGCGCATTCGCGGGCGCGTCCAGCTGGGGGCTCGCCCAGCGACGCGCGAGATGCTCGCCCACTTCGCGTGGCCGAGCGCGGGGCTGCGGCGCGCGTCCGAGAGCGGGGGTGCAGACAGGGTGGGGCGGGAACTCCAATGAGTTGCCAGTGCGCGTTTCTGAGACCCCCGCGCCCCGCTCTTTCCTGCCCCGCGCCCTGCTTCGGGCCATGGTTGCACTTGGCCTGCTGCGGGGCTGGCCTCTCGCGGCGGCCTTGCTGCTGCTGGGTTCCGCAATGTTCCCCCGCCCCGGCGAACGTCTAGTCGCGCGCCCACGTGACCTGTCGCTCCCTAGCGACCGCTTCGAAGCCAGCGGGGGTGCATCCCACGCCGCGAAGGTACCGGGGACCCGTCGCACCTTCACGACGCAGCACGTTCGCTGCTCCGACAGGGCGACGGCGAGGTCCCATGGAATTTGCGTTCCAGCATTTGTGCCCCGCCGATGCGCCATCACCGTTCGGGGACAGCGGCTTCCGCACTCGGTGGACCCATCTGCTTTCGGCTTTGCTCGTTCCGTTGTCCAGCGCGGCCTCTGCGTTGAACCTCGCGCCAGCTTGCCTCCGAGGTTCTGGGGCAACCCACTTCTACGTGGCCACGGAAGACGCCCCTCGCGTCTTCTGGCGCGGCCGTTAGCGGTGGGCCTCCGGCGCCGAGCGCGATCTCCAGGCTGCCGCCGTGTCGTCGACCGGTTTCGCCAGCCCTGCCTTCCTTGCCCCGAGCGCGCGTGGCGTTCTATGCCGCGAATGGCGACACCCTGGCCGCCCCCTTTCTATATTCGGGCCCTCCTGCGCGGTCCGCGGGAATCTCGCCCGCCCGCCCAAGTCTCGTCGCTGCGCAAGGGCTTCGAGCGTGGGCATAATGGCTGCATGAACGTGGCCGTCGGCAGGTTCAGCCATCGCAGCGGCGCAGCGCGGCCCGCGCGCGCCCGCCGGGGCCTGGCCTCTCGGCGCCCCGCCCGCGCTCGCCGGCTGTGGCGATGCTTTCTCTGCTTCTCTCTGCCCGCGCGCGCGTCGCGGTCGTTTGCGGCTGCTTCGGCCCCCGCCCTCCGCCCCCCCCTCTGACTGTCCTTCCTCGTCCGAAGTCAGCGCCGCTAAATGTGCCCGTCGACGCGCAGGGGGGCATCTCCATGTGAGCGGCACCGCGCGGCCCGCGCGCGCAGGCAGGGGCCCTGCCGTTTCGGGCCCCGCCCGCGCGCGCCGGCCGCGGCGTCCGCCCGACGCCCCCTGGCCAGCGCGGAGCGGCAGAATTTGCGGGCCCTGAGATCTGACGCGGCGAACAAATTGCAACATCGGATGACATCACGCCCGGAGCCCTAGACGCCATCTTGCTGCGTCGCGTCTCGAACCATGTCGATGTGCGAGAGTCCTGGGTCCTGGGGCCCGAAGAATTAGCGAAGACGCCTGGTTCGGACAAATTGAGACGCCAGGGTCTCAGGGGTCACCGATGCCTCGTTTCCTTCGTCCAGGGGGGCGGGGTCAGACGGGGTTAGGACGACTGCGGATCCATTCCAGAGCGTCCCGGAACGCTATGAGAAGGCCGCGGCGCCCGATACCTCCTCCAGATCCGCGGGGCCTCAGAGATTGTCCCAATCAGTGCTTAGAAGGGGTCCTAGCGGACATAGAAAAGATGGGCGAAAGTGGTTGGCCGATTTCGGTGGGCGGTTCTCGGTGGGCGGCTTTCGGTGAGCGCCCCCTCCAGAGATTGGCGAAAGTGGCCGGCCGATTTCGGCGGCTGCCTGTCGGTGGGCGCCCCCTCTCCATCTCTTTCTCTCTTTCTCTCTCTCTCTCTCTCTCTCTCTTTCTTCCTGTCTCTCTTTTGTAATCCGTAAGGGCTTCGCCCCCTGCCGCCGGCCCCCTCTCTCGGAGAATGGGCCATGGAAGAGCTAAGTCATGAGGCTTTGGCGCTGTCGCGCAGCAGTATCGGAACTTCATGCGAGGCCGATTCGCAATCGGCAAAACCAACTGATAACAAGAGGGGTTACCACACAGGGCGATTGGTAAAACGTGTATGGTTTACGAGCTTGGTTACCACACCTTGGGATTAGAGGGCCGAGGGAGTACTCGCAGTTTGGGTTACCACGCCTTGCGATGGATGTCCGTGAGGGGTGGCACCGAATTTCAGAAATGTGGCAAATCCCATGTGTTTTGGGACCCTGACCCCGCGGATCTGCGTGAGGGGTGGCACCAAATTTCAGAAATGTGGCAAATCCAATGTGTTTCTGGACCCTGACCCCGCGGATGTGCGGGGTGGCACCGAATTTCAGAAATGTGGCAAATCCAATGTGTTTTTGGGCCCTGACCCCGCGGATCTGTGTGAGGGGTGGCACCGAATTTCAGAAATGTAGCAAATCCCTTGTGTTTTTGGACCGTGACCCCGCGGATCTGCGTGAGGGGTGGCACCGAATTTCAGAAATGTGGCAAATCTCATGTGTTTTTGGGCCCTGACCCCGCGATCTGCGTGTTTTTGTGGCAAATCCCTGTGTTTTTGGACCCTGACCCCGCGGATCTGCGTGAGGGGTGGCACCGAATTTCAGAAATGTGGCAAATCCCCTGTGTTTTTGGACCCTGACCCCGCGGATCTGCGTGAGGGGTGGCACCGAATTTCAGAAATGTGGCAAATCCCATGTGTTTTTGGACCCTGACCCCGCGGATCTGCGTGAGGGGTGGCACCGAATTTCAGAAATGTGGCAAATCCCATGTGTTTTTGGACCCTGACCCCGCGGATCTGCGTGAGGGGTGGCACCGAATTTCAGAAATGTGGCAAATCCCATGTGTTTTTGGACCCTGACCCCGCGGATCTGCGTGAGGGGTGTCGATTTCGAGCCCCCCCAGCAATTCAGACAACGCGCCCAGGGACGCTAAAAATTTGTTTGGGCCTCCCCCCCCCTCGCGCGGTCAATCAACTAGTTACAGTAACCAGCAAGAAGCAGAACTGTAACACTGGAAACTACAAGCTACAACTGGTACTGGAAACTGCGAACCCACTGGAAGCTACAACTGTAACACTGGAAACAACAAGCTACAGCCTGGTGGCCCCACAAGGGGGCCGGCGGATTCGTTTTGTTGTTTTTCCCCCCCTCTCTTTCTTTCTCTCTCTCTCTCTCTGTCTCTCTCTCTGTCTCTCTCTCTCTCTCTCTGTAACTTTCTTTTTTTGCTCATTTGTCTTTGTTCTCTCTCTCTCTCTCTATCTGCGTCTCTCTCTTTTCTTCTTTTGTTTGATGGTGTTTTTTTCCCCGGGCCGTTGTGGGGGCGTGTTGTGGCCCTCTTGAGTCGTCGAGGGCCCTCTCAGGCCGACGAGGGTACCTCTGGAGGCCCACGTGGGTCATTTTGGGTATTTCGTGCGCCGTCCCGGGGCAACATTCAAGACCTCCTTGGCCATTTCGAGCCGACGGATGCCCGAAGTAGCGAAGATGCCACAACCCTCCCAACAGACCCGGGCAATCGATGCGTTAGCCTCCTAGAACCCTCTTTCGAAATTGCGGCCGGCATGGTGCTTGGAGAAACCTTCGGACCATCCATTGATTGGGTTATTTCTCCGGTAAAATTCTCTATGTGTCCCCACCCGAATGTTATCCGTCCTGGTTTCGTCCTTCGGGGGGGCGATCCGCCCCTACCTTGCGGTTCTGGCGGGCCACAGGTGCTGCTTTCGCCAGTTCCGTCGTGCAGGTCGGACGGCCGGGACCAAACGAGTGCAGGAGGGGGCCAGAACAAAAGTTGTGGTTGGGCAGAACACCTGCGTACAGCCGGCATCGATAGTAGGGATGGGTGCGCGTCGGTCGTTAAACGTATGTATTTAGGGATCCCCAGATCCCAATGTACTCCCAGGCGCCTTCCTACTTCAAGAGGCTAGCGGTTTTCCCTATTCCCTCCTCTGCAGGGTGCGGCGGAGACACAATTTATTTCCAACGCCCTCCTACTTCATGCTTTTACCCGCTCCTTTGCATCCTTGCCTTTTCGGTCCACCTTAAGCATTTTCAAAGGCCAACCCCGCTCGAAACGCCTCGACATGGGCGTCCAAGGCCCCGCATTCTTTTAGCGCATCCTTGCTATCTGTTTCGACTGTAATCGTATTTTTCCTATTTTCGGAGATCCGTGTGGATTTCTTGGATCGGTGCTGCCCCCCCCCCTCCCCCCCTGGCGCGCTCCGCGCGCCAAGCGGGAGTTCGACCGCCGATCCAGGAGTCCGCTCGTCTCCTCCCTCGGGGGTCCGAAGTGGTTCACCGCGACTTCCGCAGGGCCCCACCGACGCCGACCCAGCCGAGGAGGGAGCCCCGCATGCCGATCCCGCCCAGCGGACACGAAGGCTCCCAGGAGGAGGAGGGGGAGGCGGAGGAGGAGGAGGAGGAGGAGGAGGAGGAGGAGGAGGAGAAGGAGGATGATGAGGAGGACTAGGAAACAGGAGGAGAAGGAGGAAGACTAGGAGGAAGAGGACGAGGAAATAGAGAAGGTGGAGGCGGAAATTGCTCTTGTTCGATGAGCTCAATGGTGCTTTAGATAGCAGGGGCGGTGCGGATGGGCTCAGAGGATTGCGTCGCATCGCCGGTGCATCAGCGATGCGGCGGTGCGATCGGCAGCCTGGCTTCTCATGTTTTCCATCTCGACATCCAGTATGCGCGGGGGGGCAAGGCGGTGCGATCCTCCGGTTCCATCTGCTCTGGTCAAATTTTGGAGACCTAAATACGCGTGCATTGGTGTGTCGCGTTGGGGGGCCCATATGAACGGGCTGGCCTGCGCGGAGTGGATCGCGTGGGAATGGCTTCCACCCGCGCGCTCGGGACGGGGGGCAGGGCGTCGGGTGAGGCCGTCGCACGGGGAGGCACGGAGGGATGCTGTCTGAACAGTGCGGGGTGATGAGGTGCCTTTGTGTTCCAATAGCCGGTGTCGCTCCAAAGGCACCCACGACGATCGATTTTGTCATTTTTCACACCCCAAAGCCCTCACGCGGAGGAGGAGCAGCAGCGGGTGACAGAGGGAGGAGGATGAGGAGCCCCAGCCAGGCGGTTCGAGTCAGCCAGTCCATGGGCTCGATTGGCGCACGGTCCTCAACGGTTTGCTGGCCCGTGCTGTCGTGTTCATGGTTTGGGGGCCCGCTACGGGCCTAACAGACCTGCTAGACATCTTTCCGCGTATTGTTGTTTGTGACGATGGAGGCCTGGGCCCATACCCAAGAAGACAAGTTTGCGTAAACATGAATGCTTGAATCTCCGCGCGGATTCTTTGGATCAGCGTTGGAATGCTCCCTGGCGGCGCCTCCAGCGACGCCGCGTGGCGCGCTCCGCGCGCCAGTGGGCGGGGTGCCAGGCGCCGATGCTATAAATCCGCGCGGACCTCACAAAGTTTCTGCTCATGCTGGTCGTTCGCCCTCTTAACACAATCGACGATTCTTCGGACTTGTGTTGGCCCAATGTGTGTTGACCCCGTCTGGCTCCGCCCATAGCAGGCAGAGCCCGTGCTGGCCTTCGTTATACCGGTTGCTTGCCTTCGTCCAGCTCCCGCCTCTCCGACTCCAGCTCCCATCCCGCCTCCCCGACCCCAGCTCCGATTTTAGCTCCCGTCTTTGACTCTGGCTCACGATCCTGATTTTTCATGCTGGCGGAATGGTTGAAGGTATTCTGCAGGTTTTGGTCCCTTCACATCTCTCCGACTCAGGCTCCGACTCCGACTCTGCATGGGACACGCGTCTTTGTCCAGCAAGTGCAATAAGCGGGCCCCGGCCCACCCGCGCTGTCCCCAAGGGGCCTGCTGGCCGACTGGCCGGCGAACTCGGCGCGGTCGTTCGTTCGCTCGTTTTCAAGAGCTTCGATGACAAGCACACGTTGGCTCTAACACGCGTTCTGAGGATCATCAAGAAAGAAAAACCTGACAGGCCAGCCACTCCCATCGCCGCCGCTGCCCCGTGCCTCCCCCCCGGCGGCCTCGCCGCAAGCCCGTGCCGCCTCGCCGGGCAGCTGCGCCTTGCCGCGGAGGGCGGCTGGGGTGCCGGCGCTGGTGCGCTGCGCAGATCTCGCAGGCGGTGGCCGATCGGAAGCCCATCGTCTCGAACGAGATGGGCAGTGATTCCTGTCCTTTTTGAACAGGTCTCGCTGTCGGCGTCGCCGCGGACGTCTCCATTCGAGGCAAAAGTTCACCTGCCCAACAGCGGCCGCTGTCGGTTTTGGACAACGTTTGCTTGGGCATGGCACTCATTCGACGTACCCATTGTTGTCAGCACCCGTTCTGGGCGTCCAAAGCCCAGACCTCCGCCGCGACGAGATCGCATCGGCGCGTTTTTGGTCCCGCGGGTTCGCCGTCGTGCAGTCCCTTCTCTTCGGCGTGGGGCAAGCGGTTCCTGAGGGGCTAATGGGTCCTGAGGTTTTCCTGGTCTTCGGGCTCGGGAGGCGCTCCCAGGGCCCCGGGATTTGTCAGAAGGCACGTCGCGATGAAGGGTTAGTCCCCTGGGAAGGCCCCAGGGTCCATGACCCGCTTCCCACAGGACTCAGGACCCGTCTGTGTCTTGCCAAATGTCTTAGCCCTGGCGGCCTGCACCAACGCAGACGTCCGCTCGAACCGGTCTTGCGGGACGGGGGGCTCTTGCCATAACAAGCACACGGCGTCGCAGGTTTTGGGACGGACTCTCTGACTCGCCGCCTGACTGTTTTGAACCGATTTGGACGATGCTGAGCATCAGCACCCTGCATCCGACCAGCTCGGAAGTCCATTCACATTCCCATTCGTTAGGCCCTGCGATTTGAGACATGATTCTGGCATGCTTGTGGCAGTTTTGCTCTGCTTCTGGCGGCCGCGTTCTGTTCATACTCCGCTTATGGCAGCTTTGCTCTGCGCGCGAGGGAATCTCACTACGCGATTCAGTGGGAGTGGGCCTCCAAGATGGAGTTTTTGGGTCGGGCCGAATGTCCAGACTCGTCCTAGCCGTTTCGATCGGTCAGGCGATGCGCTGGCGCCCAGCAGCTTTGACGCCCAGGACGGGCGACCAGAAACGCCCCCTGCCCCCCCCCCTCGAGGAGCAGGTTCGAGGGAGGACGTGGGCGTGGCCAAGGTCGACGAAACAACACGATCGTGTTTTTATTCATTGTTTTGCGGATCGGCGTGGGCCCTCGCACTCTCCCCCATGGAGTGGATCTTGGCTGTCTTTGGCTCCTGTCCCAAGCAGGTGGAGTTTTCTTTATAGGACGCACTTATGCAAGCAGAGGTCCAGAGCCAGACCTCCCCCCTCCCCCCTGGCCAATTTCGAAACGCGGAATAAGAACAAACACGTTCATTTCCAGATGCAGTTGTGAGTATCACGTTGTTGGCGCCGCTTTCGGTGGAGCCCCCTAGGGGGCCACGAAGAGTGTGAGGGGTGTGCCGAAATGGGCGGGGAACGGCATGGGGTGTGCCAAGATGGATGAGGAATCGCATGTTGACCTTCTCACTGGGGCCCTCAATGGAGCCCCATCTGGGTCAACGAAGCGTGTCAGGGGTGTGCCAAAATAAACGGGGAACACCCTGCTGTTGGAGCTTTCGGAGGTGCTTCTTTTGGGGCCACGAAGCCTGTGAAAGTGTGTCGAAAGGACCCTCCCACTGGCGCATTCGGTGGAACTCCCTATGGGGCCACGAAGCGGACGAGGGGTGTGTCAAAACGAAGCGGGAAACGCATGTTGGCCCTGTCTTTGGGCCTTCCGATGGAGCTCCCGATGGTGCCGCGAAGCGTGTTGGCAGTTCGGTGCGGTCGTTTAGAATGGAAGATTAGAGGGTGAGTGGACAGATGAAGAGGGACGGGCACGCTCAAGCCTTTTTGGCTCGCAGCGCGCGAGCCTCTCGCATAGAACGGAGGAGGGCACTGCCCTCGGGGGATGCCATACCCATGGCGGCCCCGTCCCGCGGCGGGCGCCTCACAGGCGCCGGCGCCAGCGCCCCCCGCGCCTGCAGCCTCCCGCGTGGAGGCCACAGAGGAGCGGGACTACGCGTACGACGACTTGGGCCACCTGGTGGCCGCGGGCTTCCTGGGCCTCATCGGGAGGCTGGACGAGTTCGACGACGTGGTTGCGCTGGTCGCGATGCCGGATGGCCTCGCGGGCCCGTCGGCTGCTGAACTCGCTCGGGGAGGCGAGGTGGCGATGTACATCTGCGAGGACATGGAGCCAGAGCCTGAAGCCGCAGCCCCACCACCTGAGGCGCCAGGAGCGCCAAAGGCAGCCCAGCGGCACGTCGTGTCCTACGAGTACTGGGTATTACTACGGGGTAGAGTCGGGCACGCTTCGCCCCGTCGCGGACCAGCCCGACCGCCGTGCCACGCCAGACGACGAGGACGACGAGGGCGATGGCAAGGACGAGGGCGCGGAGGACGACGGCCATGAAGAGATGGGAGGGCCGCCGGCCTCGAGCCCAGCGCCGCCGGCTGGCTTCCAGCCTGGAGGGCCGTCCCCGCCCCGCCCGCGGCGAGTTGGAGCGCCATGCTGTGGGCCCGCTTGGGCCGCGCGGCTGCCGCAGCCACCCCCGCGGCAGGCCTCCTCGGGACCCCGCTCCGCCAGGCGTGGGGAATCGCGTTCGGGGAGTGCGCGCCGGTCGTCTGGACCTCGGTCTTGGTGGCCTTGGGATGCCTCTGCATATCGATCGGGGGTCGGGGCTGTCTGGACTTCGCCGTCGCAGTCGACGCTCTCTTGACCAGCCCAATTCGGGCGTGCCTCGAGTGCCGAGGGCGCCGCTGCCGCCCGCCCCCCGCCCTCCCTGGGCCGCCCCCGTCGCCGCCGCCAGAGCTGTTCGGGCATGGGGCTTTGTTTTTGGCGACGACGCGAGGTGCGGCGATGCGCGGGCCCGAGGGGCCAATGGCCACCCTCGTCACTTCATCTTAGTCGTGGAGGGGCGGGCCGCGCGCATCGGCTGAAGGCCTCGGCGCGCGCGTCGGGCCCCGTCTACGACTGCGAGACGGCCTGGGGACCAACGTCAGGTCGACGCCTCTGGCGCTATTTGGAGGAGGCCCCACGCTAAGAGGCCCCATTTGCGCCGCGAGGCACCGCGCAGGGACTTGGGCGAGCACGCGCTGCGCCCTGGCACCTGCCACCACGCGGGCGCAGACGAGCTGGTCGAGCTGAGCCAGCTAGCCGCCCCGGGCCGGGCCGAGGGCAGCAGCCGAGGCCGGTCGCCCAGGCGGCGGGTCGGCTCATGGGGGCTGCGGGGCGGGGCGGCGGTTTGGGGCCTGCGGTGCGCGGGTGTCTGGTCAGCAGCTGCGGCTGCGCCGGGCGCTTGGGCGCCCGTTGCTGCCGTCGGCGCCGCCGCGCGCGCCGGCGCGGGCCGCCCCCCCCCGCCCGCGCGCGGCGACCTGTCGTAGACGGAGTCCGAGCCTGGGAAGCGCAGCATGTGCTGTCCGACCAAGTCCCCCGCGACTGGGACGGGCGCGCAAGCTGCGCGAGACGCCGCGCCCTTGCTCGGGGAGGGCGCCGCGCTATAAAGAGCGCGCTCGAGCCCGCGGGTGCGCCAGAGGCCCGCCAGCGCTACAGCCGCGCCTGCCTCCGCCGCGCGGCGCGGCGCGGGTCGTCTGCCGCCGCTTCGGCGACGTAGTCGACAATGGGGCCCGCTGCTGCGCCGACCGCGCCGCTGGCGCTCGGCCCGCGGCCCGCCGCTGCCGCCCCTGCCCGCGCCCCCCCCTTCGGGGCTCGGCGCGCGGCCAGCCGGGCGACCGCGTCGAGCCGCCGAGGCGTCGAGGAGCCCGTGGCTCAGATGAGCGAGCTCCACCCCTGCCTGCAGAGCAGGGCGAGGGGTGCGTCGCGCTGGCCGCGAGCCGTGGCGACGAGCAGGTCTACTGTCTACTGCGCCTGCGGGGCCGCGCTGGTCTTCCCGCGTCGCCCTCGGCTCGGGCGGGGCGGCCAGCGGCTGCCCGCGCTCGACTGGGCGGCGGATGTGCCGCGCGCGGTGGGCCCCCTCTCCAGCGGCCGCAGAATGGGGCGCGCCAGGCTCGGCCCCCTGCAGATGCGCGAGAAGCTGGGCCGCTTGGAGCACGCGCTTGCGAGCCCTCAGGGCTGGAGGAGCAGACTGGCGACGCCGCGGAGTTCCAGCGGCTGTCGAGGGCCTGCCCCGCCGATTGCGAGAGCCGACGCAGCGGCCCGAGGGCCAGCCGCCGATCCGAAGGGTCGGGGCCCTCCGCGAGCGACGACCTGATGGACCTGCCGCGGGGCCATCGGCCAGAGCACGAGGCTCTGGGCAGGGGGGCCCTGCGCGCCCTCATCTCCCAGGAGGCGCGCCGACGCATCTCGAGCCGAGCGGCCTTGGCGCAGGAGTTCCTGAAGGAGCGGCGGTTGCAGAGGCCGGACATCGACGCAGCTGAGCGGTTCCTGTGCAAGCGCGGGTGGGCTTGGCCGCCGACGCGACGATCGCGGGCGCGATGCCGCGCGGCGCCGGGCTAGATGGCCCTGCGCCGTTGCCCGGCGCGGAGGCCAGTTCGGGGCGCGCCCCGGCGGCAGCGCCAGTGGCCGGGGGCAGCCCCGCAGCCGCGCCCGCAGACGGGGGAGTCGGCCCCCCCGAGGGCGGCGGGAGCGGCCCCGCCAGCTCCCGCGCCGGGAGCTACGGCGGGCAAGGAGAGCCAGACGTCGATCAGCCAGTGCCGGGCGCCTAGCGCGGCGGGGCTGGAGGCGCCCGCGGCCGCGGCGCCGGCGGCGCGCGCCGCGCCGCCCGGCGCCGGACCAGAGGCCGCCAGCGGCCAGCGGAGGAGAGTCGGGCGCCCACCATCCAGCGCCGGGCACTTAACGCAGTGGGGCAGCTCCGCCGCGAGAGGGGTCTCTCTCTCTCTCTCTCTCTCTCTCTCTCTCTCTCTCTCTCTCTCTCTCCTCTCTCTCTCTCTCTCTCTCTCTCTCATCTCTCTCTCTCTCCTCTCTCTCTCTCGTCTCTCTCTCTCCTCTTCTCTCTCTCTCCTCATCTCTCTCTCTCTCTCTCTCTCTCTCCTCCTCTTCTCTCCTCTCTCCTCCTCTCTCTCTCTCTCATCTCTCTCTCCTCTCTCTCTCTCTCTCTTCTCTCTCTCCTCTCTTCTCTCCTCTCTCTTCTCTCTCTCTCTCTCTCTCTCTCTCTCTCTTTCTCTCTCTCTCTCTCTCTCTCTCTCTCTCTCTCTCTCTCTCTCTCTCTCTCTCTCTCTCTCTCTCTCTCTCTCTCTCTCTCTCTCTCTCTCTCTCTCTCCTCTCTCTCTCTCTCTCTCTCTCTCTCTCTCTCTCTCTAGTCTCGGCTCGAGAGTGCTCTGCACTCAGACCGCAGCCGCGACGCGAAGCGCCCCGCCTCGGAGTCAGACCCCCAGGCCTCGCGAGACCGGAGGGGTCCCAGCAGGACCCTACTGATTCGCGTCACCTCTCCGCACCAGAGTGCCCGCAGCAATGGCCCCCAAGAAGCCGGAGCGCCGTCGCTCTTCAAAGCAGCCTCCGAGCTCCCGCCCCACGCGCCCTGCTGCTGAAGGGCCCCTCCTTCAACGCAAGCAGGACTGCATCGCAGCGTTCAGGCAAGCGGGGTCTGACCGCCCCACGGCCGCCTATAACGGGCTAGCCGAACTGAACGCGGACGAGCTCCAGGCAAAGTACGACATGCACAAGTCCAACACGAAGAAGCTTGGCAGCGCCCTTATCCGCATGTGCGCCGCCAACCAGATCAGCTACACGCTCGACCACTACCAGCGCAGCAAGCCTAAGCGCACTGGCGGTGACACATCGCACCCACCATTGGGCTCCGCACGTCTTCAGGCTGCGGACACCCAATTCATTGCCTTGGACCCTGCCTTTTGGAAGGTCCCTGTTCTTGCCGAACCCACCTCGCCTGACGACGGCAAGACGCACAAGCCCAGCATCAGCCTCCACGACTTCGAAAGTGGCGAACGGCTGCTGCAACACCACCTCGGGCAGGGCAAGCGAGCCACGGGCCAGCTCGCGATTGTTGTCATGGGCCCGAAAAACGACAACTACGTCGGTACCGAGCTCGCCGTCCCCGTCCTGAAGCGCCACCCCAAGGCGCCCAAAGTGGTCCACACGCACTTCCCCGTGATCGTGTACCAGCTGGGCACCAAGGAGGTCGCCTGCACGGAAAAGGTAGCCGTCGCCACCATCGACCCCGCCGACCACGTCTGCTGGATTCGGGCGACCATACACGAGACCGAGGCCATTGCCGCAGTCCCCTCCATGCACCAGGCCTTCGAGGACCAGTTCTCGGGAGGTGCCCCCGTGAACGGTGGTCCACGCGCCAAGGGCCCTTTTCGAGGCGACTCCGCTCCACAGGACAAGGCGCGCCAAAAGCACAAGGAGTCCAAGAAAGACGCTCGCCGCCAGGAGCTCGATGGCCAGCTCCAGGACACCTTCAAGGCCCTCTTCCACGGCAACTTTAAAGCCGTCACCATCCTCGAACCCTGCAAAAGCCTAGGCAGGTTTGGATCGGGCGTCGGAAAGAGGTCCCTGGCTGCCACCTTCGGCGTCAGTCTCCAAGCGGTCGACAAGGTCCTGGCGGGATCAGGGCAACTCGGTGCCACCTACGACCTCAGCAACGTAGGTGCAGACGAGCCCACCGCCGACAAGTATCAGACCGTGTGGTTCCCTGAGGACCAGCCCATCACGATGGCAGACGCGTTCCAGAAGTCGGTGGAGCTCAAGGCCCTGGGAGTCGTCAGGCACGGCAAGTCAGGCCTGCTGGGGATCCGTGTTCCGCGGGGGTCTGACGTCGCCAAGGCCGCTGCTGTCAGCATCCGCGGCTGCGAGGCCACCCTCGCCAAGACGCGCTACCGCATCACTGGCATTGCGTCACGCCACGCCACGCTGACCCAGCTCGCCAAGACTCTCACGGGCCCGTCCGTCAAATGGGACTGTGAGGTCTACCACACCGCCTGGGACCCAGCCACTGCGGCCCAGTTTGCCCTAGTGCGCGCCCATCGGCCCCCACTCACCTATACGGTGCAGGTCGCGGGGTGCTCCATCCCGTGGAGCATCGCCGAGGCCCCGCTGGCTGAGGTGGCGCCGAAGCGGGACAACGTTACCATCGTCACGCCTACCACCATCACAGAGCCTGCGACGCCGCCAGCCGGTGGTGGCGGCTTCAGCCCCGCCACCGGTACACTCCTCACCAAAGCGGCCCAGAGCCCCTACCTCCACGACCTCATGACTGCCACGCCCAAAGGCAAGGGCGTCGCACCGCTCCTGACCCCCAAGGAGGAGCCTTTAGCCAAGCGCCACCGCTCCTCCAGCGGGAAACGTGACGCCACGCCGCCCGCAAGGCCACCCCGCGCCCCAGGCCGCAGCTCTTCTGCGCCCCCTCACGGCACGGACGGAGCCGCTGAACCGACGGCCGCCCCAGGACCAGGTGGCCACGACCCCTGGCTTGGCACGGCGGCGGCAGAAGGAGGGGGCCACACCGAAGGCGCCGCTGCCACAGCCGCCGAAGTACCAGGTGACGTCGTTGACGTCGAGATCCTCTCATCAGGCGATGAATACAGCGAGGCCTCCCACGAACTCAACACCTTCGGCGAGCGCTTCGCATCGGCCTCTAAACCGCCCGATGCTGCCACGACCCGCATCCAGCACATGGAACAGCAGCACGAGCTACTAGCCACCACGGTGGATAACATGCAGATGCAGCTTGCGGGCGTTCTCTCCTCCCAGGCCACACTCACGGAGCACGTTTCAGGGCTGGAACGGGGGCTTGCCACCGTCGTCACCCAGCAACAGACGGCAACCGCCGACGCCGCTGCACTGCGCGGCGACATCCAGACCCTCCTCGGGCACCTCACGGGAGGCACCATCCACCTGCCACAAGCGGCCACTCTGGAAGCTAAGAAGGAGGAAGCCGCAGCGGCCGCCGAGCCCGCGGCAGCCTGCAGTGCGACCGACCAGCCAGGCCAGGCCACCCCAGGGACGGGGCCCCCAGGGGCCGACAAAGGCAAGGACAAGGGTCGGGCCACCCAGGACCCGTATTGAAGGTGCCTCAGAGAGCCAGCCTCAGCCCTCCGAGGAAGCGCCTTCAGAGGCACCGCTCCCCTCTTCGCGTCGTATCTCTTTCTTGTTACCTCATGCCTGTTTTGGCAGCAGCACGCGCAAGCTCTCTGGTGTAGGGACACCCGTAGTCTTGCAGGGGGCGTGATTGTAGCGATGTACATGAGCATTCAGGGGTGTATGAGGACGTGTGCTGCCACGCAGCTTTCGGCTCATCGCTCGCGCCGCCCGCCAGGCCTCGCCATCATGCGGCGCCTCGCCTGCGGCCTGGCCCTCCCCTCGCTGGCTGGAGCACACCCGTCTTCAGGCGGTGCGCCCCAGCACGGAGGAGAGGCTTTCCTGCGACATGCGGAGCGTAGGACGTTCTTCTACCTTTACGATGACAGCATCTACAAATACGATCACAGCGCCATTTTGGACCCGATCGTGAACAGCACCGCCGCCGCTGGTCCGTGCGGCACCGGGCTGCTGGGCGCCCCCGCGAGCGCCTGGCCTGAGCAGCACCAGGGGCCCTGCCCCACGCGCTGCCCCCCTGGGACTTCGACGGCTACTACTATGCCTACGCCGAGTACCAGCACGTCTCCTACGAGCACGCCCTCGTCAACTACGACACATGCATCGCAGTCGACCGCCGATTTTGCCGCAGCTGAGCTGACTCCTGCGTCCTCCGGCCACGCCTCGCACCGCATGCAAGTTCAGCTACGAGGGCTACCATCACTCAATACGACGCCTGCGGTCGACCGTCGTACAGCATATCCTCGATGGCACCCTGTCTTCAGCTTGTCCTCGACCGTCGTGCAGCATATCCTCGACAGGGCCGCTGGCAAGGCCCAGGCACGCAGTGGCGGCTTCAGCCCCGCTGCAGTGCCCTGGCTGCCACCGCCCCCGCATGAGGCAACGCACGCCGCGCACGACCACCTGCGAGAGTTACCACCGACCACGACGCCTGCCGCCGTACGTCGCACCGTGTACCCTCCAGAGTGTCGCACCCCCACAGCGTGCCGACCTGACAGCTTCGACATTACTGACAGCGGTGGGTCGTGCCACGCTGGAAACCACGCCGATGAGCCAGCGCCGCAGACGGCTCCACCGTGGCCCCCACAGACCACAGGCGCCTCGCTGCGAGCCATCTGGCTCCTCGTGCCCTACCTGTGCATCACCGTGGAGCCCAACGCGCCATGTGGGCTGCTAATTATGGCCGTGCTTAGCACCCACGCACACGGCCTGACTACCAGCAACACAGAGAGTCCCGCTTCCCCTCTGTGCGCCAGGGGTGAACCTGATGAGGACCCCGCCTTCTGGCACCTGATGAACATCCGAGCACGGCTCATCCCGTGCGCCGCGGCGTGGGCACCAGGGGAGGACCATCAGGACGTTTACTGGGCATGGCTCGAGGACTGCGTCCCGCACGTCCTGGCGACGCTCCATCTGCCACAGTACGACCACCTTTTCCAGGAGGACTCCGCGGAGAAAAACGACGCCCTGCGCCACCGCACCGCGGTCGACATGTGCGAGGATATCTGGCACAGAGCGGGCCCCGACAGACAGCGCACCAACCGCAACCTCACTCGTATCAGGGCAGCCACGAGTACCCCACCCGCTACCTTGGCCTCCTTCTGGAATACCAGGGCGCTCGTGCCCAGCTCGTCGGCCCTGAGGCTTTCGCGGCACCACTGCCGCCATACCTCTCACGGGCCACGCCTTGCTGCCAAGAGGCCTCCCTCCGCCCGACCAAGACGCCCTGGCGTATCTCGTGGATGCAATCTCGCACCACCCGCCAGACCTGCAGCCGCTTGTCGAGGCAGAGCTCGCCGCGGCACCGATGGAACCGCTAAACCTACCACCGCCCGCTGGCCCCCCCGCCCAAAACGCCGCGTGTGACCAGCCCGCGGCCGACGCTGAACCGCTTCTGCTCCAGCACGCAGCTGCCAGCGATATCAGCAACATATCCCTGGACTCGTTCCACGTGTCGGACGATAGCCAGAACGACTCCATCCACGACACGGAAACCCAGGACCCCGACGGCACGCCACCGCCAAGTGACGCTGCCCAGCGCGACCGTGACAGCGATCCCCACACAGGGCGCTCCCGGTCGCGCAGCAGTGCGCCCAACAACTCGGCCCAGGCCGACCCCAGCGCACAGCTCAGCGACGCCGAAGGTGCCACCGCCGCCGACGAGCCAGGCCATGCCACCGCACCGCCAGCTCCCACCAGCCCGCGCAGTGGCGGCTTCAGCCCCGCTGCAGCACTGGCTGGACCTGGGCGTCTTCAGACCTCAGGTGGCAGGACCCCGTCCCGCACCCTTGTCCGCCGAGCTAACTCGACTGACTCCAACTCCAGCGCCGTCGACCACTGGCAGGCTGGCCTCGGCAACGATCCCATCGAGGACGCGGACCCCGACGCCAGCGGCTCCCATGAGGCCCCGCACAGCGCAGCGGCCTCTCGACGCTGCGGCTGTCTCATCTGCCTCTTCGTGGTCACGTACGCCATCTTGGTAGCCATGCCGTACCAGGACCAGATCGACGGGTACCTGCCGACACCGAGCCGAGACCCCAGCTACCGGCAGCGACGACGCCGTGAAGCTGCGGCACCAGGCCCATCCGTGTCCACTACGCCCCGACGCACAATAGCATACGACGCCGCGGCCGCCTTGTGGGGTCTTCTCAAGTGGACCAGCGCCAAACTCAGAGACATTGTCTCGGGCGGAGTCAGCGCAGTCGGGTCTAGCCTCTGGGGCGCCCTGAAATGGGCCAGCGGCAAACTCGGAGCTATCGCCACGGGCGGAGTGGTTTGCGGTCTCCTCCTGGTCGGCGCCAAACTTCTCGCTCAAGGAGCCGTCGGACACATAGGAGCCCGCATCTGTGCGCGCGTCCTGGACTCACCCACGGCCCAGTGGTGCCTCCGCTGCTGCCAACCGATCAGGGGCCCGCGCGATGAGGCCCCACACACGCTTCCGCGCACGCATCCCGACGACCCCGAGAGCCAGCACGTGCATCCCCTTCGACACCCGCTGCTACAGGAACACTACGCCGCTGCAGTTGCCGCCGCAGTCGCCGATGTCACCACCGCCACCACCGCCGCCATCGTTGAAGTCACTGCCGCGGTATCGCGAGCCTCGTCTGTCACGCCACGGTCGACCAGCCCGTCCCCACGAGACGGCCCCACAAGCGGCGCGGCCTCTGGCAACCCGCCGACTCACGAAGCCGACGCAGCTCAGGCCACCGATGCCGAGGCAAGCGAAGCACGTGAGCGCACCCTCGACGGCGACGGCGTGCACGGAGCGCCCGACGACGAAGCGGATGCAAGCAACGCCCGTGGTTCCTCTTCCGACATGGACACCCAACCACCACGACGGCGAGCACGCTACGCATCACCCGCCAGGCCCCAGGCGCCTTCAGGCCCTGGTACGCCCCACCCAGCCCTCAGGCCACCGACGCGCAACTTACGCAACACCATCCAGCGCGACCCAGCGGTCCCCGTGCCGCCGACGAGCATCCTCACCGCCCTGTACCAAAACGGCTTTGCGCTTGGTGACAGTGGCGTAACTACAGAGGACATCAAAGACGCCCTGCGGCTCCACGACCATCCTCGATTCACCCATGATCCAACGCTCCAAGCGTTGGCGCCGTGGACTGACATCATGCAGAGGCCCCCAGACCGACTTACTTGGGTGCTGGAATACTCGGGCGGGAACTCAGGCGAGACGATCTTCCCCTACCTCACGTGGGACCTCCGTCAACCCACCACTGACACGCCCACGGTCTTCTGGCACGGGACCCGCGGCGACCTTGCGGCTCGTCTCGCTTTCAACGGAGGTCACCTCCTGCCAGGCCCCCGCCGTGAAGCGAAGGGTCGAACCGCCACAAATGTCGGCCGCACGTACGTGAGTGTGCACCCGTCGCTGGCCGCGTGGTACGCGGTGCCGCCTCACCCGCCCTGCAGCCTCGAAGACGACACCCTCGCCTGGGGACCCATCGCGCTCTGGATGTGCGAGGCTACAAAACCGCCGCGCGGTGAGAACTGGCACAACTTCGTGAAAGGGGAGGCTCACGGAGCGCGCCTCATCTACCCACGGGTCCTGGGCCTCCTCATCCGCATGGACTGGTGTGCCCCCACCGAAGCTGCCTCCAGGTGCCGTGCCCTCCCGCACACCTGTGGCATGGGCGACTGCACGCACGCCCTCCACATTGCCGGCTTCGATCACCCAGACCTCCGCGAGGCGGCTGAAGCCCGCGACCAGTAGGCAAAGATCTGGCGCCGGCTGGACACCGCGGCAGCGTGGCCACCGCCGCAGGCACTATACTCGCCAGAGGCAGCGCGAGCATGGGCTACACAGCACTACGACACCGAAGCAGCCACCTGGGCCGACCCCAACCAGCCCCGTCCGCGTGCCTCGCTTCGCAAGCTCCAGCTGGACCCGGAGCCACTGATCGACCTGGTGTACACTGCCACGGCGCAGGCTGTACCCGAGCGGTGGCAGTCTGACGTACGAGCGCCGCGCCCCAGCGGCTCCAAACAACCTGGAACCACAAGAAAAAAAACAAACAAGTTGCAAAAACCAAAAACAAAACAGAAAAAAAAAAAAAAAAAACCATAACCAAAAAACAACACTCCATACACAACCCAACCCAAAATACCCCTGGGGCCGCGTCTGGCCATCGCACACCTCTCAGCCAGGTGCCGCCTCGGGACACAGTCCAGACCGCTCACCGACGGCATCGGGAGCCGACGACCGCCGTACGCCGTCTCTTATCAGCGCGGCCGCCGCCCTCGCCCGAGGCCATGCTCGCACACGGCGCTCCGCCTCACGTTCGTCACGGCAGAGCGGCGGCAACTCCGCCTCTGACAGCAGCGACATCGACACGTGGGAGCACATCGAGACGGAAGAGGAGCCGACCGCCTACCACGTCCTCGCCTTCCACGTCCGCGATGTGCGGCCCCGTGTGAACGCCCCTGGCGTCGAGGTCTGGCTCGACCCAGGCGAGCATCACGATGGCGCCTACCTACCGTGGGGGGCGGCCGTTGTGGGCCACCGCGTTACTGACCCTGCGGTTGCGGGGCGCGATGGCTGGGTCATCCTTCACCACGACCACGGCGATACCACCACCAGGCTCTGGGCACCGACCCAAGTCCACGTCAAGGCGGACGACACTTGGCGCACGGTCATGATCGCAGCGGACCTGGGGCCCCAGTGGATCGAGCGCCATGCTGACGACGCTCGCCTCCCCGCGGAGGTGGTCCGCACTACAGGCCAGTCCTGGTTCGCCGACGTCTGGCCTTTGTGGGATCGACCCCGACCCCACCCAGACGACGCAGTCACCGACGAGCAAGCGTTCCCTCCCCTACCAGGACGCTGGATTTGCCTACAGTGCCGATTCCAATGCTGCCAGTATTGTGCTGCCCGCCGCAACACGCAGCTCGGCACCTCGGGCCAACCGACGTGCCCGGACTGCTCCCTCAGCGGACTGCGTACACCTATGGACTGGTCCACGGACTACTCTTGCAACAGCTGGACGTGCGTGTACAGCACCGACGACAGGGCCGCCGACACATGCTGCCTCTCCAGCAGATGCCCGCATCCGCCTCGTCCGCACAGCCTGTTCGACGTCCGTGCCACAGGGATGCCTCCGCACATCCTCGCCCGCCAATACGGCAACGCGCCAGCCCAGCACGACCTCATGGAGCTCCCCCGAGCGCCTTCAGGCCCCGGGGGGGAGCCTCCGCAACCAGGCCAAGCAGGATACCAGGGCCAATGGTATCTACCACCGAGGCCGCGTCGCGTCCCCAAGCAGGGATTGCCCGACGGCACGAGGCGGCCACCAGGGTTCACAGGGACGGGGATGCCTGAAGACCCGTCTCCCGACCAACCGCTGTGGAAGGAAGGCTACGTGCTCTTCGGCCCGCACCAGGCCCTCACGGAGGATTTCATCTTCAACAAAGCGGTGCGCCGACCTTACTCCCTAGCCATCACCAACATGCACAGGGATCGTGTCACAGTCAGGACCGTCTGCGAGTCTATCGCCGAGCGCATCCACACTACCCGCACGCGCTGGCGAGATGTGGTACTGTACTGGGATGCCGAGGGCGGCCCTGGGCCTCAAGCTCTCGAATACGACATGCGCCTCTGTGACGCCATGGTGAGTCGTGCCACGACCGAAGCCGAGTTGAACCACGACCGCAGCAACCGTGGTAGCTTCTGTCTCTATGGGCCAGCGCACCAGCGGGCTGTGAACATCACGGTGCTCCCCGAGCCGCAGAACATTGACTTCGTGGAGAATGTACGGCGCTACTCACCTGACGGGGAGACTTACCCAGACCATGCCTTCGAGCACGTCTACCAGGGCTGGCGGCGGCCCGACGTGCCGCCCATCCTCCCCGACACCCGCCCGCTCTCGAGAGCCGACCAGCAGCGCTACCAGCAGCCAGCACCAGCAGCGCACCCAGCAGCGCGACCAACGCGACGCAGGTCAGCCGAGCACGCCACGCAACCGCTCTCCCGCGCGCGTCCCGACAGGCGACAGAGCGGTGTACGGCGGGGGCGCCGCCTACCACCGTGGCCCCATTGGTGCCCGGCCCGCGGCGGCAGGGGCAGCCGCCTCCAGCTACGGCCACGTCCCCCACGCCAGGGTGCACCCAGCGGTCGTCGGCTACCCGCGCGCACTCGAGCAGGCTCCCCCACGGGCCACCTCGCCCGCGCCAGGGTCCACGCGTGCCTGGGGCCACTACCCAGGCCGCCACGACAGCGCCGCCAGCAACCAGTCCGCAGCGGCACCCC